>KE155216.1:565470-624008 GCA_000411075.1 Sisymbrium irio
TAACGTTATGTGAACACGCTTACTTAGAATTAAAGCGCATTTGATCTGTTTCCCAAGTTTCAAAGAATCAATGCACTTTTTCTGCCAACTCCATGATATAGAAGAGCTTTAACAACTTGTTAGTTGGTATTAGACCGAAAAAAAACGTATTAGTTGGTGACCGGCCCTTCTTCTTTACGATTTGCATATTTTCTTCAAAATGTAGTATTGTTTCTATTTTTGTTGAAAAAATAAATTGTTGATGCATGGAAGTTAGGGCAGTTCAATATTTGACCTGTTTACTTAAGAGGTAAGAATCGTTGAAAGAAAAAAATATGTCAGCTTTTACGTAAATGGGGAGAGTTTATAACAGATCACATGAAATTAAGACCGAAACTGAGCTTTCGATTACTAAAATAAGTTGTGTTGTTTCTTATTAAAATGGTGAATGAGTGATCTTAAATGCATCCCAATGGATATTCAAAAAGAAAAGTGCATCCCAACAAAATTAAAATTACAATATATATATATATACAAACATAAATGTGTAACTGAGTTTCGGAAATGCCAGTAACAAGAAGGGTTTGTTGTTTTGGTAACAGGATTCTTAAAACGAAACTTCAGACCAAAGTTGTAGTCACGGATTCAAAATCATTTTCGTACTCGTATTATATAGTATATAGCTATACTTAAGAGCTTAATTAATTACCTGAAGATACCCTATTGATCTAAAACATAGGGTTTAATCAACACAATACAAGATTACATATCTTTTTTCTAACATGTGCGAGAGGGCTTTTAGAATCACCAGAGTTTTTAGTCCTATTCCACATGTAAAGTACATCATTTTTATTTAACAAACGTTCTGATATTATATCTTTTTTTTTTGAACAGTCTGATATTATATCTCTAATTTAATTTGTTCTTATATCTGAATATCAGTTTAGATATTTTTTTGTGTGCCAAAGAGATATTTGTTTGTGCCTGGAATTCGGAAGTGCAAACATCTTGACTTTCATTGGAAATACTTTAGAATTAAATCCAACTTGTTTTAGGTACGAATTGATTGTAATTTGTAACCAAAAGACGTGCCATGTATGAATAGATTAGACAAGTCACGATCGGACTCTAAATCCTAAACCCAACGACAACATCATGTCACCTCGCGATATATGCAAAAAGCCCAACCTTACCTATATCATGTCTAAAAACTATATAGTATAATTAATTCAGTAGACCATACTTACTGAAGAAGACTATACGATAGTTTAAATTATGAATTAATTATCAACACATCTCACCGGTGTATTCCCGTCGGCAACCAAACATCATTTACTTAAACAGTATTAATGTGCTGTAACTCTTTCTATATTCCGCTCTAACCAAAATTAAATGTAGTTATATACTAGTAGAATGTAGCTATTGTCAATTCATATCTAACAGTAGATTGACTATATATCGGGATAACCTTTGGAAATTTAATCGATATCTTGCCTAACTCCATATTTATGATACTTACTAATAAAACAAAATAAAAATTTGTCGACATATTCATGAATAGAAAGAGCAAAAGTCAAACAAAACATGTAGACATAAGAGTAAATGAAATTGACGAAACATGGAGAAGCGTGAAGGGGGGATGAAGTGCGACAAAGAAAGGAAGATGAGTTGTTGCATAAACGTGTTGTGAACATTCAATATGGCTGGACCGTTTTACCCTCCCAAATTTTTGCTTTGAAAATGCGTGCTCGTGCGAGTCTCTATCTCTTATTAGAGCATTTCCAAAAAGTGTTTTTTTTTAAAAGTTCAACCTAACTAAACAAAAATTGGTCCCATAACAAAAAAAAGCATGAAAACAAATTTCAATTGGTACTTATTCACATCTTACCTTGGAAGTGATGTCAATTAGTAACAATATATTCGAAACGATAAATTTATGTAAATAAACAAAAATCTATAAACGCCTTTTCAGTCGAGTTGCTAAAGCACCTCTCCTTACAGTCGAGCTTCTTTGTTCCTTCGGACCTCTGCAGCATTTGCTTCGACAGATTGAGGGGGTCGGAATCTAGATAGAATGACAAGGAAAAAAATAATACACACCATGCATGATTTGCTTGTACATGTATTGGTTCGTTAAATATACGCATCAATTAAATTTGCTTGTTCGTTAGTTATACGCTTCGATACCTAAAATCTGTATCGTCGGAGACATACTGAAGTAGCCACATGACATAACTGGATGTTAAGTTGTTGAGGTTATCTGAATTGTATAACTATAAAAGTGGATAGATAACATCGTCATCAAAAAGAAAAAAAGACTCGTATCCGTTTACGCATGTATACACTGATACACTCATACACGTGTTGAAGATTTTTAAATTTAAAAATTCACACTGGTCATTTCCTCTTCAATGTGTTTTCCTTTTTTGGCATTTGTTTTGGACTGTCTCGACTTTGATAGTGTGATTCTTCCTACTTATGAGTATATGATCGCCGCTGGTCTTACTGAGTTACTGTCATTACTCACAATTTCATATACTACAAAGTCAATATGGTATTACTATTACTATGTGCACGCGATTTTTGTCACGAAAAATAATGCGTATGTATGATAATCAATTAATAACCCTACCTGAGGTTACATATATAGATCCTGCTCAGCTACAGTAACGTAAAGTCAACGCCATTAACTATTGAAGACATGCACCGATCCACCGACGTTCTGTGCCGGTAAATTTATACATAGCGTGTAGCCGAAAAAGGATCTATGTATGCCATCGTCAAGCTTGATAGAATAAACTAGTACAAATTATCTCCAGTTCATTTCTATCCTGGTTTATATCTTAATTAGAATCTCTATTGCCTAGATTCGTATCTAATAATAACCAAAGACAAAATTAATCAAAGTCATCTCCATCCATCTTTGCATGTGTCTTCTTTTTCTACCTATCGAATACTGTCTCGGTCTCTCTTACTGTCTTACAATTATCAAAGATCCAAATTCAATCAGTTTGTACCATGCATGTATATCCGAAACTGGAAATTTCTCAAATTTCGTGTCTCTCTAATATTTTATTGGAATCTGGTGATCAGCTCTCGTTAGATCGGGTCTTAGCCGAGATATCGTAAACACAAAATATATGTTACCAAATGAAAAACTGCACTGGTCATCAATACAGCCAATGGAACATGAGGTGTAACATTAACCAAAACATAGAAATGAATACCATGCACTTATTAAAACAACACAATTCTAAGACCTCACATAAATATAACGACGGACAGTGTCCGAACACGTGACCAACTACTAGCTAGTCATTCAAGCTATATATCTTAAAACCAATGGCGGATCTAGCTGCAATGGAGGGGTGGCAGTTGGCATAGTGAAATCTTCAGAAAACAAAACATATTTGTTATCTGATTTTCTAAAGTACGTACTTCAAGTGGTAATAATCTCACATTGCATCCATTGGTTACGTCCGAGTCTGTTAAATTCATAATGCTACACACTACATTTTTTATTTTGTTGTATCATCTTCTACAGGTGATCAATCTAACCGTTTTCCATTTATTTGTTCTCTTTATTAGCCTCTCTTTTTATTTGCTACTGTTTTTAGTTTTACTAGGCTTTGCACTATTCTAAATTTCTAATGTAAGTAGGTTTCTTTGTGCTTCTTTTTAAAACGGACACTGGTTTTGTTTTCCAGTTGAGCTTTCACTCTCTTTTTGTTTTATTCTTATCCGTTCAAAACTGTTGATTTCAATTGAAAAACATTTTTCTTATATATATATATATTATTTTCTGAACATTTCTTTCTCTTATATTTTTAGATACAATTTATGTTTTGCTATCGTTCTCTCTGTTATGTAATCTTATATTTAATCCCTCGGTCAAATAATTGACTTTTGAAAAAATTGCCGCCCAATGCAAAAAGAACAAACAGAGTTCCTCCTCAAACATAACGCGACAATATTAGTGAGACTGGTCAGGTAGGTGACTAACGAGAAAAAGCGTGTTGACTATATATTTTAATGGTCCAAATTCAAATTATATAATATATTGATATATTGAACAAAAGAATCTAATAGAAGGGAAACGTACATGCAAATGTTGCGGAAAATATTATAATTGGTGAGTTAGTTAAGGGCATGCCGATTTCGTTGAATGTTTTGCTTAAGTACGTTACCGAAACCATTTTTTTCCATTTCATTTTGGGTTTCCAACGTAGTTATCATACATTTTCTGCTTTTGGCTCAAACATACAGCTTTTCACAACCACCACACAACTTATAACAGTTAACAACCCATCATACCAAGATAACAATGCCTTCATGCAGCGCTATATATAGGATTCGGGTTTGTAACAAAATCCTGAAAATTTAATTTCTAACAATAAAATTATGTCTACCATTAGATTTTTTTTCCTTTAATATTTTTATTTAAACTAATTTTTCATATTAGTTATAATACATATTTTAAATGAAATTTGGATATGATTTTTATCCACAACGGCTCTTGTAAGAATTAGTAATATATATTTTCTTGTTCAATGTTCAAAAGAAAAGATATATTTTTGTTAATTTCGAAATATTAATAATTAGACCCATGTCAACTGATCTAGTTGATTTTGCTTTTCAGACTATGCTCGCATAATAACTGAATTTTTGTCCTACTGGATCCTTAATAAAATTATCGATATATATACCACAAAAGAAAACGTCCCACCGTGTTATATGGAGTATATAGATATTATTTATTGCGAAATCACTTGGCGCTACCATAATAATTTACAATGCCAAATTTTGGTAAACCATATATAATGAACAAACATTCATCATCTCTTATCAGTTTATCTCACGCAACTTGTTCTCATTATATTATGATGTACTGTTCCTACTGATGAGGCATGTATTATGTATATGCATCTGGCCTGGATGCTACATATACAGTGCTTACTAGCTATAATTATATATAGAGTAAAAAAAAGGGATACGATCGAACAAATTGAAAATGTGCTTACAAGGAGAAGATCCGTACGTTCTGTTGGTGGATAAAATTGGTACAATAAAAACTCATACCATAACGATCAAATCAAATGGCCTATTGATAATATCCATATAGGGGAAACATAGGCATTTAAATTTAAATTCAGTTCAAGTTAGTTCCGTTTCACCGAATTTAGCTAACTAGCGTTGTATTTTTTTATTTTGGGTAAAACCTCTGGGTTGATATTCTCGTATTTTAATTATGATAAATTCATAAAGAAACTTCTAGCTCGATGTGGTATATCCCGGATTGGTAGATTTATTAAAGTTTGACTTTGGTTGGTTCCGGCTTTAAATTAAGGTCTGAGAGTTAGTTATCGAAGTGAAACGATACTTGATATTCACCTTTGGTTTCCATGTAGCTCATCATCAATGAACGAACAAGATTCTTGTTACGAGATCAGCGTTTAATACTTAAAATCTCCGTAACGACCCGGATCCAAATTTATGGGCCCTTTTACATGTTTAAAGTAAAAAGCCTTGAGAAGCCCAAATGAAAGCTTTTACTGAAGCACTTGGGTTAACGGCATTTGACACTTTTTTTAGTATCAATCAAATTGCAAATGATTTAAGAAAATATCTTCAAGAAGCCGTTCTATTTGATAACTTTAAAAACATTACTTTGGTTAAATATGTAGTTTCAAAATAGAATTCGGAAATAAGTATCATGAAAAATTGTTTTAAATTGCAAATTATTAAAATAAATATATTGTAGTGGGCTGATTCTAATAAAACCTTTATCCATGGTTACAGTTGAAAATTCTTAAAATGAAATATTCAAAATGAATTGACCCCTTGAAAGTTGAAAAAAAATCAGTGTCGACGATACTGTTATGTCAAAAAGAAGAAAAGTGGTGCGCACGTGGTTAGAAACTTTTAAGTTACCTTTGTTCCGAACCATTGCATGAACACATCGGACTGATTCGTCGATTTACAGCCGTCCATTCGCAAGAACAGATCAGAAATGTTCGGTTAACACTGGTTTTGTGAGAACCCGAAACCCTAATTGCACCGAATCGCAGAAAGGTGCTTATCTTTCTTTCATCACTTTTTACGGGAAAACCAGAGAAAGTCGAAACTTTTCCTATTCAGTGAGCACCTTTTAGGGTTTATCACTTTCCTTGTTTGTCCCTGATCCATTTCCCTCGCAACTGCCGGAGATGGCGGAAGAGAGGAGCACGAACGGCGACGCGACGGTTCAGGAGGATGGCAGTTTCTTCGATTCCGATCAACAGGGCGATGGTGGAAAGTCGACGGAATTGAATCGAAAGATCGGAGAGCTCGAGACCCAGAACGAGGAACTGGCGCGTGAGAACGGCGAAATCAGCCGGAAAATCACGAGTCTGACGGCGGAGATCGAGGAGCTGCGAGGAGCGGAATCGAAAGCGAGGCGTAAGATGGGTGAGATGGAGAGAGAGATTGACAAGTCGGAGGAGGAGAGGAAAGTCTTCGAGGCCATCGCTGCGAGAGCCTCTGAGCTCGAGACCGAAGTGGCAAGGCTTCAGCATGAACTGGTGACGGCTCAGACGGAAGCGGAAGAGGCTGCAGCGGAGGTCAAGAAGCTCCGGTCTGAGATATCACAGAAAGGGGATACAATTGAGGAACTGGAGAAAGAGGTCGGTGCCTTGAGGACTTCAAAGGAGGAGAACGAGAAGAGAATGAAGGAATTGGAGACAAAGCTTGGTGCTTTGGAGGTGAAGGAGTTAGATGAGAGGAACAAGAAACTCCGAGCAGAGGAGGAGATGAGAGATAGGATTCACAACAAGGACAAGGAGGTGGATGAGTTGAAGGAGAAGCTCAAGGCTTTGGAATCTGATGTAGCGCAAGGGAAAGCAGAGTTGCACAAGTGGAAAACAGAGAAGACTGTCATGGAGGATTCGTTGAGGCAGTCTGAGAAGAAAGTGGCTGCGATGGAATCAGAGATTGTTGAGTTGGAGAGACAGATGGATGACTCTGAGAAGATGATCAGTGGATTGAAGAACATGGTTGAGCCGCTTAATGGCACTGACAAGTCATGGTCGCCGACGACTGTGACTGCTGGTTCTGGTGGAGCTATGGCTGCCCTTGGGGTTGCAGTGGCGGGAGCAGCCGTCGTCTTCTACATTTACCACTCGAAGAGGGTTTGATTCGAGGTAGAGTTTTTTTTATGGAATTCATCTCTTTGTGTTTTTGGAGTGTTTCTTACGATAAGTTTCTCGTTATATGCTTGAGAATTCGATTTTTTTTTAATTTTCCACAGTTTTAGGAATCTTCTTTATTGTGTGTTTGTTTACATCTTTCATTACATATGTTACTCGGCAACAATCGATAGATTGAAAAAATAACCAGAGGTTAAGCAGAGGAAATTAAAAGAAAAAAGACACAACCTGTAATCACACACTCAAAGGAGAAAGGAAGGATAGAAAACATAGTAATTTGAAAAACTGAGTGGGATCTTTTTTCTCTTCTCTCTTCTTCGCATGGAAGTTGATCTTCAGCTAGTAGATGAAGATGCCTTGAGAAGATCAAGAACTCCGCAACAGTATTTCCACCATGGCGTCGCTGTCTCGACCCCACGATCACCTGCCGCTAGGAGTGGCTGCAATTGTTTTAAGGGAGAAAAAATCATAAGTTTCTGTCTTTCATATCTAATTTTGCCTCAAGATATATATCAGATTTTTGAAGTTCTGTTTTGTTGTTTCGATCCGAACCTGATTGTCTGTGGATACCGGTAAGTCACCATTTGCGGTTGTGGCTGATGAGTCAGCGCTACCGGTAAACTGTGAAACAGCTCCAACGATCTTGGAGGAGACTTCACCTTTCTTCTCCTCCAAACCGTGCAGCAGAGATTTGGCTCCATCTATGCCTCTTGAGACAACATTGTCCACTGCATCCTTGACGACGTCGGTTTTGGCGGTTTCAACAGAGGCGGTGACGGTTGCTTTTGCTTCATTGAGAGCAGAGGTGGCCTTTTCCAAAAGGGAGTCGGCCATTATTGTTTTGCTCCTCTGCCTCTGTTGTGTGGTTATCGTCAAGACGCAAGAGATTATACGAAAGAAGAAGAGATATATATAGTGATGAGAAGACTGAGAGAAAAAAAGAGAGGCAAATTTGGGCTGTCCAAATTGGCCGCGACTGTTTCAACGACCTTAAACGTGACTTCCTTTATCTAATCGTTAGCACTAATATAGAATTCTGATTATTTTTGTTTGTGCGGAGAAGACACCATTTGAAAACGATAACTACTATTAGCTATTTATAAGAGAAAAGTATTGTTGATAACCCACAATCCCCCATAATCATAATTAGGAAATTTATGAAAGTACAACATTTCACATCTAAGGTTTAGGTTGGTTAAGGTTCAGTATGTAATCTAGACACCAACAAAAGCATGTTGTAGAACCGGGCGGAACTTTACTCAACCAAGCACGATAAACCGAAATTCAGACATAAACCTTATTTAATCATAGCTGCTGCATCGAGTGTTGGAGCTTGAATTGAAGGAACACATTATGTAATATAACAACACAACAGACTACGGTGAGTTTCGGGTTCTTCGATAAAGTCTTAACAAACTGAACAAACACAACATATCCTCTGTTCTCTTCTCTTAGTCACCGTACTATGTTCTCGTATTTGCCTCCCCACCTATGATTTCAAATGGCCAATATCAAAACATAAAAACGGGATTATTTTCCCACCAAAATTCAGAAGGAAGAGAGTTTGTAATCCCTTGAACAGACCTGTTTTCGTCGGTTTCAGGGACATGAAGTTCAATATCATCCTCCAAAAGCTTAAAAACCAAGTTGATTTTCTCGTCATCTACATCATCTAAGGTCGCTGGATTCCACTGCACCAAACCCAACAATATAAATTTGCAAGTTTGTTAGATGTGATCTAGCTTCTAAGTAGACACATCTTTGTTTCTTTACAGAGTAAACGTACCTTTGGAGAATTGTCTTTGTCTATGGTCAGAGCTCTTATACCCTGTGGGTTGTTACACACAATCCAAAGAAGAATTTAATGGAAGAAAACAACTTGATGCTTCTTACTGTTTTCTTGAAAACAAAACTAGAGATGGGTCAGTTTTTGCATCTGTTTTTCTACCTCATACACGTCAGGGGATATGGTGTTCCTCAAGATATTAACGGTGATCCTAAACTCCTTCTTGAGGCAATCGCTCAGTGTTTGTTTTCTACCTTCACGGATCTGTGAAAATTTACGCATCACAAGAATCATTCATTTCCAACACTATAAGGACAACGGTATAAAAGAAGAACACAGCAAAGAATCGCTCATTCTTATAAAAGAAGAACACAGCAAAGAATCGCTCATTCTTTTTAGCCAAACGCTGCCATTTTACAGTTAAACTACTTTCCCTTCCATTATTACTGTCTAATGACTTTGACAGACCAATCTTGTTCACCGTTCAATTCCCAAGGGACAGTGACACTAAGGAGCATGTGATTACCGATTGTAGGGTTATCTTCAACCCTGTGGGGGACGATCGCTTTAGACCTTTGATGAGTGGACTTATCCACTCATTTCCCTCTTTGCTCCCTTCAGCTTCCTGTAAGACGACCACAAGTATTTCATACTGATGGATAGACTTGGGAATGATTCCTGTTACAGGAGAATCGGATGACTTACAAATGCTTGTATGATCTGCTTCACACTTTCTTTTGAGAAGCACTCATCAATCGTTGACTGTCTGCAGATCAGCCATAGCACTAAAGTTAATACTGTCGGATGGCTTACAAATAATACCTCATGCATGAAAGAAGGAAATGTAATAGAAAAGAGTGTTACTTGTTAAGGATGCTGCTTTCGTCGAGGTTGACTTTCTCGGAGAACTCTTCAATAGTTGATCGGACGACATGCGTGTCTCCAGAGTCTAAACTCACAAGCCGTGCCTCCAGATCCGCCAATTTCTGAAATTAAGCAAAGATGCTAAAGATAAGCATTCCACTCATCTTTTCTGGAATCACGCTTGAATCTGTCTGCAATCAAGGGTCAGGATGATGTAGACAGAGGTTTCAAACATTGCTTAAGTTGCAGATGATGTATATAAAGTAGGAATACAGCTCAAGAAAGGTCAAGCAGAAGAGGTCACGTTACATAATCCTCCTAGAAGACTGAATACTCAAACACAAACACTTCAACTAGCAAAACCTAAATGCGGATATATTTATATCCAAGGAAGCATTCTCAAAGACTCACAACGGAAGATACAAAATGTGTTGCCATCCCAATTGCTACGAGTTCTTTGCCACTCAATCTCGCCCCAGTTAAAGCCAAGAATTCTCCTGCAGATATTATATCAAAACTCAATTACATTAGAGACTAGCCACCGTATAATTGGAATAAAGATTTGGTTTTAGTGGTTTAGCAGTTACCTAAATGACCAGGAAGACGTGAATGGATGTAAGAGAACCCACAATCGGTGTGGAAGCCGATACTTGCTTCTGGAGTGGCAAAAACCTATCAAATGACATAAATAGTTGAATCCATACTTGTTTCTGCACTGTTTTACCGAAATAAAATATGAAGCAGATTATACTCATAACTCACAGTTTTCTCTGTCACAACAGAGAACTTCATTGGGACCATCAATGATGCACCTCCGCCCATCGATATTCCATTAACAAGAGAAACCTATACAACTCTGCTTGGTTACTTAATATCCCTCAAGAGGACACTGTCATACAACGAAAGTTGGAAAAACGACTAGTGAAAAGCCACCTGAGTCTTCTTGTATGTGTGGATATGATAGCATAGCCAGTACATCCGGTAAACAACCTCAAGGCAAGAATCCTCTGTCAAAAAGTACACATCATCATTAAGTTATGCCAGAATCTCAACGGATGTGTTCTTCCAAAAATGATAACGTGATATATGTTTCTCTTAGCCTCTTACTTGATTCACGGCCGTCATAAAACATCTTTAGATCACCACCGGCGGAGAAAGCTCTACCTGCACCCTGCAAAAGTAAGGTATGTTAAGAAATTAGTCTATTGCTGTAGTAAATCATCATCAGACCAAGGATAAAGAATTAAAACCTTGATCAATATAAGCTTTGTTTCGTCGTCCTTCTCCCACGTTTCGAGATACTCTGCAAGCTTGAGGACCTGAGTTTCGAAGTTTTGGATTAGTCATCTGTGAGTATCTAGAAGAGGAGAAATATTCTCGACTTGTGATCTAAGAGCTTAGTATACCACTTCGGAAGAGATAACATTTAGCTGACGAGGGCGGTTTAGAGTAGCCAATCTCACAGAACCTTTTTCCTCTCCAACAACCACCTATAACAATGTCAAATTTTCCAAAAGATTTAATGATCGGTGACGATTGCTTCATGAAGAACAGACACCACAAAAGAGTGAAGAAGGAAGAAATTACCGGCTCATTGATGTTTCCACCTTCTTGAGCCATCTCCAGCTTCCTCAAACGTCAACAAATGCTTGCTTATCTGATTAATAAAACCATCAAATTTGAAAGAGTCGGATATAAAACAAACAGTCTCGAACACTGGCAAGCAAAGTCCATAGACCACCAATATGACAACAAATCCCAAGATTTAAGAACTTGAAACCAATCAAATTATTATTATTTTTTAAATCATCCAACAAGACCACAAACTCTATTCAAGAGAAAAACTTATGATCGCAGAGTGAGCATTTCTAACAAAATTCTACTCTTCGGATCAGCGAACAAAATGGCAAAGACTAAGAAACGAAGAAACAAGTACGTCGTAAAGACATGCAACAATCAAACCCTACAACTTCTCACAAATCAAATGAGAGAGAGAGAAAGCGAAAACCTTGAGAGAGGAGAAGCAAGAGGGGTTTGGTGAGCAATGGAGCTCAAAATATGAGAAACCGAATATATAAAAAGTAATCACTGAATATTTGTTCGGACATTGGAAAAAAGTGGCAGGTGAAGCTAATCATATCGAGAGGAGGGTTTGGTAGGAAAAGACTATTATCAAACCTTTCAGCCTCTTCCACCTAACCTTCTCTTCAAATCAAATATCATACTGTTACCTTTTTTCTTTTGGGGAAAAATCATGCTGTTACCTTTTAAAAACTTTTTAATACACTAGAAAATAATCTATTATTTTTATTGATTCATTTGTCTTACACCCACAAAAGTTTACTTACAACAACAATTTCTTCCTAATGTTGATCGAATTGTTTTGTTTTCAAGTGTGATCACAATTCACATTAACGTCATCTTTGCACTTGTTTAGAATCAATTAACCAAAGAAGAAAATAATAGGGACGGTTGAGTTGGGCTTTTTAATTTATAGAATAGATAATAAGTAATGGGCTTAATCCTAACAATTGAGGCCCATCAGCCATGAAAGCTCTCTCAAGCTTAAACAAAAAGCATCGACCTCTCTCCGCCTCGAATGAAGAAAGCGAGGGTTCTGCTAAAACCCTCTTTCCTCCCCAGTTGTTTAGCCAGAGCCACGACCATCTTCTCCTCCGCTTCGCAGACACGCTCCCTCTCTCACCAGATGGAAATGAATGCTTCGTCGGGTTCGGAGCGGTACTGTTATGATCCGGTGTTGCGATGGGATCCTCAAGTTGAAGACTACTTCATTAAAGCTTATGGAGCTGACCACTTTGGTCGCATTTCAAAGGCTCTCACGTACTCTAATAGCCCACCTTTTCGAACCAAACATTGCTGAATTCTTAACATGATCCGATTTGTTGTCTCTTGAGTTTGTCTTCTCTGTGCTATTGTAACTAAATTTACAAAAATGTCTCACATTCTTCTTGGGTCTGCACTAGTTTGTGTTGCTACGTTTTGGTCTACTTACACCTTTTATTTTGTATATTAGGCGCCCATCTTCCTACTCCTGCATTCGGGTGAACACAGTTAAAACAACAAGTGACGCTGTTATTGAAAAGCTCACGAAAATCTTAAACGACTCCGAGGATGGCTTGAAGCTAGTGCAATCAGATGGAAGTAGTCCCATCTCCAAGTGTCAGATTCCTGGTTTGGAATATGTTGTTTTTGTCAAAGGTTCAGGCCCACATAGAATCGAGTATGGCTCTGGGCTTGAAAACCCTCCTAAGGAGGTACTTGTGAGCAGGAAGTGTGCTGAAGCAGTTCTTAGAGGAGCCCAGGTACACTCGAATTCTATCCTCAGTACAATTTTATTGGCTAGGTGTGGGACAAAATGACACTCAGAAATGGTCTGATACTTATCTAAGCTTCTTTCCTGGTCACTATACCGTTGGATTGGAGTAGGAATCCCTATACACCGGGCCGTTGGCAATACTGTGAAAAGTAAAGAACTTGTATTTCTCTTATGGGTTTTGTTGTAGGTCTATGTCCCAGGTGTACTGGCTTGCACTGCCCATGTTGAGAAAGGAGATGCAGTTGCTGTCTGTGTTGCTATGGAACAACCTGGTGATGAAGGCGACTGGAGTGTTAATATGACTCGTGGGACCACCCTTCAGGGTCTACCGACAGGCAAGAATCAGAATTGTTCCTTTTGCTTTGGTCATTATCATATGGTTTGCCAAGATTCTCGTTGCACTGTAGCTGAAACCGAAGAATAGGTCTTTGATTTATTGCTGTGAAGGAAATATCTACACATGTTAGGCTGTTTATTGATCAAAAGTTACTACTTGTGGCAGCCAAATGAGCCAGAACAATTTACTCTGTGAGATATATTAGGTCAAATTTAATAGATTAGTTTTTTCTTTCAATAATCCAGTCGCATAGATAGTTGCTCTCCAGTGGCTTGAAAATTCTTATATTATCCATGGTTGTTAGATAGCTTTATGGTTGCCCACAAACAAATTTTGTAAAATGTTCTGAACTTTTTTTTGGGTCACGAAGTATTTTGAACTTAAACAGTTGACATGTGCCGTAGTGTTATTGTAGATCCTTTCTATTATGAGCGCAGTGGACTATATATCGGTATGGGAACAACTATGTTGTCAAGGGCTGGCATGTTCCGTGTTTCTCATGGAGTTGCGGTGGATTTGAGTAAAAGAGTTTTCAGATTGGCTTCTTTTCATAGTAAGCTTCTTCATTTCCCCTAAGTTTGCTTTCTACTTCAGCTTACAACAGTTTATGACTCTCAGTATCTTATTTCTTCATGGGGTATTGCTCTCACTTTGTCGTTTTGGCTCCTTAGATGTCCTCGAGGGGGAAATATTTCTTCAAAACCTGCCAAGCATTGTTGCTGCTCATGCTCTTGGTACGTAAATAATTTTTTGATCTACGCCATGCTTATACCTTTAGCCACTTGTATATAGTTTACATAAATCCATAATTCAAATGTAGTAGATAGATATGGATGAGAAAGCGGGTGGAATTTTATGCTAAAATTTTGTCTTGGCCGCTCAGATCCTCAGAAAGGGGAGAGAATATTAGATATGTGTGCAGCACCGGGAGGGAAGACTACTGCAATAGCTATACTTATGAATGATGAGGGAGAGATAGTGGCAGCAGATAGATCTCATAACAAAGTACAGTTTCTTTTCATTACGTAGCAACAACCTTTTGAATAGTTACGTAATATTTATTAAAACAGACATGATTTCAATTGGTGTTTACTCGCTGACCTGTTTCCATTGAATGCTAAGAAACACAAGGAAAAAATATATTCTTGTTGTTGAATAGTTACCTCCTCTAATTAGTCTGTTTACTGTCTTTGGAAAAGTAGGTGTTGGATGTCCAGAAATTGTCTGCTGAGATGGGCTTAAGTTGCATAACAACATGTAAATTAGATGCGCTAAAATCTGTTTGTCTTCCAAACACACTCAATGATTCAACAACATTAGTTAACGGTGACAATAGTGGCTCTATGACCAGCCATTCTGAATTATCATCAAACGGCGTGATGGCTTCTAGAAGATCTGAGGCTGAAAAATCGTGTGAGGAAAATGGTAAGTAAGCTTCTCTCTATTCCTCTCATAATGTTTGCTTGGTTTAGTTGTTTTCTTGGAAATGTTGGCCTCTGTGTTTGCTAGGGGATACTACATCAGTAAACTTGCCTTGTTTGCATTGCCTTGCCCCCTTTGCATCTAAGGACCTTAGTTATCACTTCAGCATCATACCGATTTTGAACATCGGCATGTGTAGTCCATTATCTTGTGCGTATGCATGTGTGTATTAATGCAAATCCCTATATATTATATTAATTCTAGTAGTTTTGTTGAATAAGCTGAATATTGATTTTCCCATTATAATCCCTTTCTTAGCCAGCACTGAACAGCCAAATGGAGGGGATAACTTAAGCCAATCTGAAATCAGGAAGAATAAAGGAAGGCTGAAAAATGGTCGCGGAAGAACTCAAAGCCAAGGTGGAAGGGCTGGAAAATCACAAGGTTTCCCGCCGAATAGTTTTGATAGGGTCCTTTTAGATGCTCCTTGTTCTGCCCTTGGCTTGAGACCTCGTCTTTTCTCTGGACTGGTAAAATAAAGTCAAAGCCTGCGCTGTCTTCTGTAAACTTCTACTTTTCAAGGTTATGCTTCATTAAGCATTAACTTCTCATTAGTTCACAACGTTTACACTGCTATTTCTTGTAGGAGACTGTAATATCTTTGAGAAACCATGGAAGGTACCAGCGGAAAATGTTTGATCAGGCTGTTCAATTGGTTCGCGTGGGTGGAGTTCTCGTATACTCGACGTAAGTGTGCAAACATAATCCGAAATCCTTTCAATTGCGTTATCCAAGCTATGCAGATGAGGCAGTGGCACAGTCTTGAGAGTTACTATAATCTTACCTGTTGATGATTTGTTTTCCATTTTGCTAGATGCACAATTAACCCTAGCGAGAACGAGGCGGTGGTTCGCTATGCTCTAGATAAATACAAATTTCTTTCTTTAGCACCACAGGTTTGGATCTACAATACCCTTTTCGTCAGGAGACATAAATATCTAAGAAACTGTTTGAGATATTGGCATATGTTGCACGCTTTGTCCTAATGTATACATGTTTGCTGTCTTGTTGCAGCATCCTAGGATTGGAGGCCCTGGTCTAATTGGCCGATGTGAATTCCCCGACGGATATGTCGAGTAAGCATCTATACTCACGAGAGTAATAATATTCAACAAACCAAAACTTGAGAATATTAAGAGATGGCTCTCAATTCTTCGACTCTAAAATTCTATTGAACGTGCGCAGGGAGTGGTTAAAACCAGGTGAAGAAGAAATGGTTCAGAAATTCGACCCGTCATCTGAGCTCGATACCATCGGATTCTTTATAGCTAAATTCAGCGTCGGCCCCAAAAATTAAGTTCTCAGAATGCTGATTCCTGATCTAAGACATTCCACAAACAAAATATGTGGTTTTATAAATTGTTATTGAAACTAAGATGGTATTTTTATTGATCTCGTTTTCAAAGTGAGGTGTAAAGACATTTCTGTATTCATCTTTTTTGAATTTGATAACATACAACAGTTTTATATATTAATTACAATCCTTTTAGTTGGTTCCTTCTTCTTCACCCGACAAGCTGTTTGGCTTCAAGAGTCTTCTCATACTCTTCAATGGACTTGAAGAGCTCAGAGAAGTTGCCTTTGCCAAAGCCACCACATCCTCCACTCTGGTAAACTTTCCCTTCCTCATCTTTCTTCATGCATCCTATTCTCTGGATTATCTCTATAAATATCGTCGGTCTAACCAACACAAATCACAAAGAGAAGAGATTCTTAGCTTTCACCAAATGGATTTGTTAAAACATGACAAAGAGAAGCACTTAAAGTTTTGTGTATGTACCTGTCACCAAGTGGTTTTGTGAAGATCTGAAGCAACGTCCCTTGATCATCTCTGTCGACAAGAATCCCCAATTCCTCACACTGCTTGATCTGTTCGTCGCTGAGCACATCCCCGACCCGTTTCTTGAGATTCTGGTAGTAAGTAGGAGGAGGGGAAGGCATGAAGTCGAATCCTCCAACACCGCTTCTCTGACGCATCTCTCTCAGAGTCCTGAATATGTCTTCGCTCATCAAGGCCAGATGTTGTAGCCCTGCGCCTTCATTATGTTCCAGATACGTCTGAATCTGACTCTTCCTCTTCGTCCCATGCACTGGCTCGTTTATCGGTAGAAGAACCATTTCGTCGTTGTTAGCCAGGACAGCTGAATTAAGACCGCTCTCGGCTGTTCCCACGTCGTCTGCTGTGAACTCTGCGAACTGGTGGAAACCAGTGAACCCCGCGACGTAAGTTAACGCCGGACCAAGCTCAGGGACGTTTCCCACGGCGTGGTCAAGACGCCTTATCCCGTAATCCAGTGGAAACGACGACGTATCCTCAACCGGCTCAAATCCCGGAAGGAAACCGGATGTATCGGTATCTACTCCTTTATAACTAACGTACCGGAGGACGACGTCGCCGTATAGCTTAACCTCAGCGATGGTAACGGCTTCGTCGAGGACGATAGGAGGTGACGAAGGAATGGCTCCGTTAGCGACGCTGATGGAGAAGGCTGACTCTGCGTCTTCCACTTCAATCGCGACGGCTCTTACGCCGAGGCCATGGGAAGAGAAGAAGGAGCGGTAATTAACATGATCGAAGGTTGGGATGGAGGCTGTAGTGGTCGGTCGACTTTCTCCGGCGGAGAGTGACGGGGAGTAAGGGGCAGTGAAAAGGAATCGCAGGTCGCCGGAGGTGAGGAGGTAGGAGGCGTGAACCATGTTTCCGGTGGAGAGATCGGATTTGGCGGAGAATCTCATGCCCAGACCCCATGAGAAGCGACGGGCGACGTTGGTGGCTTCGCCGCACCAGAACTCGATGTGGTGGAAACGCTTAACCTTGAATTTGTCGGACTTTGGATTGTTTCTCACGAACTTGGAAAATCCGACGAGCTTAAATCCCGGCGACGCAGACGTCGCAGCGTTCTCGTGTTGCTGATTCTCAGAAACGGCTGCGTTTTCGTGCCCCATAGATTTTCACCTTCTGCTAGAACTAAACTCTGCCACGGAACTGAGTGTGGTTCCTTGAGGTTGAGTTATGGACACAAATATAGGATTTTGTTTTGTATTTTAAAAATCAGTTTACTTACAAAAGAAAAGAAAAAAATTCGTCTCGTTATCTCCGGTGTCCGTGTCCGAAGTGATGCAGTCTTAAGATTGTCAGGTCAGATGTTGACTGTTGCTGGGCATGGAAGGGGACACGTGTACAGCCAGATTTTCATTAAAAACGAATGGTTACGTGACGGATCTCTATACTTGCCCTTCAGCTGATTGGTTCGTTCCTTCTCTCCTTTGAGTTACGGAGTTCTGACGTGTAAGACCTATCTATCTGCCATTATCACAATATCAAAATATAACTTTAAAACAATGGAACGTTATCCAAACCACATATGGATCAGTGATGATGATGAGGCAAAAAATTGGAACGCAGTGTTATCATGTTTGAAAAATGGACATCTAAAAAAAAGACCACTACTTGCTCTTTCTTTTAACTACTTCCTAACAATTCAATATGGTAATGTCATTCTTCGAACACTTTGTGGAATTGCCAGCTTTTACATCTGACTGAAGAGATAGATAACAAGATCATACTTGTTAATCTTGGCGATGATACTCAATAAGCTACTGAAATCAACAATGAAGGAAGAGGAAGAGGACGAGGAAGATTCAGAGTCGTTCTATAAATTTTCATAATCTTGTTATTATGATACGTATAACATACGAAAGATTCTCAAATCACCTCGAGTGTCCTCTAGAATTTCCTACATTTTCAGAGCTATATAAGGTTGCAACTTACTTACTCTCGATCATGAAGTAAACCTAACATCACTAGAACGAGTCTTAGGGAACATTTTACAAGTTACGTTACAAGCTTTGCACAATAAGCTTACTAAATAAGGTCACAAACTGTCATGCCATGTTTGGTTCCACGTCTTGAGGGTTCTCGAGAGCTGTTATATGCTTCTTAAACAAAGCCGCAGCTTCTTCCCTCTCCTCAAGCCGTCCTAGCTTGTCGTATACCATCGCCATTAAATATAAAGCTTCAGCTGCCAATTCATGGTACTGCACCATGAACACAATGATTAACAAGTGAAATAATGGTAAACACGATAGTAAAGTCCATTTTTTAGTATTGATGAGCTAAACCGAATCTGGACCTAATTATAAGAGTTCGGTTTTATTTTTAAATCAAAAGCAGCATAGCATCTCTTTACGCAATAATGTGCTGTTCTATCGCTGAAACAAAAGCTACAAGCATTCTTATTTTACCTCCAAAGCTTGAAGCTCATCTGAAGCTTGCCTTAGAGAATCCAGGACAGCGTCAGAATTTGTTGAAACTGGCGAAATATATTCACAGCCCAACAAACAAAAGTCAATTAGAAACTCACAACAAGCAAGACAAAACTTTCTCCATAGAGACGGATTCTATTCGTTATGTTCTGAACATCCTCGCTAAGGTTAATATTACAACCATTATGTCATTCATGCACTTTAATTTAGTCTAAAAAGATTCTAATGAAACAGAGAACAAGTTAGACAATTGCTTTCATTGTTGTTCGTCACTTCTGGAAAGGCCATAACTATTCTCAGATGAATCCAATTAAGATCCAAAGCCCTCTATATGGGAATGGCATCACCCCTTTCATTTAAAAAGTATGATCATGCAACCAACAAGCATGAACTATAGTCAAAGCAGTACAAGAGAACAAAAGCTACCTGAAAAGCTTGGATCAGACAGATAGCAGCTTGCTTCAAAGATGTAGGCTCGAGCACGCAACTCCAGACCTCCATGACCAAGAATCATAGGGAACGCCCCATGCAAAAGGTCTAACGCTCGTTTGGCATGATTTGATCCAAGACCAAGCCAGAGCTCGGCCAGCGTAAGAGTAGCTGATGCTTTGAGAAGATCCAAATTGAATGACTGGCAAAACGAAATGCTTGCCAGCGCATACGGAAGACCCAGGACTGCATTACCTGACTTCTGAGAACCAAAAAAGGGGAATCGAAAGGTGAAGGCCAGTCAGAAAATTAATACAGAATTGAAAATAATGACATGTAGTCCCAAGACCAAGCATGTTACGCTATGCATGGGAGGAAAAGAAAATGTGGAAAACTATTTGCAATATCAGATTATAATCAGTGCGCTCTCAAGCTACTATGTTCTTGTAGCCATGTTGTACCTTATGGATCTCTGCAAGTAAAAGAAGAACAGACGCCTTTTCGATTTGCATATTGAATTTGTGGCACGTGCAGAAGAGGGAATGTGCCACATTTGCTGCCTGTGGAGAAAAATGAAGATACACTAATAAAGCATAGCACCAGGCCTCTAACTATAGATTAGCACATGGACTAAAATCCAGATGGTCAACAAGGATTTAGAACAAACCTGGCTATACTGTTTTGCCGCAAGCAACGTCCTAGCTTCACGAAGACTTGCTTCTACTTTCAGTTCCATGTCTACACCCATGGTGGTAGATGCCAAGCCTCCTAGCTCATTGCACATTCGTTGAGCTAGCTTTAGATTCCCACTAATGGATTTAACAAAGTTAGAACGGCTGACTTAAGGGATAATAAATCCAATAAAATAGAGAGCTCATGTTCAAATTTTATATCCCAACGAATGTTTCATACATTTTCAAAACATTTGAATCTATCTACAGAAACTTCACGCAATACACACAGAACCATGTTCTCTAGAATTCACGAGTGCTGTCAAATATTGAAACTCCGGCACAGAATTAATTTCTCGTAACCATGAAGCTAATATGGACTAGAAGAATATAACAAGAGGAGTGGCACGTATAGGAGACTCGGAACCTTACCGATGCAAGGCATGTTCATGTAGTAGTTGCAACTTGAGCAACAATACTTTTGATTTTGATACGGTTAAGAACTTCTCCTCTGCAATCTTAAGAGCAGCGAAGGCATCTAGAATAGCATTGGTTTCAGAAAAGAGGTCAACATAGCTAAAAGAACAAGGAGTAAGATCTTAATAAATTTCATGTGTGCAACAGAAGCAGCGACATATAAACTTAATCAGAAAAAAGACACAAAGTTCTGAATTTTGTACACTGACATAGTATTCCTTGTTTAGAAGCATAACATTCAGCTATAACTCATTGTATGGTTCATTCAAGAATTGAATAAAAGGCATGTATAGGCATTTATGACCGTGTGCACAGAACCTAACCTTTGTATCCCTTATACAGTGCCAAATGTTGAATGAGCTTCAAGTATGCTAACTCTGCGTCAGAGGAGCTATAAATGCAAGATACAAATCAAAATCTCCCATAACGAATGTAAGAGATCGTTTTGAAAAAGAGAAAGAGATAAAAAGGGAGGAGCGGGAGAGGGACTTAGAATAGAACAAGAAAGTGATACATTTAAAGAAAATTACCTCGAAGAGTCACCGAATAAAGTTGCAAACACCAAGGTATTCATCCGAGCCATAGGAGCGCTAACAAAAGGAAATAAATTAACAATTAATGCTGGATAATCCTTTAGAGAGCTATGAGGCAGAGTTTTCGAAGAAAGTAACAATCATCTTCAACCAGCATGTCAATATCAATCATACCTGCCATATAGCTCCCATGACGTTGCCCGAAGTAAATACGAAGCACCTATTAATTGTGATACAGATCCAGGAATCGAGACCAAATGATCACAAAACTGGAAAAAAGTCGAACTCTTTCTAGAACCAGATTCCTGGGAAAACACAGGTTGACCCCATGGTTTTTGCAAGTCTTTAAGCCAAACTGAGCTTAGTGAACCATCAACTGTCATTGTAGAGCCTTCAGAAGAAAAGTCGCTAATTAGGTGTGCACCTAGTCTTATCTCCTGCCATGGATTATTCAATAACTGATTAGACCTCAAAACGAGATGTTAATATTTCACGCTAGTCATAAAGTTAGATTGTATATTCAGTACCTTGCAGACACTAACTGGACAAGTTTTGTGACGCATAGAAGCTTTGGGACCAAACGAAAGTAGAGGCCTTTGCACATGCTGTATTACAACAAAATCACTTTTCTGAATTAACGTATACCAAAGATTAGATAAACTAAGATATGGAAAACAATTATCAAAGAAGCAGAACAAAGAAAAAAACACATTGTTAATTTAACTGTACAAGTTCATGGACTGACCATCAACTCAAATTTAGCCATCGCAAGATGATTAGAAGCCACTAAGCGTCTTAACTTTAGACTGTCAGCTCTCCGCAAAGACTCTTTCAGAAGAATGTACACCCTTTGTTGTACAGATAATGAAGACGCGGTGCTACTGACGGGTGAGTACGAGGATCCGAGTACACTGGTGGTACTTGCAATGCCCATTTCTGATAACAAGTTGCTCATTGCTGCTAGCGTATAGGCTAGACAAGTATCATTACTAAGCTGCAGTATTGACAAACGTTTTAAATACCATATATGAACTAAAGTTTAAACAATCTTTAAACAATGTAAGCTGTTAATGTTGCTCATGTGATTGCATATTCGACGCAAATGACAGCAATGTGATCCTTCTAGCATGTACCGAAACAAAGTTCATATGTGCTAAGACTGCACTGGCCCATTGGACCACCAAGAAATCAGTACGTTTGAATGGGAATATATTAAGAGAGTGCGATAAATTTAGAAATCTAAAACTTAACTGATGTTTAGAGTCCTAAATCACTTACAGAACTTAGTGATATAAGAAGAGATTAAAGTTGCTCAATATTCAACTTAAAGAAACTTTCATATAAATACACGTCCAGCAGGAATTTATCGAACACACTACTTTCTTCAAAATATACTATAAACAGAGCTAACAGCAGATGAACAAAATGAGTATATACCTGCTGCGATACGCGCACAGCTTCAGTCAAAACCTGCGATTAAGCAGAAACCATATTATGAGCAAACTAAACAATTATAAGGCCCTATTTCATGTCTAGTGATATCACTTATATATATGAAGTAAATATAGCAAGTCCAATAGTTACTAAATACACAGTGACGATGTGAAAGGTTAATGTTGCATCTTTATTTACCCAAACCGAGCTCACGAGTGTTTAAACGAATATAGTAAGGCTAAGACACCATAAAAAGGGAAACTTCATGCAAAAATTTGCAAAAGCCTGTCCCACCTTTAACACATCACTGTTTGTATGGGAATAATTTCAAGTTTCTCAAGTAAAATTTGTATATACACAGAACTATGTTCTAAGTAGCTCATTATGTTTCCGAGTAAGCTACCAAAGTGAGGTGTGAGGTTAACACATTCAAGATACATCAAAAATGAGAATCTTTTATCACTGGCCTCACCAATAGCCCAGTAACTATCCAATGTAAAACTTGGTCCATCCAAGCAGTATTTAAATGCCAATAACAATTCTTTAGCAATGGAAGCTATTGGGAGTATTAATGCTCACCTCTAAAGCCAGATTAGGATGCCCAAAGCGGAAATGCATCATTCCCAAACATAACAAACCAATCTCGTACCTCCCGTACATGCTGCAACCAGTTGAAGGAGGAACAAGATCAAATCCCTCAGTCCCTGCACTTTTAGCCAATGGATCATGGATCAGTTCATGTTTACAGTAGTCACATGCAAGCGATAAAAGCCTCCATCAGAAATATTATTAGTATTATCATAAATTTATAATAAGCAGAGGAAAACAGCTAAGAGTACAGATTACCTGTAATCAAAGTAACGAAGGAGATTATCCAAAGCAGCAAAATAGTCATCGCTGTGAAGTTTATTCAAGTAACGCAAAAAGTGAACCTGCATCATTGCAATGCCGTAAATAACATGGAAGAATATCAAAGGAAAAAAAAGAATGAATAACTTCCGATTCCACTGCAAAGGAAAATATTAAAAAAGTAAGAAATTACACGATGCAGCTCAGGGGCTAAATTCTGTAGCTGCTTAAGGAAACTTTCAATCGAACTTGACGAGAATGAACTTCCATGGCTGACATAGATGAAGTTAAAGAAAATTAGAAATGCTTTTGACAGAAATATATCAAAGACTAACGAAATAGAGCTTTACGTTTCAATTGCATCAGCCTGCTCCATTAAAAATCCTTGTATCTGATAATTTGTCCGAAGGAATAATGACTCATCGACCAGAGTATCCTTAAATGTACTTGAGGAGGCACAAGCAACTGGAGTAGCCTCTAGTTTTTTCTTGCTGGTTCTTGATTTTTCCTTCCTAGTAACTAGCAAACCTGCGTGTTTCATTTGTTCTGCGCATTACTAGAACGTTGAATGCCTTAGAAAATAAATGAGTGCTAAAACATAACAGTGAAACCCGGAAAACAAAAAAAATTAGAGAATATTGTTTCTACTTTACGGACCGGAAATATCTTCAGAATCCCAAAATTTAAACAAAAACGAAATTCTAAAAAGTATCATACAAACACTCCACAAGTCATCAGAGAATAATATGATACAGGTTAAATTTTGATCTTACCATTGATGGTAATGCATCAGCAAAAACATGTTAACAAACGGATACGCGGAAAACAACATTTAAATTACAGCCTGGTTACGAATATAAAACCACTATTTCCTCAACATTTTCTAGCACCTGAAATTCTGACAAACTCTAAGTTTTCTTTGAGCACAAATGCGTGAATAATAAGGGATACCTTCTGTCACTTTGAAAAGTGCTTCCGGCGTATGAAGGTGAAAAGGGACACTTCCAGAAGCATTTTTCTGTAGCTCTATTTTTTCGGTTCCTTTATCCATTACATAATTCTCCATATCCATCTGATCTTTTTGTGTCAATAACTCCAGATTATCATTAGATGCATCATACTGAGCAGAGCTTGAATGGGCTTCTTTGCAGTAGACTTCAATGCTTGAAAAGAGATGACAAACTCCCTGCACAGGATTCACATATAAATGAATGGACGGTCCACTGAAACAATCCCTTTGTGCTTATAATTATTCGGAACACTACAGATAGAACTTTACACTTCAACCAGGTCTGTCAGCGTTCTACCACTAGATCTCATATATTAAAACACTTATAATTGGCTACACATTTTAAACCTAGCCTAGACAAGTAGTGATAAATCTCTCATGCTTCCTTTTCATTCCCGAGCTTAGTGGGTCAAGAAACAAATAAAGGGTGCATAGATATCTAACTACAATACTGTGGAATTGGCATTTAAGCTATGAAATACGAGTTATTCACGCAAAACCTCAAACAAAATACCAAACACTTCCTTTCGGATATTAAGTTGAATAGAGGTACTATTACCCAGTCTCAAAATAAAGCAAGAATCATAAAAACGGAAAAAGCAACGATACCTCGAAGGATAGAAGGTTAAATGCCAAAATGCAACGACGAACAAACATTCCTAAGTTGCTGTTGGGATCCAAAATAATCTGATCATCTTGCACAATACCTGAATCAAGGCTCCCAAGTATTCCTACATGCAAAGAAATGATAACTAATAAGCCACAAGCATGATGAAAACAAGAAAAACGGACCCTTACGGAAACGAGTAGCTAACCTCGCATTTCATTAAAGAAATTCAACAGATCATCTGGTGAAGACAGAGAAGAAAATTTATTAGTTAAATGGTCAGTCAGCCACGCGTCCATGTCTTCCCCAACTTCCCTCAATTGGTTGACGAGATCTTCCAGCTTCGGCTCAAATATATCATCGCAAGACTGCAACATGAATGCATATTTCTTCAGGTATAAAAAGAACACAAAACCAACACTCCATCAATGAGAAATGGAATCAATATAAGTTGCATCGCTGACTCAAACTTAAGCGGAGAAAGCACTAAGAAATGCAATAAAGAAACTCGACATAGCAGCATAGCTCCCAATATCAACTGACATTAACACAGGAAATTATAAGAGAAATGCAATTTCAAGAGAAAACTAAGAGTATAAAACTGCAAAACCTTAGTGAGAGAGAGGAAGTAGAGGCCGAGGCGGTTGTGCTGAGAAACGGAAGAGAAAGGGAAGGGAAGAGACATCTGGTCAGATGGCGCGTATAACTGCAGTAGAATGCAAACGGATATCTTGTGCGGAGTTACCGCAAAAGCGCCGGCTGTTCTCGTTAATCCAGCCATCTCTCTCTCTTTCACTGTCGCCGCCACTCGTTTTCGAGCAAACCGGCAACTAAAATACTCACTCTCTCACTTTCTCTATTCACTCTGTAACTCGATCCCTCTCGCCGGGACAAGCAGACGGGATTAGGTCACTTGTTTATTTTCAAGTTTTGAGTCGGAGTCACCGGGAAAGTGAGCACTGGTTTGAAATCAAGAGCCGCAATAATCTCAAATCCTTTTCTCAATATTTTAGAACCGGTTCTTTCATGCCGTCCGGTTTAATAATAATAAGCAATATCAATTTATTATTATGCAGATAGATGCCGTCATCAACGGGGATGTAGCTCAGATGGTAGAGCGCTCGCTTAGCATGCGAGAGGTACGGGGATCGATACCCCGCATCTCCATTTATTTTGCAAATTTTATCTTATTTATCTCTCTTGCCCGATTTAGCCGCCTCTATATTTATATACATTTTTCTTTCTTGTTTCGCCCACATCGAAACGTGAATCACCTTTAAATAAGACCAGTACTTGCATTTTCATTTAAAAATCTGACTTTGCTCGTTGACTCGAATCATTTCACTAGCTTTTAAGAAGCTACTGTTAGTTGATCCCCTGCAATCCATTCATTTCCTTTTCTTGCATCAACTATGGAGTCAACGGCCACTGTTTCATTGGATCGTTCAACTCAGCTAAAAGCTTTCGACGAGACCAAGACCGGCGTCAAAGGCCTTGTCGATGCCGGGGTCGCAGAGATTCCTGCCATATTCCGTGCACCTCCAGCTACTTTAACAAGCTTAAAACCACCTTCCTCGGTGTCATCATCATCGCAGTTCACCATCCCAACAATCGATCTCGAAGGTGGCACAAGGCGGAACTTGGTGGAGAAGATCGGAGACGCGGCTGAGAGATGGGGTTTTTTTCAGGTGATCAATCACGGTATCCCGCTCCATGTGCTGGAGAAGATGCGAGAAGCGGTTCGTGGGTTTCACGAGCAAGACCCTGAAGTGAAGAAAGAGTTTTACTCTCGTGATCCAAGTAGCAAGATGGTTTACAGTAGCAACTTTGACCTGTTTAGCTCACCGGCTGCCAACTGGAGGGATACACTCGGTTGCTATACGGCCCCGGATCCTCCAAAACCCGAGGACTTGCCCGCCACTTGTGGGTATGATTCCAAACTTGTAAACAAATCCAATCTTTTGTTTACATCGAATACTTGTAGAATAAATCGGAAGGTTTCTCCAATTATAAGAACTCAAAGTTACCTTTTTTGGTGAGCAATTTTGTTAGGGGGATGATGATTGAATACTCAAAGGAAGTCAAAGAATTGGGTAAATTGCTATTTGAGCTTCTCTCGGAAGCTCTAGGGTTAAACCCAAATCACCTCAAGGACATGGATTGCACTAATTCATTGCTGCTGCTCGGTCACTATTACCCGCCGTGTCCACAACCCGACCTTACTTTAGGCTTAAGCAAACACTCGGACAATTCTTTTCTTACCGTTCTTCTTCAAGACCATATCGGAGGGCTTCAAGTCCTCCATGACCACTACTGGGTTGATGTTCCTCCTGTTCCTGGAGCTCTTGTCATCAACGTTGGAGACCTTCTCCAGGTTAACTAACTAACCCACTTTTTTTAGCTTGATCAATGTTTTAATCTATGTGGGACATGAATTATCAAATCTGACCTTGATTATCTTGTGTGTAGCTTGTGACAAACGACAAGTTCATAAGTGTGGAGCATCGGGTTTTGGCGAATGGAGCTGGACCGCGTATCTCAGTGGCGTGCTTCTTCAGTTCGTATTTGATGGCGAATCCTCGAGTTTATGGGCCCATCAAAGAGCTTTTGTCTGAACAAAACCCCCCCAAATATAGAGACACCACCATTACAGAGTATGCAAACTTCTATAGATCCAAAGGATTTGATGGTACCTCTGGATTGTTATATCTCAAGATCTGAGAATTAATGCACGTTTATGTTTAATAAGGATGCGTGGGACTTTGATTTTCCCTGTAATAACTTGTTGTTTAATCAAACTGTGTTAAAGCCAGTGGGCCAGAAACTGTTACCAGCCCTTTTCTCTACCAGCGTATCATGATACAATTTATTATTTATCATGTACAACGGTCAAATATACTGTAAATCAGATTTAGGGGACGAAGAAACACATACAATTTAATTTGTTAGTAAAATTCAGCCAAATTTATCTATATTTCTAAACTTATTATAAATTTTTATTATTTATCGAGAAATTCTACAACATCCTCAACTAACACAAAATCGAAAATACTTAAAAAAAAATAAGAGTAGTTTTTTTCCCTCACAGTTCTTTTTCCTTCTCTCTTTCTTTGATTTTTGTTTCCAGATAATTAACAAGAAAAGGAGAGCTCACCTATTTGTAGAAGAGAAGAAAGGCTGGTGAACCTCCAATTTTTTTACTCTCTCTCATTTACCATCCAAAAAGCAATTTGATCCTTAAATTTTTACTTTATTTTCTTTAAAAACTAATCCATTTCTCCTTTTCAAAGATGAAATTTTCACACATATGATGATCTATAGTCTTCAGGTGTGGAAGAGACTATTTTTTCACTATTGAGTTTTATCCATTTTTCACTCATGTGTTTCAACCTACAATACCACAATTTGGTTTGTTTGGCATTCTCGACAACAACATGTTTTGATAACTCATTTTCATATAAAAGATGCCTCTTTTATGACATATAACCACCACCATGATACACCTTTTTCTAAGTATATTTGTTTGTCTCATCCAGTAATTGCCAGCGATTATAGGCCGAACAAAGCCATTATAAGCAACCTTTTCGATAATATTAATTTTATAACACCCATAATTTATCTGTCAAAGAGATTCCACATCCATTTTATCAGGTTTCTTACTCGGTTAATGAAGTTTTTTTCCATAAAATGTATAATTTGTACCGTCAAATTTCTCAATATTGTGTGTTGAACCGTCTTTACCACCCATCATTTCTAAAACCACCATATATTAAAACCTTTGTCCACATACTGATATCACCGACAAAATTCATTATTCACGAATTTACTAATCATGCGAACAATAATTGTGTGCATGTGAACAGTAAAAAATAATGGGAATTGCATGCACGTTAAAAGTAACTGCATCAAGAATAGTACTTTTATGTGAACAATAACTCTGCCATAAAATGACCAAAAATCATCGTAAATCAAATTTATGGGATAAAAATAATACACAAAATTTGTTAAGTGAATTCAGTCAATTTATTATTTAGATCTATTGTAAATCTTTTATTTTCACCATAAAAGTTGACAACACACTCAACTCACAGCCAAAATCGAGAATACTTAGAGAAAATTAAGAATAATTTATAAGAAAAAACCTGTTTGATTTTTATTTATTTTTGTTTTGGGATGATTTATTAGAGAAAGATAGGTCACGTAATTAAAAAGAAAAAAAGAGATTGGTGAACGTCAAATTTTTGACTCTCACTCACTACCATCCAAAAAACGTGATCAACAATCCCCAATTTACTCTCTCCTTCACCTACCAAAAAAACTTGATTGACATCTATGTTCAATGATTTATGTTTAATGATTTTTTCTGTTTCTGTAGCGAGTGGTCCCATATCTATCAGTGATATCTATAGCCAGTGGTTTTGCTGCAAAGCCAGGGAAAATAAAAAGTATTTTCTATTTTTGAAGAAACCAAGAAAGCGATGGAGACGACCAAGATTGCTTCATCCAACCGTGACAGTGAGCTAAAAGCTTTCGACGAGACGAAGACAGGTGTGAAAGGACTCGTCGACGCCGGAATATCACAGATTCCACGCATATTCCATCACTCATCTTCCAACTTAGCAAATCCTAAACCACATTCCTCGGACTTGCGACATCTCACGACGATCCCAACGATCGATCTCGGAGGGCGAGTCTTCCAGGACGAGACTAAGCGCATGAACACGATTGAACTGATTAAAGACGCAACAGAGAAGTTGGGTTTCTTCCAGGTAATCAACCATGGCATTTCACTCGATCTTATGGAGAGGATGAAAGATGGAGTTCGTGGGTTTAACGAGCTAGCCCCTGAAGTGAAGAAACAATACTATAGCCGAGATTTCAGCAGAGAATTTGTGTATACAAGTAACTTCGATCTCTACACTCCATCAGCTGCATGTTGGAGAGACACTTTCTATAGTTACATGGCTCCAAATCCTCCCAACCCACAGGATCTCCCAGTGATTTGTAGGTACGAACTCCATTTGCTTTTAACCTGATGTTTTTATTCTGTAACTTTCTCTCTAGTCATACGGTGGAAAGTGTTTCAGGGATGTTATGTTGGAATATTCAAAGCAAGTGTTGACTCTGGGGGAACTTCTATTTGAGCTTTTATCAGAAGCTCTAGGGTTGAGCCCCAATCACCTCAAGGACATTGGTTGCTCCAGTGGCTTGCGCATGCTTTGCCATTACTATCCACCCTGTCCAGAGCCTGACCTAACTTTAGGCGCAAGTAGGCACAGCGACAGTTCTTTTCTTACCGTCCTCCTTCCAGATCTGATCGAAGGGCTTCAAGTTCACCTTGAAGGGTTCTGGTTTGATGTTCCTCCTGCTCCCGGTGCACTTATCGTCAACGTCGGAGACATTCTGCAGGCAAGTTCCTGTTTACAATCAATGCCGTTTGCTCAGTTTTGTCATAACTTTCTACTTGTACATAACCTAGTAAATTTGTTTGAGCAAAATCTTTGTATTGGTTCAAAGCTTTATCCTTTTTGGTTTTTGGGGGTTTGATGCAGCTTATAACAAACGACAAGTTCATCAGTTCGGAGCATAGAGTCCTGGCAAACAGAGCCACGGGAGCTCGAGTCTCGGTCGCATGTTTCTTCTCAACCGGCATTAGACCGAATCCTAGAATGTACGGACCCATAAGAGAGCTTGTGTCTGAAGATAACCCTCCAAAGTACAGAGAGATCACCGTTAAGGAATTCGCTGCTCACCGCAGTGCCTACGGAAATGTCGGAACCTCTGATTTGCTCCATTTCAAAATATGAACATGGTGGACAATAATGTAATAGATTAATCTGAGGAAGAGTATCTATTAAGATGTGTGGGCCAGGGATACTGTCCCAAGCCGTTGTCTTTTTCCTTCTTATTATAAAACTTATCTCTGATCAATGGTTTTGCTTAAGCTACTTGTCTTGTCTTCGAACGCAAGAAAATATTTCATTATTATCTATTCGATTATGTTTATGTTTATTATCTTATAGTTGTGTTATCTGTAAACAAACAAACAATGGAGACGACGAAGATAGCTTCATTCGATCGTGCCAGTGAGCTTAAAGCTTTCGACGAGACGAAGACAGGTGTGAAAGGACTCGTGGACGCCGGAATATCACATGTTCCACGCATCTTCCACGACTCACCTTCCAATTTAGCAAACCCTAAGCCGCTTATCTCCGACTTGCGACATCTCACGACGATCCCAACGATCGATCTCGAAGGACGAGTCTTGGAGGATGAGACTAAGCGCAAGAATACGATTGATGGGATTAAAGACGCAGCAGAGAAGTGGGGTTTCTTCCAGGTGATCAACCATGGCGTTTCACTCGATCTTCTGAAGCGGATGAGAGATGGAGTTCGCGGGTTTAACGAGCAAGCCCCTGAAGTGAAGAAACAATTCTATAGCCGAGATTTCAGCAGAGAGTTTGTGTATACAAGTAATTTCGATCTCTACACTTCATCAGCTGCAAACTGGAGAGACACTTTCTCTTGTTACATGGCTCCAAATCCTCCGAAACCACAGGATCTGCCTGCGATTTGTAGGTACGGACTTCATTTTCTTTTTAACCACATGGTTTGATTGTGTAATCTCTCTCTATGTGTTAAAGGGATATTATGTTGGAATACTCAAAGCAAGCGGTGAATTTGGGGGAATTTCTGTTTGAGCTTTTATCAGAAGCTCTAGGGTTGAATCCTAATCACCTCAAGGACATTGATTGCTCCAAGGGCTTGCGCATGCTTTGCCATTACTACCCACCCTGTCCAGAGCCTGACCTAACTTTAGGCGCAAGTAAGCACAGCGACAGCTCTTTTCTTACCGTCCTCCTTCCAGATCAGATCGAAGGGCTTCAAGTTCACCGTGAATGGTACTGGTTCGATGTTCCTCCTGTTCCTGGTGCACTCATCATCAACGTCGGAGACCTTCTGCAGGCAAGTACCTGTTTACAATCAATGCCTTTTGCTCAGTTTCTACTTCTACGTATATTTGTTTGAGCAAAATCTTCCTATTGTTAAAAGTTTTCTCCTTTATGGTTTTTGGGGGTTTGATGCAGCTTATAACAAACGACAAGTTCATCAGCTCGGAGCATAGAGTCTTGGCAAACAGAGCCACAGGACCGCGAGTTTCAGTTGCATGCTTCTTCACAACCGGCATTAGACCGAATCCTAGAATTTACGGACCCATGAGAGAGCTTGTGTCTGAAGATAACCCGCCAAAGTACAGAGAGATTACCGTTAAGGATTTCGCTGCTCGCCGCAGTGCCAAAGGACTTGACGGAACCTTACTCCATTTCAAATTATGAACATGGTGGACAATAATGTAATAGATATATCTAAATTTACAGATTAATGGAACCTAAGAAAAATATCAAATGAGTGTCTGAGGAAGAGTATCTATTATATATCTAATAAAGATGCCAAGACCTCTGTAATTGTATAATATTAAGACTGTGCTAAAGCTAGTGGGCCAGGGATACTGTCCTAACCTTATCTCTGATCAATGGTTTTGCTGTAGCGACTTGTCTTGTCTTCGAACGCACGAAAAATTTTCATTGTCTCTTATTTAATCGGTTATGTTTGTTATCATATATTGTTATGTTATATTTGGTAAACAAAAAACAATGGAGGCGACGAAGATAGCTTCATTCGACCGTGTCAGTGAGCTTAAAGCTTTCGACGAGACCAAGACAGGTGTAAAAGGACTCGTCGACGCGGGAGTTTCAGAGATTCCACGCATATTCCATCACTCATCTCTCAACTTAGCAAATCCTAAACCACTTTCCTCGGACTTGCAACATCTCACGACGATCCCAACTATCGATCTCAGAGGGCGAGTCTTCGAGGACGAGACTAAGCGCAAGAACGCGATTGAACTGATTAAAGACGCGTCAGAGAAGTGGGGTTTCTTCCAGGTGATTAACCATGGAGTTTCGCTCGATCTTCTTGAGAAGATGAAAGATGGAGTTCGTGGGTTTCACGAGCAATCACCAGAAGTGAGGAAACAATTCTACGGTCGCGATTTCAGCAGAAAGTTTCTGTATTTAAGTAACTTTGACCTCTACAGTTCTCCAGCTGCTAATTGGAGAGACACTTTCTCTTGTACCATCGCTCCAGATCCTCCGCAACCACAAGACCTGCCAGCGATTTGTAGGTATGATGACTCCGTTGCTTATAACATGATTTGATGTGTAATCTCTACTCATATAATGAATTGTGTTCAGGGATGTCATGTTGGAATACTCAAAGCAAGTGATGAATTTGGGAGAATTTCTATTTGAGCTTTTATCAGAAGCTCTAGGGTTGAACCCTAATCACCTCAAGGACATTGATTGCTTAAAGGGCTTGCTCATGCTCTGCCACTACTATCCGCCGTGTCCAGAGCCTGACCTAACTGTAGGTACAACTCAGCATTCCGACAACGATTTCCTTACCGTCCTTCTTCCAGATCAGATCGAAGGGCTTCAAGTTCGCCGTGAAGGGTACTGGTTCGATGTTCCTCATGTTCCCGGCGCCCTCGTCATCAACATCGGAGATCTTCTACAGGCAAGTTTGCACCATCAATGCTTTTTTCTGCGCTCAGTTTTGGCGTTGTGTGAATGATCTTCCTCTTCATTCAAAGTTTTTTTTTTTTGGATGCAGCTTATAACAAACGACAAGTTCATCAGTTTGGAGCATCGAGTATTGGCGAACAGAGCCACAAGAGCTCGAGTCTCCGTCGCGTGTTTCTTTACCACTGGTGTGAGACAGAATCCTAGAATGTACGGACCTATCAGAGAGCTTGTATCTGAAGAAAACCCTCCAAAGTACAGAGAGACAACCATTAGAGACTACGCTACTTACTTCAATGCCAAAGGACTTGACGGAACCTCTGCTTTGCTCCATTTTAAAATATGAACATGGTGAGCTACTACTTTCCACACATATTCAACATGGAAACATATGTAATCATATCTAGGTTTGCAGATTAAAATTACTATGAGAAAAATATCATAAAGTGCCTGGGAAAGAGAATTCCCAAGAGGTGGTTCATGAACATCACTGTTTATACTTTTTACTCTAAAATCACTTATAAAGTTCAATAAAAGCCGGCAATGAGAGTCTCTTCATTGCTCATGAGTCATGATAGCCATAGGTAAGTAACACTGTTCTGTACGAGGGCCAAGTTTCAGAAGGAAACTACCGAGCTTGGTTGCACAGAATGCTGCAGCTGCGATATGTTCGAGTCTTCTTCATCCTCCTCCATCACTTCAAGTTTCCTGCATCACACACATTTTTTGGTCGCTTATTGCTTCTCCTAGGCAATTGCCCTAAATTTCATTAAGATTTATGGTAAGTACCTTCGAGGGAATAAACTCTGACCACCTTCTTCCGAGAGTGCCTTCTCCAATCTCACCTCGAATGGTGTTGCATGCCAACTCACTTTCTGATCCTGCTCAAGGTAAGAAGAATGTAACAACTCATTAGGTATAGTTTCTGAACAGTGTAGGAACCGAAAGAGCCTAGAAAGCAGTAATACCTCTTTGTATTTGGTTGTCGAATTTGGGATCCCATTCCCATCCCACCATTTGGGTGAAATCTCAGTTTGCTCATTCTCATTCCAGTGAGCAGCGAATAATCCAATGATAGGCCTGTCACCTGGCGTTTTGGCATTGACTCCAGGTGTCCTATCTTTTAGACCCCCAATGTTTTCGTTACAGTCTTCGTTGATCGGGTTTAGCCAAGGAGAAAAGGTTGCCTCATACTTGGACAGTTCCTCATTTGAGCTTACTTCCACCTTTTCCCCAGAAGTTGCTGAACTGGGAGTTTCACCATCTATCTGCTCTTTGTAAACCTGCCATTTAGCTTGTTCTAGGCTCCCATGTGAATCATCGTCGGCCTTATATAAGGATGCATTTTCCATTAGATTGGAAACTGAATGCACAAACTGTGACCTGATTCTAGGCCTTCCCCTTCCTGCTGATTCCATGTTTGCAGGATATATAGTTCCGGGAGTTTGCATTTCATCAGATAGCTTCAATGGGGTTGGATTAGGCGAGCTCACTGTAAAACTAATTTTGCCACCCATCTCTGGTCTTCTTGAACTGCTATTCTCGGACGAATTGGAAGAGTGAGATTGATCAAGATCACATTCAAACCGCACCGACTTAGTCTTTCCAGCTGTGAGCATTGGCCTGGCAGATCTATCCAACTCACCCTTGAATGCAGTGCGAATGCTTTCTACTTCATCAGCATCGCTAGAAGCAGATGAGATCTTCGCAGTGTCACGAACATCGATTACACAACTAATACGAAAAAGGAGAGCGAATTTCAGTTAGCATAGAAACCTCTTTAGTAAGCTGTGAGAATAATGTTACCATAGAAACCACGCAAGTTATAAAGACACCATGCTAGTTCTATCTAGCATAGCGCATGAAGAAGAACATGCCAGTTTTGTTAAACAAAGTGACCTCTAGTGCTCTACCTGCTTGGTGAATGCTCTGAAGTAAATGATGGTCTTCCCACCTCTTCACAATCTTTCATGGGAGTTGGGGATTCATCCAAATGAAAACCCAGCGCAGAGCTACTGGAAATCCATGAATGGAAATGGGAAGATCCAGAATGTTGGGGACTACTCAGTTTTTGGGAAGCTTTCCTAATTTCAATAGGCGTCTCGGGTATAGTACCACAAGCTTTAAGAAACCGCGCCTAGGATTCCACAAGTAAAAACAGATTGTTAGATTCTCAGCACTAATGCAATCAGACAGTTTCTGAAACCCCTGCATTCTCATAAGTAACTCAACTAATTGCAAGCACTAATGCAAGGAAACATATACATAGATGTAAGATATATATACATTTGTGAGAGAATTAAGTTTTAAATGTCAACACTGAACTATTTAAGAGTAAAAACAAAGCAGTGGGGGAAAAAAAAGAATGAAGAAGATGAGAAAAGAAAGCTCAAAACTCTAGAATCTGTGGCATGTTCATTAAAGAAACGAAGCTAATGACCACCTCAGTCACAAAAAGCATAGAACCCATCATCTTCTTCTCATTACGTAAGAAGAGCTGTGGAAATCATAAGACTCGCAAGAACGGGACAGATCTTGATGGTCATTAAAATAAGTACATGATCAGAGGCAAAGCTTCTAATAGTTAAACATACCTCATCCCGTAGGCCTTTGTCAATATGAATAGAATCCAAATCAAATCTTTCTTTGTCAAGGCAAGGCGAAGAAGCTGCTTCCTCTATAAACTCAAAAACAACACCCTTTATATAAGCAAGAATTGCACAGGAACAAAGCCGATATAAACACATCAAAAAGAGGTTTACCTTCAGATCGAAACAAAGCGGACAAATGATTCAGCGAGTCCTGCCCATTCTGATGATAATTAAGAAACAAACTATGTTAGAGATTGGGGAACTCTGTCAGTTCAATACGATTTTGGTCAAGAAAATCAAAGAAACGAGGGCCAGATCTTTGATTTAGTCTTTAGACATCAGAAACCTATTGATTACATGCATCATACACAAAATCGAGCTCAACGTTCAAATAGGTCACACTGTGATCTATTCGTGAAGGAACTATTTAATCTACGATCGTTGTAGCAGCTAGATTAACACCTAAACGGACACGATCGTGCAAAAGAAAAGATGCGAAAAGCCAGAGAAACGAAAGAATTTACTCTGGATTTGGCGAGTGAAGAGTGAGAGACGAGATTACTAGTAGATCGGTCGTCTCTGCCGCGGAAGCAGTCGAGAAAACAAGCCATGAATCTGCAAGCTGATATATCGATAAATCTGAGCACGGATCTGCACGAGAGACTTAGGTTACGCTTCATCAACAGGCGTCTCATATCATTTGATTCCTTGAATTGGGCGAATCGGAGACCGAGAGAGAAAATCTATAAGTCTTTTTCGATCAGGAGGCGGAGATTTTCCCGAGAAACACGCAGAAAATGAGAGCCGTTTTTTTGAAATTTGAAACCAAGGGGTGCGTGCGAATTAATCAGGTGCGTGCGGGTCTTCCTGGTCACAAGAAAAATAAAACGTACTACATAGTAAGCGCGCGTGAAAGATTAATTACCCGATTTGACTGAGCCACGTGTCGAGATTTACCGAGCCATGGTTTGTATCTTGGGTTTTGCGCATTTCCGTTATGGGCCTTTTAGAAGAAATGGCCCAAAAGGCCCACACTCCGTATTGTAGTATCTCATTCCCACCCATACATATACAGAAGCCTTTTTTTTTGTTTTTCTTTTTTCTTTGTCAAACCAGAAAATAGGGTAAGGAGGGAGACGGAGAACGGAAGGAAAAGTAATCAAAGAAACAATCAAGATCCAAAAGGCGCAAATTAGGTAACAACTTAAGTTCGTATTTAACATGGAAGAGAACGAATCTTCGACTAATGGGAATAAGCAACATATAAATAGTGGTCTTACCGAACCTGCATGAATGGCTAAGCAAAGAACTATGAGGTGCAAGCAGAGCCAACTAACAAGTCCGATTTGTTTGAGGAGAAATAGAGCAATGCCAATGAGCAACCTGATCCAAACATTAAAGTTGCATCAATGGAGAACAATGCAAAGCCGAAGGTAAAAGTCAGGAAGTTGTTTGACTCGTAAACAAAAAGCAGAAGAGAAGTGAGATGCCCTCCATTCCACTTTGTTGTTTGAATGGACATTATTTATCTACACGAGTTTAATAAGATTTTGAAATCTCAACGGCTTTGTTAAGTTATTGTTGTTCACGATTACTTGGTGCTCTTGTTGTTTAAACAGTTAGCTAAATATACTTTTCACGTAAAACAAATGTTACATCCTTAATGATATACACGAATGATACATCCTTAATGATATAAACCAATGTAATTGGAAAAGCAAAAAAAAAAAAAACACACGATCATTTATTATTGACTAGAGACTAGTGTTAAGCAGATAAAAGATGATGATCTTGGGGTGACTGACTGATTTTAGAATGAACAGACCCGAACGCTTATGAATCTGACGTGGAACAAAAACAAAGCGTATCTGACACGTGGCACCTTAGAAGGCCTCAACAACCTTATCTGGACATCAACAGAGAGATCCTCTAATATCCGAAACCAGCCAATCATCTTCACTCTTCATTTCACCTCCATACATTATCACACTCGACAATCCTCAAAAAACACTTTCATCATAACTTAAACCAGACAGAGAGAGAGCTTAAGAGCGAGAGACACAGAAAGAGAAAATGGCGTACAGCGCGTGTTTCCTACATCAGAGCGCACTGGCCTCCTCCGCCGCACGATCATCATCTTCCTCCTCCTCCCAGCGCTACGTATCACTCTCCAAACCCGTCCAGATAGTGTGTAAAGCACAGCAGCCTCATGAAGACGATAGCTCCGCAGTCTCTCGTCGTCTTGCTCTCACACTCCTCGTCGGCGCTGCCGCTGTTGGTTCCAAAGTATCTCCTGCCGATGCCGCCTACGGTGAAGCTGGTAAAGAAACAAAAACCTTTTAGATCATTTCATTTTCAGACCAGATATGATGATCATAATTCAAGGGTAAACATATTGTGGTTTTTTCTTCTGTTGGTTTGCAGCAAATGTGTTTGGGAAGCCAAAGGCAAACACAGACTTCACGGCATACAATGGAGATGGATTCCAAGTCCAGGTGCCAGCAAAATGGAACCCAAGCAGAGAGATAGAGTATCCAGGACAGGTCCTTAGGTACGAAGACAACTTCGATGCAACTAGCAATCTCAATGTCATGGTCACTCCTACCGACAAGAAGTCCATCACTGATTACGGTTCTCCTGAAGAGTTCCTCTCTCAGGTCTTTACTCCATAAACAAACATCTACAGAGACCATTTACGAATCAAAAATCAAATGAGTTGTGAGACTGAATGATGAATTCAAATTTTGGCTCTTTTTTTGCAGGTCAACTATCTTCTAGGGAAACAAGCTTACTTCGGTGAGACTGCCTCTGAGGTAAACTTCCCATTTCCATTTGTTAGAGAAATCTGATTCTGAAAGAATAGAATAACGAGAGAATCAAACACTAGAGATAATGGAATATGATAACTAAACAAAGCTGAAAACACTGTATCACCATTGTTACCTTATGTGCATTTGGATCAGAGAGTAGATAGATAACAATGTGTATATATTCTGATATTCCTTGCAGGGAGGCTTTGACAACAATGCAGTGGCAACAGCAAACATTCTGGACACAAATGTTCAGGACGTTGGTGGTAAACCATACTACTACTTGTCGGTGTTGACAAGAACGGCCGATGGAGACGAAGGTGGTAAGCATCAGCTGATCACAGCCACCGTGAATGGAGGGAAGCTTTATATCTGCAAAGCACAAGCTGGAGACAAGAGGTGGTTCAAGGGAGCCAACAAATTTGTGGAGAAAGCAGCCACTTCTTTCAGTGTTGCTTGAATGAAAGCAACACAACAGAACAATGCTCTGCTTTCTTTCTTCATTTGTCTCTTGTAAAAAAAGGAAAATGAAACTGAGCTTTTGAGAAACTATCAAGATGATGCTATCTTTGCGGCTTCGCTTGTGTACCTGTGATAACAGACTATCGTTTTCTATGCATGATCAAAAGTTGTATTCGGTAGATCTTTGCTCATTTGTATAATGATTGCTCAAATTAGAGAATCTGACTCAGAACAAAGCTATAGCTTAGTTCTAAATCCTTAAAACCCTAAAGACATTAAAGAAATCATGTTTGAATCTGATATAACTAGAGGTACGAATGAAATGGTTTCACTAGTTCAACATGGATGTTTTAACACCCAGAAGAATAGATACTTGTGACTATAACTTGTCATCTCTCAAAGCAAGTCTCAAAGTCCCCTTTGAAATGCAGAATTTCAATTTCTCCGAGAAGCAAAGAGATTTTATTTGTATACATATATTACAACACTTTACCGTCATCTATATGCCAGTGTTAATTCATAATGTAACTTTTGAGCTTTACAAATGCTACAGAGTCTTTAAGAGTTCAGAGATACTCAACAGGGAAACCCACGACGGGGTTTATCTCAGAGGCCATGGACCGTAGCTCAGTCACTTCATCGTCTGTCAGACTCCAACCTATCGCTCCCGCAAACTCTTTGGCTTGTTCCGCATTCTTGGCTCCTGGGATCGGTATCACGTTCCCTTGTGCCACTAACCAATTCAGTGCTACCTGCACAGAAAAACACCGCCAAAAAAAAGGATTACTTGATGTGAATTGAAGGCTTCGCTCTTACAGTTAAATCAACTTCTAACTGAGACTTGCTCTGCAATATCAACAAGTGCTCTAAAAACATTTTGTCTCACATGATTTGTTCTGCGGAGACCTTCAAATTGACAAGAGGTAATAATACGAAGAAAAAAATATGTGTCTTAAAGTGTGATTGCGTGTAATTACATTTATACGGGTGATGAAACAATATGATTATGCAAGCATCTAGAGTAGGATCACTATGCAGAGTGTGTAAAACTTAGACAGCTGAAATGGCCACACAGTTTCTCTTGTTCATCTTCTCTGTAATTTATGGATTTCAACATTGAAAAGAAAAAGAAAGATAGGGTGCGTAAGGAAAAGGGAAAGAACCTGTGTGGGAGTTTTGCTGTACTTTTCCCCTATTTGTTTGATTCTATTCAGTAGGGGTTCAAGCTGTAATCACAAGTCATAATTAGTGAAGAGCCTCGCAGGATTAGAGGGGAATTTCGGCAGGTTTGTAACAGTATATGATGTAAGAGTCAACGAAATCCTAAATGACGGTTTCCTAGATGACTTGCGGGGAGCTATTACAATGTAAGTATAGCTTTGCAAGACACATAGGCCTGTGTTAGATACATGCAGTAGAGGCTATTACCTTTGTTAAAAACTCACGAGTATAAATGCGACCCCGAGGACCTGAAGGTGGATTCTCTGGGGTGTATTTACCAGTTAGAGCACCTGGAAAAAACAAAACGAAAGTAACAGGAAACGTCTATGTTCATTGGCCAGGTCCTTAAGCAACTTCTCAAGAGAATGATGGGCATAAAGGAAAGTTGATAAAGGAAAATCACCTTGAGCTATGGGGGAATATGCAATCAAAGTGACCCCTAGCTCATCACAAGCAGCCTTTACACCAGTCTGCTCTGGAGCTCTGTATATCAGACTGTAGTTGACTTGATTTGAGGCAAGAGGTATTCCTCTCTTTTTGAGTCTTTTATAAGCATCACGTAGCCGCTTCTCTGAAAAAGCGTGACCCACAAAAGTGAGTATGATAAAATTCGAAAGTTAAATCAAAACAAGATTAGATCATCAATGAGAAAGAAGAAAAAACACATTGAAATGATGTACCGCTGTAATTAGAAACACCGACAGCCTTCACAAGTCCTTGTTCAACAGCATCCCCAAGACCATCGAGATATCCTAAAACATAATTCACCGTGTCACTAGATTTGATATGATTGCCAAAAGTGACAAGACTCTTGTTCAAAGTTAGTCCCAATGCTGCTGACTGCTGTTAAGAAAAAAAACCTTCATTTCCCCATAATCCCGGCCTGAAATATAACCAAGCCAATGGTGAGATTGTTCCCTAACATTTAAACTCTGAACGTGTGAATTAGGAAAAGAATACCAATGGAGCTGATAGAGATCCACAGACGAAAGTCCGAGCCGGTCAAGTGAATCTTTAAGAGCAGTAATAACACTTTCACGACCCAATCGCCAAGGCAGTGCAGCATATTTTGTTGCAACAGAAACCTCAGCTCCGGGATATCTCTCTTTCCTCTCCCTGATGAATCTGTTCAAAAAAGAAACTCTAATGAAGATGGAGGCTCGCTGCTGGTGCTGCATGTATTCGTGAAATACAGTAAAAAAAAAAGAAAAGTACCTTCCTAGGAGAGTTTCAGAGCTTATAGCACCCAGGGAAAACTAGAGAAGATGGAAACAAAGAAAGTGAGAGATTCCCCTTCGGTCCACTTTACGGAGAGAGCAATCAGGTTTGATCGTGCTTACCTTGGAACCGTAAACCTCTGCGGTATCGAAAAAATCTATGCCGTTGTCGACACTGACATCGAAAGCACCTTTGGCAGCCTTCAATTTCCTGTCTACCATCGCAGTAAGACACAAAAAAACAATCTTTAGAATAACATTGTGTAACTAAAATCCAATGCAACTGAACTGAATGGGGATGGTGTTGTCACCCGAGAACAGAGTCATACTTTGAATGAAGAGAAAAGAGTCAAACTGTGACTTGGCAGAAAAGGAATTTCAAATAGAATCACAACAACGGAGATGAAAACGAAAAAGTAAGGAACTTGAAGCATATTGTTGTTTTAGCGAAAGTGAAAACTGCACTGACCATCCCACTGGAAGTCATTCCAGTAACTGTTATCACCCCATGACCAGACTCCGATCCCAAGCTTCGTCACCTTCAGATCCGACCCACCCAATTTCACTTTTGACTCTTCCGACGTCGCCGGAGCTACGGAATCTCCGGAAGCTACTGCTCTCACCAGCTTCGGGGCGAACCTTCCTCTTACCCGGGAGCCTTCCGAAACAACATGGTTGAAAGGGAAGGAGAAGTGCGTAGCCATGGCCATGCCGTTTTTTTATAAAAAAGTATAGTTTCTTCTTTTCAAATTGGGAGTGAAGAAGAAGAAGGAAGAGGTTGGGTTTTTGCGAGAGGTGAGAGACGGTGAAATGGACACGTAGGATGTTGGCGGGCCTAACATTTTAAACCGCAAAAATGGTGTTTCTTAGCGATCGTGCTACACGCGTTTCAGTCTAATCATCACAAAAAACGTTTAATTGAATACGATGGTCACGTTTTTGTGTCGAGAATGGAAAACTAGTAGGTTGAAATTTAATTGCCCACATTGACACCTCACGAAGAGGAACGTGAAATGCAAAGCAAAAACACTGTTCTTTTCAAGTAACAAGCAACCTCTCAGGTACAGAGATGGGATTAAGAGACATCAAAATCAAGAATCAACAATAATTATAATTATAGTCAGTCTTCTCTCTTCCCATTCACCAAACGGCAACAATAAACTTGCCACAATCTCTCTTCTTCTAGCACAACAAACATTGTGCGCAAAATCAATCATCAGATGAAACATAATAGCATCTTTTTAGTTGTCACTCCCAAAACCAAACCTCATTCATGTATTGGTAAATGGCACTCATTACAGATTCTGACATTTTGCATATCAAAGTAAAGTTTTCATGATTCTGGTGCTGGAGATGGAGCTGGTGCTGGAGGTTTGAGCAGCGGCTGTAGCGCCTTCACAACTATGCTCATGTTTGGTCTAAATTCAGCTTCGTATTGGACACACAACGCTGCCACCGCTGCTAGCTGCATTCCCACATAACCAGAGATTTGATGATTTTTTAATAACTTTTTGGAACAACTATTTACGGATGTTCAAGGTAAGAAGAAAGAGGTACCTTAGCAACTGCTTTTGGAGGGTAATCCGCCTTTAGCTTTGGATCAATGCACTGTTTGACTTTATCTTCACTGAGTCTTGGTGTCGCCTAAGTATAGCCAATAACATCAAACTGTAAGACAGGACAACATATTTTTGTTTAAAAAGTATGGTGGTCCAGTTCGAGAACCAGCGGATACTCACCCAGGTTACAAGACTTTGTTGACCCCGAGGCATGGTATGATCGACAGGCTTCCTCCCTGTCAAAAGTTCTAGAAGTACAACCCCAAAGCTGTACACATCACTCTTCTGAGTCAATTGTCCAGTCATTGCGTATCTGCACACGAGGAAAGATTAACATATTAGCTGCTTCTAAGACATTTTATACGCACACAAACAATAATGTTACAAAGAAACATTACTCTGGAGCATGATAACCAAAAGTTCCCAAGACTCTTGTAGAGTGAAGACGAGCAGCGTTATCAGGCGCTTGGTTTGAGAGATTGAAATCAGCAATCTTTGCTTTGTAGTCTTCGAATAGAAGAACATTGCTAGATCTTATGTCTCTATGTATTACAGGAGGCTGAGATTTCTCATGAAGGTATTCCAAACCCCTAGCTGCCTCGACTGCTATTTTCACCCTCGTTATCCAGTCAAGTGTTGGACCTGGCTGTGCCCCTTGAACTCCCTTCCTACCTGTATTCGCACAATATGCAATCAATTACATGGATACATTCTGTTTGTCACAAAAACAGTTAGTCAAACCACGGAGGTTGTTTAGCAAGAGAATTGAGCAGAGAATTCACGAAGTCCAAGAAGCTTATCTTACCATGCAAGATGTCATGCAACGATCCCATTGTTGCAAACTCATATGCAAGGACGCGGAGGTTTCCATCAACACAAAAACCAAGCAATTGAATGAGATTCTCATGCTTCAGTCTCGAAACCATGGAGACCTAAGGAAGAGCAAACTATTAACATGGCAAATTGAAAGAAGATGCAAACACAAACATTCTGGAAAAAATGCATGTATGTATGCTGATTCATCTCAATGTAGAGCAAGCTGGAAAAGAATGGATTGAAGAAGATTAATAACCTGACTCAAGAACTCGGCATCCGATTCAGCTTCAGGTGCGACATCAAGTTTCTTGAGAGCAACCGCTACACCATCATTTAACGTCGCGTAATATACTCTTCCGTAGGATCCTTCACCAATCAGGGCCTTTGATCCGAAATTTTCAGTCTTTTCCTTGACCTCATCCAAAGACAAGGGAGGGACCTCGATGGGAAGAGCTTCCTTGTTCACCTCATGCTTTGGAACAGCCGGTGGTTTTGGATTCTTGTGATTTGCTACATTGATGAACACACATAGCCCCGATAAGCACAAATAGAAAACCAACTTCTGAGAAGCCTCTAGTACGTGACCCTCACAATCACAGATCATTGTAACAATACGTAATTAGAAAAACTTGAGCTAGTAGGAGGTGGCATCTAGGTAACATACCATCAGATTGCTGGTGGGAAGTTTTCAATTGTTCCTCTTCATTAGAGTCTTCTATCTGACATGTACAACAGATCCACTTGCGCATCCTTGTACAATACTACAACCTTGGGCTCCTGAGATAGACACTAAGTAACTAAATACGGATGCCAAGGAGATAGGAGGAGATGAGCAACCCCAAACAGGTATGTTATATCAGCTCGTCACCTAATGAATCCCTAACGGAAATATCTAAGCCTAACACTTGTCATTTTTTAAAAAGAGACATGGAGATTTAATTTAAAAGATTCATCAAATCAAAAGTCTCAATCACGACCAGACACATATGATCCAGAAGCCACTACATTTGACATGCAAAATCAAAAATTTATAAAAAGAAAAAGAAAAGGGAGAAACAAGAGCCTCCTCTTGCCGCCGCTTAATACAACAGACTCAAACAACATTCAAAAACCCACATCGCATATATATAAACATGCACCAAAATCTAACAAAAACGCAAGCGGCCTTGGAAAGCATGAATCTAGAGACTGCAACAACGGAATCCAATTTTCAGAGGGAAAAACGAAAGATGAGAGAATACGGTACCCGTCTAGAAATCTCCTTACAAAACTCGCTGTCCCTCTCAATCTCTCTTGGGTTACGATCGTCTCCGCAGCGTTGATGAGAGAGAGAGAGAGAGAGAGAAAGAGAGGGGCTTGCTTGATGGAGACGAAGGAGAAAGAAAGAATGAGAGATTATTAACAAATGGCAAAAAGGAAGAGCCTTTATGCGTTTTTTTGTTTTCTCTATCTTTAATTCCTTTTGCTTTTATTCACTCCTCCTCTCTTTCTGCTTTCTGCTTCCTTGTTTCTCTCTTTTCATTTTCAACAAACGAAACTTTATCCTCATATTTATATCTTTTGGGTCTACTTACCCAATTTCCACATTTGTAAACCTTATCACCAAATTAATGATGTTTAATCGAAGAATTATATACCTAAACAAAACACAACGAATTTTTTACGAAAGTTTCTTCGGATTTTCCGGTCAATGGTCATTGTTTATTTTATAACGACTTCAATTTGACTTGAGTCCCTACCAAGCTATGATTCTATAAGATGATATTTTATTGTAAGCTATTTAATATTTTTTTTTCTTAAAAAAATTTAGTTTTGTTTACCTCTCTTTCCAACTGTTGACCAAGATAAGAACGATTTCAGTTGAAGTCTTCTACGAAAAAGTAAATACTATATTGAGTAGGCTTATTTTATGATACTACCATATAAAAGAGGAATGTGCCAAAAGATTTACAGAATATTTCTTACAACTAACTATCTCTCACATACTGATTGCCATTAACAAAAGGTATACTACAAAATAGAGTCATACTCCTTTTATTATTTTATACTATTTTGTAAGATGATATCTAATGTCAGAAAGAAGGCTTCTAGCATAAATCCAAAACAATCCAGACATACAAGGAGGGAAAATCTTATTGTTATTCAACACAATCCATATATATAATAGAGATACCATTGGAAGGTGGAAGCTAAACCAATTATATAGAAACAAGTCAACAACCAAGCGGAGGGTGATTAAGTTAATTAAAGCGAGATACCAAAGAAAGATTTAAATACAAAAGACGCCAAAGCTCAGAACTTTTCTTTTCTTTTTGCCACTGGGAAGGCCTCTGTTACTCTGTGCAAAGGCCCGACCCACAAAACACAAAATTAAAGCAACCCATTCTTTGTCAAAATTTGCTTTTCATCACATAGTTTGTGAGGGGAGGCATGAGAGCTCCCCCCCAAGGAAGTTTGCAATTTCATTGTAGCCTTCATTCGATCAAATCTTTTTACAGTCACAATACTCGCAGATTTGTTCTGGCTAAAAGAGCAAAGATGATTTTTTATCACATATCTACATCTATACATTAACACTTTGCCGCATTTTGCGTATGATGTGGTCTTTACAACTTCATTTTCTTTGCAAATTGTTGAAGTAGTATACAGAACAAGCACCGACTGTACGCACATGATATCTACTTCTCTGTAGAGAGATAGCTTCCGAGTAGCTGCTTATGGCGCATGATTCATCAGGCGATGCCAGGCCACATGTAAGAAACATACAGCAACCAAACCGATTCAAGCAAAATAATAAACAGGTTCTTGATAGTAGGAACGTGAGATCACGACAAGATGTGCAGAAGCTTTTGATTATTTTGCGACCATATTGCACCTCGAAAACTATAGTGCCATGTACCACCTCTATATCGACTCTCTTCTCTGGTAAAACAAACAAAAGGATGAACGTTTCAATCATCAAAGCAGGAAATCTAAAGATCTTAAAACCTCTACGAAGTCATGCTTACCTTTACGAAGCCTTGATGCACTTGTATAGAGTTCAAAGGAGGTCAATCAGCTCCATCTGAGAGTCATTAGAAGTGTACAAAGGAGAACCTGCAAGCACAAAAAGAATGTCAAAAGACATGAGTTTAAGTAGACGCTGACCATGTGCAATCTAAAACCAAGAAACTTACAAAGGATTTTGGTCCAAAAACGGAAAAACCCAATGCGCATCATGCTCCTAGTGATCTTCCCAATACGTTACCCATAACTCCCAACATTGACCTTGGAAATTTCAGGTTTTGACTAGGATGCTCCAACCTTGGACATTTCAGGTTTTGACGAGGATGCTCAGCACTAGACATCATAGATCCATGAGCCTAAGCCCCATCATATTCTTTCTTTTCTTCTTTCCACTGCACTTCCTGCAAAATTGAGGCACTTTAGATACCAGAAAGAAAGTTCAATTTGCATTAAAATGAAGGAGGAAAATACATAAACAGTATAAACGTATGCTTTTTTCTCCCACTGTATAGCCAGCTCCAGAAAATATACAGATTCATGTGAACATTGCAAAGAAAACAAAATCTTTAGGACCATTAACTATTACTACACTTTTCAAATTCAGAAGGAAGAGACAAAGAGGACAAACCATATGAGATACGAAATCCAGAAGCAAAAGTGCTTCGCTGATCTTGCTGTTCCGGAAGAGTCCCTTGATAAGACTACAGAATGATTGCATTTCCGGACTGACACCTTTCTTCATCATATCCGAGAACAACTGAAAAGCCTTGTCCACTTTATTAGCAAGGGAAAGGCTTTCAATCAACATATTATATGTGCTACTGTAGCTAGCCAACGTGGGTGAAAATGTTGCAACCTCTTCAAGAAGTGTAAGAGCCATCTCCAGCCTTTCAGCTTTAATAAGATTATCAATCAAAAGCCTATATACAGAAAGAAACGGGGCAGTATCATCCTGGGCTATCTCATCGAGAAGCCCAAGAGATTCTATGAACTCTTTATTGAATCCTTCAATGACTTTGCGATATCCTGCGGTGTGTGTAGGCCAATGTGTCTGTTTCATTTCTTCTAGAAGATTGTGGGCCACATCCAGTACGCCGTTTTTGCAACAATGACCTATCAATACCCTATACGTAACATAATTTGGAGCAACACCTTTGGAACTCATTCGCTCTAAGAGCTCAAGGCATGTTTCTATTTTACCATTCATTCCAAATCCATCAATCAACGCCGTATATGTCACAACATTTGGCTGACACCCTTTTTCTTCCATCCATTCCATCAGTTTATAAGCTTCATCAGTTTTACCAACCTTGCATAAGCCATCAATCATCGCAGTGTATATAACCACATTGGGCTTACAGTTGTCAAACATCTTCCACAATACTTTTGAGGCTAAATCTGGGCGCTTCACTTTGAAATAACGATCGATCAAAGAACTGTAAGTATATATGGTTGCTGCAAATCCATGCTTCGACATCTCAGTTTTCACTTCTTGCGCTTCGTCTAGTTTCCCAACCTTACAGAGTCCATCGATAAGAGCATCATATACAATCGGATTCGGTTCACAACCTTCCATGGACATAGCTTCCAACAACTTACGGGCTTCCTCCACCCTATGCGACTTACAGAAACCACTTACTAAAGCTCCATATGTAACTACATTTGGTCTCTCACTGTCATGCTGCTTGAAGTACATATCTACATCTGGAACATCTTTGCTGCCACACATTTTTTCAAAAATCTTGCAAGCTTTTTCCGTTTGTCCAGCTTTGCAATGGCCATCAATTAAAGCAGAATATGTAACGATATTGGGGACACACCCTTCAGACAACATCGTTTCAAACAGCTCATCCGCATAGCTGACCTTCTTAGCCTTAAGATAAGCATGGATAAGAGCAGTATACGTGACGACGTTAGGTGTACAACCAACCTTACTCATTTCATCGAACCACTTACGAGCCTGTTCTATCAGGCCAGCTTTACAGAAACTATCTACCATTATAGTATACGTGTAGACATCAGCAACAACGCCACGAGTTTTCATTTCTTCAAACAACAGAAACGCCATTTCCATTTTAGAAGCATTACATAAATAACCAAGAACTTTGGAATAGGTACTGTTATCTGGTATAAATCCCTGACCGATCATTTCACGGATAACACTGAATGCCTTTTCATACTTTCCAGCACTACAAAGACACCGCGTGAAGCTGCTGACATTAATCTTATTCAGAACAACCCCTGCAGCAAGCATTTCACTGTAAGCGTTCTCAGCCAATCCCAAAAGATCACAACTAAGTGAGTCTTTGCCACCACAAATACTCCCAATCAATATGTTGTAGACAACATATCCTGGCATGTGACCACATTTAACCATTTTTTTTAGCAGTTTGTATGCATATGAATGATCTCCTGATGTGCAATAAGCATGCACAAGAGAATTAAAAATCTTAGGACTTGGATAACAACCTTCCATCATCATCATATTAAGTACCCTTTTACACCTACCCAGTTGTTTTTTGTTCAAGCATCCACACAGCAAAGTTGAATACGTTACCACATTTGGAAGGCATGAAGTAGCACGCATCCTATTCAAGAAATCCATAGCCTCCTCAAAAAGCGAAGCTTCACACAGGCCAGATATCATTTTCGTATAAAAGACAGTATCAGGCACAAATTTTTCAGCTTCCATCAATGCTAGAGCTTCCCTCCACTTTCCTACTTTACAGAGGGAATAGGCAAAGCATCGAAGTGTAAACCCATCCATCCTAAGATTCGCAAGTGACATTTCCCGATGAACTAAAGAAGCAGAGTCCAAACTATCAGCCTTGAGGAATGCCTGAATCAAACAATTATAAGTAGATCTCGAAGGACTAAACCTAAAATCCTTGAGCCTCCCTAACTCCTCAAGCGCAATGCTAAAGGACCCATCCCTGCAACGTTTCCTTATCAAGACATTCAGAAACTCAGCAAGCATTTCCTTATCATCTTCTCTGATCTGTTGCAGGAGTTCTTCCGGGACTGTTTCGTCATCATCACGTCGTACAATCAAGTCTACCAAAGCGTAGTAGACAGGTGGCGTATGCTTATAACCTATCTGCCTACCTGACCAAATGAAGAAGCTGATAACAGCAGAGGGTCTTTCAATCAAACGCAACACCTCAATCACCAAGCTCTCGCTCAGTTTCTCTCTAAATTGCCTAAGGAACTTCTGGGACTTGCTCCCAAATACGTCGTCGCCACAAGAAACAGCATCTGCAATGGCTCTAGCATCAATGGAGGGTGGTTGCGTAATGGGCACTAGGTGGACATCGGTCTTTCCAGAGTCCACAAGAATGTCTTGCAGAAAGGAGCAGTCTTTAGTCAAACCCACCACTTCCCGCGAGTCGTTAGGAGAGAAAGGATCGTCGAAGCCATACATTTCATCAGGCGGAGGAGTGGACATGAACCTACTCGTGAGATAACGGCTACAACAGGTGGACACTCTGTCGACAAGAGAACGATTAAGAGATGAAGTGGTGGAGAAATGAATGAGAGGGTGATGTGAACGAGAAAGAAGACATCTTACGACTGTTTTGTTCATAGCCACAGTTTAGGGTTTATAAGAAGAGGGTTCTGGGTTTATATGATTATGAGGGGGAAGAATGGACATAAAGAACGGAAAAATTGAAACCACCTGATGATATTATGACGTAAACAGACTTTAATAAAATTCAAAATCACATTGAAAAAAGAGTACCTCTATATGCAATTCCAACATTTTACAGAATTTATCAGATGTCTAACTGCATTTTAGTTGAAACAACCCTAGTTGGGAGATTTGAGCAGCTTCCAGTTTCGGTGAGAAGTAATTCAGAAGTTTAAAAAGTTTATAAACGCAGAGAAAAAAAATCTACGTCATAGCAAAACTTTGGTGTTTGTAGCTCTTTGTTTTGAGTTACACTTGATTGATTAATGGAAAAGCCTTACAGATGACAAAAAAAACACAAACAAAACTTTGGTGTTACAGTTTTAGAAAAATTTAAAAGGCTTCCAGTTTGGTCTGAAGCAAAGATAATCATGATGTATTATTATTTTAATCTTCGCTTCGTCTCATCTTCTTCTTCTTCTCTTTATCTTCCGTACGATATCTTTCACGTCTCTCCTCTCTGTTCCGTTTCTTGTATATTTCCTCCTTCTTAGCTTTATCTGCCTCATACGCTTTCCTCTTCTCCTGCTCCTTTGCTTTTCTCTTATTCATCTGCAAATATTTTTACGCGGTTCCAAAATCCATTGTTATTGATAACAATCCAACTTTTACGCGTGACACATGATAAAATAGTAAACATTACCTTGACTTTATTGATCAGCTTATAATGCTGGATGATAGCATGATTTTTTCGTTCTTCTGGTTCCATTACAACAGCTCTTCTAGCTTCTAGTGATGGTCTTTTTCGCGTTGGTATATTTTTGGGTTTGGAAGCAAACGGCAATTCTCCTTGTAGTTTCTTTGGAATCACCAATGGATTGAACTTCCTTACCTTCCTTTCGATTGGCTGCAAAAAAAAATATTACACAGATGAGAGAATTAGTTGTGGGAATCAACTTTCCTCCTTGTCACTTGCATTTCCACGAGGGCCTTTTTTATTTTACCTTGTAGAGTGAATCCTTATTCACCGGAATAGGAATATTATGCTCACTACGGAGTTCCCTAAACGTTTTCATCCCTGTCCACGTCTTATCACGGGGTTGCAACGCTGTAGTTAGAGGATTGTAAAATTGTGGAACTTCCACTGTGGTCCAAGCCCTTAGAAAGACTATGTCGCTCATTTTTATTTGATCTTCAAAGGTACACCTCGCGACCCCATCTTGGGCATTGTTCTCGAGCATTCTTTTCGCAGCCTGGCAAAAAGAAAGGTATCAGAGAACCGGAGAAACAACAAGAAATTAAGAAAAAACTACCCTCACTATAAAGCTTAAAGCTAATAGGAAACTATGAATTACAACATCAAGATCAAAAGCATGCGTACCTTTTTCACTTGTCCTCTAATGCCACTAACTGTCCGGACAGATGAACCTTCATATCGAGCTATTTCAAGGTCAGATGTGAACATGTCTTTGATGAATGCAGTATTTTTCTTGATCTTGCAGGGGTGCCCAACCAGCTTGATTTTCTTTGCAATATGCACTTGGTGATTAAACTCAAGTACTACAGAAGTCGCTGTTATCCTAAATCCTGTCTGAAGCACAAACCAAGAGAGCTACACTTAGTGGCAAAGGAATACAATAGATCTTTACCCGAGCAACAACCAATAAAGTTCCTTTTTAATAATACTTGGGACATTTGGGGTTTCCAACCAAAACAAATATTGGAGCATTAGTGGATGAAAACAATGCAGTTGCACAATATCTCAACACTGACCAATGTGGCAGAATGGACTTGATATCGTAACAATGCAGTCATTTTAGCTTGTGGCAACCATTACAGGAGAAAGAAAGCATCTTATCTTTTGTCAATTCACATGTAAATTTCAATTTTCGACGAACATTGAGTATGCATGCTAGTATTGACTATTGGTCAGGCCAGTCGCACCTTAAACTCACACTACCCATTTCATGAAAGATGCACTTGCTTTACCAAATATATCTATCACAAAAGTCCAATCACACTCCAACGGTAACTTTATATCAAAATCTTAAGCATCACAGTGCATTCGCATACCTGATTGCTTGATAGGTTTTGGAAAGCGACAAAGCCTGTATTGGGTGGGACAAGAGGACCCCAGAACATAGCAAGGCAGTGCATGTGTTCTGGAGTATACTTAAGCATTCGATGTCTGCCATTGCGATCTTCAATGGCGTATACAGGAATAGTCTGATAGCGTCTCCATCCAACAGACACAATAATGGGATCTCTTGTCTTTAGTACTTTCTTGTGCCACCTATGTTTCTTCAACCGGGCCTAAGGACAAAAAAACACATGAAACAATAAGCAATTTTCAAAATCAACCAACTTTAAATAAGATAAAAAAGCATATATATTTCATGATGAAATGAACTACTCAATTCAACTTTCTTCTAGGTCATAAAGAGAAAATGATTGCAGCCTTACCTGCATATATCCAGCATTTTCCTCGCCGAAACCAATACCACCAATCAGAACTGGATGACACGGATCGAAGAAATCAACCATCTCATAAGGAACATTGTGAATCTCCAGCCGCAAGTATGTTCCAGTCCGGAATCCTTCAATCTCAATTCGAGTATCCTCGTCAAGATCATTGAGTTCTATCAAATTCATCTGTTTTCTAAGTTCCAGCTCCTCCTTCATCTGGAAAGCCAATAGAGTGAGTAAACAATAGAGAATAAAAATCCTTAGCAGCAGGTAGGAAAGTTCACTTACTTTGTCAACGAATCCGGGTTCCTTGGCTTCACTATTACGGGGATTGTTCCCATCACCTTTATCATTGTCATCCTCCTCTAACTCGGATCTATTGCTTGTACAGTGAAGTTAAGGTTGAACCATAGTAACTTATCAATGTGCAAAAAAAAGCAGTAGCATAAAAACAAATATGACAGATAAAAGACATGCGGAGGAAGAATATTGCAACCAACAAACACCGACAGCAGTAGATAAGTTGTTGGCCTAACACATAAAAAAATGACAGCAAATGATATCGTGCTTAGAATATTTAAATGATGTCACCCAAGTAAAAAGGATATTGTGCATCAAAATTTGCACGCAGAGCCAGCTTTTTAAGCCTACGCTGAGCTGCTTCAAGATCTTCATTTCGATTTGTGTCAGACTCCATGTTCTCATCGTTATTATGCTTCTCTCCTGTCTCTAGATCTTCAAAATCACCATAAAGTTCATCATCTTCTCCCTCATCGCCAGCAACTGAGTTTTGATTTCTCAGAGCAGCTTTTGACCAATCACCAGTGGTAAAACGATCACGAATGATCTCACAAACTTCTTTCTCTTTCCAATTCTTCAGGTTTCCATAATTTACAAATTTGGAACAATCCTCTGAGTTGACATGTCCCGCATCCCATCCACCACCACCTAAATTCTGGAAATAGATGAAAAAAAAGAGCAGATAATTCGACACAGTCACTTTTTAATACTACGGAAGGATCACCAAAGTTTGGATGGTCTTGAAATGACAAACCTTGCTGCTTTGTTCTCCTTTTGGCTTAAAGAAGTCTTCATCATCACTAATTTCATGGTCCTCATTTATCAAGGCAGTAGCTGATGATGCCGCTGCACCGTACACAATTTGCATCAAGTTGGGGTTCTTCTTTCTGCCCTTCTCCTTTAAGGGTTCTTTCCATTTTGATATGTTACCAAGGACCCTATCTTCTGCTTCCTCAACATCATCTTCATCAGAGTCCTGCGAATCGGAAACAGAGTCATCTTCGCCATCTTCATCTTCATTTCCGTCAGATTCAACATCATCAGCTTCCTCAGCATCGTCTTCATCTGAGTCCTGCGTCACACACCCATGCATGACAAAAAGTAAAACTGGTCAGACATGAAGAATAACATTGGGTTTTGAAAATAAAACCAGTTCACGTCAAATAGATACTACTTCTCTGACACTTTTTTACTACACCGATCCCGCTAGAAGTGCGATTTATTTAACCCAGATTCACTATTACACCATTTCTTTCCAGATCGTTTGACAAAAATGGTGATTGAAGCAAGAAGAATACAAAAATAATGAAAAAGAGAAGAGGAATATTCGCTTTCACTAACACTTGAACTCATAGTCACCAGTATTATCAAACTGAAGATGTGCGCGACTGAAACAGTATATAGAAGCATTACGAAAATCAGATAAGCAAACGAAATTACTATTGCATCACTCACACCAACCTCATCCTTGAAGACAGCTTTCCTCCTCAACCTTCCACCACGGATCTCAGTTTTCTGCCTTATTTTACTGTCATTACTCTCTACATCCATCTCATCAACATCTTCACCAGACTCAGATTCCTCTGATGACTCAGTGTCAGAACCTTCGGATAAAGATTGCCCATCTTCCTCAAGTTTTCTTTCTGAGCTGGCACTAGTCTTTTTGCCAAATAAATTAATAAACGTCTTCTCTAATTTCTCATCAACAGAATATTTCGTGTTCTGCAACGACTTTACCAAATCTTCACCAACATCCTTTCCCCTTCCTGCCAAGAGAAAAATGTCATAATCAGAGATCATAGAGCTACAAAATAAAAAGAGAAAAATAAATTACTTTTCTACCCTGGAAAATGATGTAAACCAAACTATTACTGAGATAAAGCATAAGACGAGAGTATGCTGGAAACCCCCTTAAATCACCTTTATTAGTAGGTTCTCCATTTTCATCATCAGGTTTAGAGTACTGAAGAAGGTGATCATTTATGTTGATGTAAACAGCATCTTTGTCATACAAAAGATCTCCAATCCCGGACATAGGAGCATAGAAAAGCTTTTCTCTGTCCCTCAGCCCCTTCTTCTTGGCAGCTGAGGGTAAAGGACAAGGATCAGGTAATGCAGTCACCCCCGCTAAACTATAGTCACCAACTCCAGCGATATGAACCTGATAATCATAATAACATATATCATATTTATATTAAACATGAAATGAAAGGTCCACTGCAACGGTGGAGATAACATTTTCAGCATAACAGCGTCCATTTAGATCAAGAAGCAGAGGGTATTCAAATTTATGCTCCTGATCTTACAAGTTACAACTTCTATCGATAAGGAAACGAGCTACTAGCAATAACTAATTCTAAATGGAGTAATATTTAAATTGTCAAGAATCTAGGGACCAAGACAGTAAGGATGACCCAAAAATATTGGTATCAAATCAGCTCAGTTCGTGGCTCAATTAAAAATTGGTTTTTACCCGAGATTTAGAGTGTTGTTGCCACAGAAAGTACTGCTAAGCACAAAAATGGCTCAAGGATTCAAGCTAAAGAAATTTCTAAAGGCTAAGATGAGTCAGTATTTAAGGACAATAGTGGAGAAACATCTGATGCCATACCTTCATCCCTTTTTTCAAGTTACAACCACGTAGGTAACCATATAGTGTGATATTTCTATCGCATTTCTTATCCATCTGAACTTTCTCGGGAGGGGTAACATCTTCCAGACGATCAGCCAACACATAAGGATGTGTTGTTCGCCATGTCAAGGGATGAAATTTGATAACAGATATAAAGCGGGAGAGGTTGAGAACTTCACGTTGCGAATACCTGACAAGAAAATATAAATCAAAGGTAAACCTCAAGCGTTGCTTGTACATGTCATCCAAATTGGTGAAAGCATCAATGTAGATACTTACTTCCCATGAATGAGACCAGATAAGTAGAACAATTTAGCTCCATTATAAATTTCCGTCCAAAAACGATGCTTGAGACGTTGCTTTGTCTTCCTCAGCTTCTTTACATCCTTGAACTTATCCAGGTGAGTAAGGACTCCCATGACTTTAGGAAATCCATGCACTTGCATAATATTGAGGAATTCAAATGTTTCCTGCGGATCAAACAGATAAAAGAAAACAGTTTACTTACCATATCTTTTATCTTAAAAATGTAGATTAGAAAGATAAGCTCCAACAGAGATCTTGTATATATGTATAAAAAAAAAGGAAAAAGAATCTTGAATGGGGTCTCACCATCTCAAAACCATAACTCCCGTCAATGAGGAGTATAGCTAGATCAGCAACCTTGGCACAATCGATCATCCCATTGATATCATTTGGGCACTCCACAAATTGTATCCGTTTCTTTTTACCTAAATACATGACCAACCAAACATGAGAAGAGGAATAAAACCCAATCCTAAACTCACGCTCACATATAAAAAAAGAAGAAGAAGAAGAAGAAATAGAAGCATTGAAGAATGTAGCACAGAACCTTGTACAATGGTAATAGGACCTCGAACCTCCGGCAAATTCTGGTGGGTAAAATGCTTAACAAGGGACTTAATCACCAGAGACTTACCGACCTACATTGACCAGACAAACACAGTGCGCGAGAAACCCATCAAAATTACTGCGGGAAAGAAAAAGAAAAAAACAAATCCAAAGAGTCTTCAAAAAGAAAAAACAAACAGTACCCCTGGGGGCCCTTGAACAACGACGACGAAAGGAGGAGGTTCGCCGTAAGTACGATCAATGGTGGGAAGATGAATTCGGCGTTGTTCCTTCTCCACAGCACGAATCTTCAAACGCTTCGCCTTGACAGCTGACCTAACAGCAAACGCCTGCAGAGAGTCAAGTAAAAACCGTTAGCGAATTCGAAGAAACTCTAAAAGAGACAGTGACGAGAAGATGAGCGGAACTGACTCTAGGGTTGGGCTGCTTGTTATCGGAGACGCCGCGCTTCTTCTTGTCTTTTTCAGATTTCTTCTTCATAGTAGGACCTGCTTGGCGAGCCCTGTGCGACCTTTGAGTCGACATCAAGTCGTCGGCGGCCATGGCTGTTTAGTGAGAAGACGATGAACGAAAAAGCTTCTCCTTTTTTCTTTTTGGTCGCCGTCCAGACAAACAAGTTATGTCAATCAGGTAAAACGAGGAAGAAAGAAAAACCCTTGTCTATAAACCCCCCTTCCAATTTTTAATCATTAACCGAACAAACCGGGTTATCCCAATTTTATATCACAAAAATTAAAAAAAACATAAAACCCGGTTTATTCCGGTACGATTTCCCCTTGTCTCTCCTCAGATGGTGAAAGAAGAAATGTTTCTCCTTTCTCTCGTCAGCCATTTGAAGATTGAAGACGGAGGAGAGAGAGAGAGAGATTGACGGAGAAGGAGGACGAGGAAGCATTAAAAAATCTCTCTTTCGTCTTCTTTTGTTTTCTCTGAGCTGGTTTTAAATGCATCAGCACGCGCTTGCCCTCAAATTCAACTCCTTGTCTCCTCACTATGCGTTATCCCTCTCCCTCCAAAGCCCTAATCCTCTCCTCCCTATTTTCTCGCCATTCGCTCGAGTTCCCAATGTGAGCAGCTCCGTTTGCCTCCGTTGTCGTAGCAGCGCCGCCGATGTATCCCCTGTTAGATACA
>KE155216.1:624179-640293 GCA_000411075.1 Sisymbrium irio
GGGTAATCTCTGCGTCGACATTGTTCTCAGTGTTCACGAACTGCCCCCGCCTTCTCGCGGAGACCGCAAGGCGTTCATGGACGAACTCTCGGTTTCTCCCCCAGATAAGGTTTGATCGGATTTTGGTTCCAATTAAAGCTTAAAACTTGTTAAATCAATGCTTGTGATGATACAAATTTGTTAAGTTGTGAATAGTTTTGTCTTTGTTTTTTTGTTTCTTTTGCTCATAGAAATACTGGGAAGCAGGTGGCAACTGTAACATGGCTATAGCAGCTGCTAGACTGGGGCTTCAATGTGTTGCTATCGGTCACGTGGGGGATGAAATCTACGGCCACTTTCTTCTAGATGTGCTTCATCAAGAGGGAATAGGTACGGTTGCGTTGGCTGGAGAAGCAAATGCTAAAGACACCGGCTCTTTCTGTGAAACTCTTATTTGCTGGGTTCTTGTGGATCCTCTGCAGAGGCATGGGTTTTGCAGGTACTGCCTTTTTGCCTTGCCGACTTTATACGGGTTTTAACTTTACAAAATGCCTCTCATGCAAACTCGAATGATTGTAGTGGCTTGTGTGGGTAGGACGACAGTGTCTAATGTTTTTTAATCAATGAATGCATAATTCCAATCATGTACTTTGATCGTGATGGTGATGGCTATCTAGAAAATAGGAGGTTCATTTAACCGAGCTCTTTTGGAATGAATTCTGCAGACCCGGCAGATTTTTATTGGTTATCGGAAAGCAATATTTTACTCTTTTTTAGTTTTTCTTAATGTCTATGCATAAGAACGTATGGCTTTCTTGTTTAGACATCTCGTTTCTCTTAGAGATACAAACGCTAGTGGGTGATCTTGTCATACTTGCGTCCTGTCCTATTCTGTTATTCCTAGTTCTTTGACCAGAGGAACTAAGCTCTCTTTTTATTATTCTGTTTGTGAAACGAAATCTTGTAGGTGATTTCATTCCGTAGCATTATAAACTGTATTGTTACTTACTCCCTATACTGTTTATTCCTTTTAAGTACCTTAAACCTTCAGGTACTTATGTCTGTGCTTGTCTCTCTTTTAGTCGAGCTGATTTCAAGGAGGAACCTGCTTTTAGTTGGATAACTGACTTATCTGATGAAGTAAAGATTGCAATCCGACAGTCAAAAGTTCTTTTCTGCAATGGTTATGACTTCGACGATTTCAGCCCTAGTTTTATTATGTCCACGATAGATTATGCTACCAAAGTTGGGACAGCTATCTTCTTTGATCCTGGGCCGCGGGGAAAGAGTCTTTCCAAGGGAACTACTGATGAGCGCAGAGCACTTGCTCATTTCTTAAGAATGAGTGATGTTCTTCTGCTAACATCTGAGGAGGTACATTTTACTCGTTTCTTCATGTACACTACCTTTCTCCTTTTTGGTCGTAGCATGTTCAGGCTAGTTCACCTTTTATATTGTGAATTTTTCCTCATGACCATTCAAAACATTTGTCCCAAAGAATGTGACGATATAAGAGAAGACAATCTTTTAGCCATATGAGCGTTGCCTCTTTACCCACTTTCCTACTTTCATGCTATTGCATGTAGGACAGTGCGGCAGTGCTTTTGTGATTAAAATATGGTAATTAGTATTGGTAATAATAAGTTAACTGATCAAATTATTGTCGACCTATTTAATGAATTGCTCAGGCCGAGGCTCTAACTGGCATCAAGAACCCAGTTAAAGCAGGACAAGAAATTCTGAGGAATGGGAAGGGAACAAAGTGGGTGATTGTAAAAATGGGCCCAAAAGGCTCAATTCTAGTGACCAAATCTAGTGTCTCAGTGGCACCTGCATTTAAGGTACCTGCTTACAGATCATATAATCTCACACATCAAGGTGCTGAAAATTGAATTCATATGTATCATAGAGTAAGTTTACGCAATGATCTAAATTTCTTTCGCAAAACACCATCATCAGGTGGAGGTGGTTGATACTGTTGGATGTGGGGACAGTTTTGTGGCTGCAATCGCATTGGGTTATATACGCAACATGCCGCTTGTTAATACCTTAACAATTGCAAATGCGGTTGGAGCAGCAACTGCAATGGGATGTGGAGCAGGTAGAAATGTTGCAAAAAGGCATCAAGTGGTGGATCTCATGAAGGCCTCGAAGCTCAACGACGAAGAACACTTATTAAAAGAGTTGCTCGCTGAAAACTCGGAAACTTCTAAAATCAATCTTCTTTCAAAAGGGATGGGAAAGGAGGGAAGCAGCAACAAGCAGGAGATAGAAACAATCTCTATGGAAAAAGTGGTTTCTGAACTGCTTCCAGAGCTTGAACTTGGGAGGTGTTGTGTAAAGGCTTCATCTTGATTGATGCATTTGAAACAAACTCGATCATTCGAAACAAGTTCTTGGGGAGGGTTTGATCGCACACAGGATTCGCGTGGAAACTTGTAATCCAGAAGATAAATTCGGGTTACGATGAAGATTCGTTTTAGCTGACTGGATGATGAAATCTCGGGTAATTGATTGGTTGGCTATTTTTCTCGTGGAGATGAAAGTGAAGCTCATCTTACAACAGCAATGATATAAAAGAGAAGTTTGGAAGTTTTTTATATTTAATGTCTGTTAAATACCATTTTTGGTCGGTATTTTGTAGGAATTCGACTGCTACTACATATGAACAGAAAACAAAAAAATTCTTATCGGCCGTGAAACCTTAATTGTCCAAGCATCACTACTGATAATCGATGGCGATGCGATGGTCTAAGGGTCTATAAATGTTTTTTTCCGATGTTGTCAACAATGGTCAATGGGGTCCGAATTTGGTCTTTCAAACATTTACCACTTGAGTCAGTCATATCAATTGTTTCTATAAGATTAATTTCATTGTGTGTATATGACAAGACGCTAAAGTATTGACTAGTAGTTTGGGTGACCCAATTGTTATTGGTACCAATGATGGTGGACATTAGTGGGCCAAAACCTCAATTAGCGGGCCGAAATCTTGTCGACACAAATAAAAGGAAAAGACTCAAAAACCCTTGCAAGAGTGACTTTTTATTTTATCTTTGTTTGAGACTCCTCATCGTTCATATTTTGGGTGACCTTTCTCCCACCCTGAAGAAGATTCTTCCCCTTAAAACAGTTAAACCCTACACCCATTCTTAACCGCCAACTTCCTTGTCTTTAAACGTGTAAATTTCCCTTTTTTTTACTCCTTTTCTGCAATTGGGTGTCGCTGGATTCAGATTCTTCTCAGAACTTACTAATGTGAGTCCCACAATCCTTTTCTATTTCTTATTAATATCGTTGCTTCTCTGCAATTGGCTGCTGTTCTCTGTTCGTTTCCCCGTCAAATTTTGTACATAACATGAAACATCGTCGTTCTAGTTTGCGTAGTTTCTCTTGTCTGTGCTTTGCATGATCAATTTTTGTGAAGTTTCGAAGTGGGCTAAAGAGTGTGAAACGCTCCTTGTTTTATGATCCCAAAAGTGTTTTGTGTAACTCTTTTTTGTTAGATTTAAGGCTTCTCTTTTCCTCAGTAGGTAAAAGCTTCTGCCTTTATACTTGTCATGATCATATATAAAAGTTTCTGCTCAGAGTCTTGTTAGGGTTTTAGCTTTCTTGTTGATGTTGCCCTCCCTTCATGCATTGACAGGTTATAAAAGGACACATCAAGTGGATTTAGTTATTTGAAATGGCAAACGACGAGCTGGTGAAGCCAGAGAACCCTGACTTCTCATTTAGACAGGATCACTTTACGGGAATTCGACACAACTATGAGCTGTTTCCCACTCATGACTACAATTCCGCATTTGAACAGCTACTCGATATCAACCTCCAGATTGGTGCTTCCTATGACGCAAACGAGGTTTGGAACCATTTGGAGGAGCACAAAGCGACGGCTCTTCAAGAAGCGGTCGATGGGAACCAAACTGATAGCTATCTCTCCTTTCCCGATAACGATGACTCTGGAACTTCTGAGATTGGTAAATCAACTGCAGCTGAAGCCAATGGAGCTACCCACAAGCAAGAATCTCTAGAGATCGATGATAACTTAGACTTGGACTTCTCTCGAAAACCAGACATGGCTCCTCCTAGCTCTCAGTGCTGGTCTATGCCCGCTGCACGTACTGACCATCAAATGGCTGTTGGTATGGAATTTTCTGATGTCAAGGCCTGTAGGAGAGCGCTGAGAGATGCAGCAATCTCTCTACGTTTTGAGATGCATACGATTAAATCTGACAAGACTCGCTTCACTGCAAAGTGCATGAGCCAAGGTTGTCCTTGGAGGATTCACTGCGCCAAACTTCCTAATGCGCCAACTTTTACTGTAAGGACCATTCACGGCAGCCACACTTGTGGTGGGATTTCACATCTTGGTCATCACCAAGCTTCGGCTCAGTGGGTTGCCGAAGTTGTGGCAGAAAAGCTGAAAGAAAATCCGCATCTCAAACCGAAGCAGATACTAGAGGAAATCCACAGAATTCATGGAATCGCACTTTCTTACAAGCAAGCATGGAGAGGGAAAGAGCGTATTATGGCTACTCTCCGTGGCTCATTCGAAGAGGAATATCGCCTTCTTCCTCAATACTGTGATGAAATCAGAAGGACTAATCCCGGCAGCATCGCTGTGGTTCATGCAAATCCGATCGATGAGAGCTTTCAACGAGTGTTTGTTTCTTTCCAAGCATCAATCTCTGGTTTTTTAAATGCTTGCCGGCCTCTTATTGCACTGGACAAGGCTTTTGTAAAGAGCAAATATCCGGCGACATTGCTGCTTGCCACTGGATTTGATGGAGATGGAGGTGTGTTACCGTTGGCTTTCGCTATTGTTAACGAAGAAAACGATAGTAACTGGCATCAATTTCTCTCAGAGCTTCGTAAGATTCTTGAAGTTGATTCTGAGAATATGCCAAAGCTTACAATACTGTCCACTAGGGAGAAATATATTGTTGATGGGGTAGAGTCTAATTTCCCTACAGCATTTCATGGCTTTTGTGTTCATCATCTCACAGAACGGTTCCAAAGAGAATTCCACAACCCAACTCTTGTGGACCTTCTTTGTGACGCTGCACATTCTCACACCGTCCTCGAGTTCACATCAAAGATCAACAAGATCGAACAGATATCCCCGGAAGCTTTCTTATGGATCCAAAACAACTCTCCTTCTCTGTGGGCATCATCATACTTTGAAGGGACAAGGTATGGGCATTTTACCGCAAATGTTGTTACCGAGTCACTCAACAATTGGATCGAAGATGCCTCGGGTCTCCCTATAATCCAAATGATGGAGTGTATCCACCGCCATTTGATGAATTTGTTCAAAGAACGCCGCGAAACGAGCTCGCACTGGTCTGATGTGCTCGTTCCTTCTGCTGAGAGACAAGTGCTTGATGCTATAGAGCAATCTCGTGTTCACCGAGTTTACAGAGCAAACGAAGCGGAGTTTGAAGTCATGACTCATGAAGGGAATGTCGTAGTGGATATTGAAAACCGTACTTGTTTGTGTCGCCGATGGCAGCTTTACGGTTTGCCGTGTAGCCACGCCGTCGGAGCTCTCTTGTCTTGCAAAGAGGACGTCTACAAATACACAGATAGTTGTTTCACTGTGGAGAATTACAGAAGAACTTATGCTGAAACGGTAGAGCCAATTTCAGACAAAGGTCAGTGGAAAGAAAAAGATTCAGACAGAGAATTTGGTGAAGATGGAATAAGAACACCAATGGTTATCAGAGCTGCTCGGAGGAGGAGGAGATCTAGACCAGAGGATGGTGATCGTGTGAAGCGTGCGGTTCACTGCAGCCGGTGTAATCAAACGGGTCATTTCAGGACAACATGCGTTGCTCCTATGTAATATTAGGCTTCTTTTGTCGGGTTTTTGCTAGGTTTTAGGAAATTCTTTGGTTGAGAATCTGCCCTCATAACTCATAAGTTAGAAATTATAAGTTATGGTTCTCGCGGTAATGTACCTTAATTTTACATCTTCAGCATGAGCTTTACTTGGTCCATAATATCTGAGCAAATCAACTACGTAAACAGGACTGCTGCACAATATGAGTTACGTAAACGTGTGCTTGAAGTAAACTAAGCTAATTTGCGTACAGTTGTGTACAAGATTTGAGAGGATCTGCCTATAATTAGACTTGGTTCTTAAGACCAATATTATCTTAGGAGTGATCGATCTCAGCTATTTTTAGTAACGTGCGACTGAATTGGATGGTGGTAAGGAAGCCAGATTCAGCAATCTCGCCGCAGAAAAAGGACAAAAACACAAAAGAGACTCGAGAGACAACAACAATGGTGACGACGACCAATCTTCAGAGTTTAACCAAAACACACCAACTGATCCCTACGAATCCATCGTCATGCAGAGAGGTCCAATATTTGCTGTTTTGTTTATTTTCTTGTTCCTGAATTTTCTGAAATTGAATTGAGTTGTTGTTACAGAATATTATGGCAATAAAACGACGACGTACACGCAGATATTGGTGGTGTCATCGATCGGTTTGATGATAGCAGCCGCAGTGCATTTTCGTCTCCGGAGGCTACGTGACTCCAAAATCATCCCTCGTCTCAAATCATCTCAAAAACACAAAGGTCATGAGAAACTCGAGAGATTCTCTCATTACGTCGCAAGGCAAATGGGATTCAAAGACAGAAGAGACTGTCCAAATCTCTGCAAATTAGCAGCAGAGTACATAAGAAAATCAGAATGTTGTGAAGAAGACATTTACAGTTTTTTCTCTCAAGAGCCTGACGCTGATACTCTCTTCATCAAGCTCGTTGAGGAGTTTGAAAGATGTATCCTTAGCTACTTTGCGTATCACTGGAGCCACGCCGATCTAATGATTAGTCAGGTTTGTGGAAATATCCTTTCTCCTGTTATGAGTTATTACACATTGTATACCAAAACATTCAGTGTCATAATATATGGATCTCAGATACTAAGTGCGGACGCTGAGCCCAAGAGGAAGCTCAAGCAGATTGTGATGGCCGCTACAAGGTAAGGAACAAAGAAACAGAAACCAGGTTTTGTATTTGAAAGCCGTGCGTTATGTTCTTAGCGATTTATGAATGATATTGTGGGTATATATATCTAGGGAACAGAGGATTAAGAGGGTGACCAAAAACTTAAAAGTGGCGAGGGTTTTCAACACCTTGGTAGAGGAAATGAGAGCAATGGGGATCGCGTCTATAGATGAATCACAGTGTACTGAAGTTATGGCACCAGTGGCTCACAAAGACAGAAGTCCAGTTCTACTCCTCATGGGTGGTGGGATGGGTGCAGGGAAAAGCACTGTGCTTAAGGACATACTCAAAGAGTATATAACGATCTCTTAATCATCACTTTCTTATAGATACTCTTAAGGAACATATACTGCATATGTTGTTGAAGCTAACCATAAGGTTTTCATCATGGATTCAGAGCGTTTTGGGCAGGAGCAGACGCTGTGGTGATTGAAGCTGATGCTTTCAAAGAATCTGATGTCATTTACAGGGCCTTAAGCTCTCGTGGCCATGTGGACATGATCCAGACAGCGGAATTGGTAAGACATGATGATCAAATTCCTTTTTTCAAAATAACAGAAGAATCTGTCAAGCGGATCAAAAGATTGATTCAATTTTGTGAGAATAGGTTCACCAGTCATCAACAGATGCAGCTTCATCGCTGCTAGTGACGGCTTTGAACGAAGGGAGGGACGTGATAATGGATGGGACACTCTCTTGGGTACCTTTTGTGGTGCAGACAATAACAATGGCGAGGAACGTGCACCGTCACCATTACAGAATGGGAGCTGGATACAAGGTTGGTGATGATGGGATTATCACAGAGAACTATTGGGAACGGATAGGTGAAAGACAACAGCTACAGGAGGATGGGCGTTTGAGAAAACCGTATAGAATAGAACTAGTTGGAGTCGTGTGCGATGCATATTTAGCAGTTATAAGAGGCATTAGGTGAATGCAAGCAAGCTACTACTTTATCTGTCTATTTAGCTTTCAAGTTTGTCTCGTAACTTGAGTGTTTTGTTGCCTGAAATTATAGGAGAGCTATCATGTGTAGAAGAGCGGTGAGGGTGAGATCGCAGCTGAGATCTCACAAAAGGTTTGCAGACGCGTTTCCTACGTATTGCAACCTTGTAGACAATGCTAGGCTCTACTGCACCAATGCCTTGGAAGGCTCACCAAAGGTTAGTGTTGAGATTGGAGCTAAACACATAGTTTTAATTCAGTTCACCAAAGAACTAAACTCTCAGAACAATGCCTAAGCCAAGGTTTGTAGAGAAGAAAATAGTAACATGTGCTGAAGGTTGTGGTTAATGGCAGCTGATAGGTTGGAAAGAGAAGGAAAAGACGTTGCTGGTGGATCCAGAGGAGATAGGCTGTTTGAACCATGTAGGAGGTTTGAACGAGAACGCAGACTCTATATACGAGCTTTATCATAAACCAAATCCTGCTTGTGAAGCTGGATCAATCTGGAAAGACATAGTTCTTTCACCTTCAAGGTTTAACATTCAACAGGAACTCAAATACTCCATTCAGAAAGTCGAAAGATCTAAACAACATGTCAACAACAACACGAAAAGCTGAAAATAGGAGAGAGTTGCAGAGTTCGTCTTCCAAATATCAACTTTGATGAAGAGAAACTTGATAGGATACATGGATTGTAAAAGTAGGGAAGAACATTTGTCGATATTCGCTTCTTGAAGCATTCATTGATGAAATGAAACACCCTTGAAAAGGGATTTAGCTATTATATATATGATGATTTAAGGGATAGTCCAAGTAACCATGGATTACAAAGAACATCAACAAGAGAGAACAAAAAGAGAAAAGCAGTTGAGGATTCATTGAATTATACAAGACTACCACCTAAGAGAGAAAGCTATCGTCAGTCACTAAAACCCTAGTTTCACTTCTTCCCTCTCCTTGACGCCCTCTTCACTGGAGACTTGACCGTCTTCGGCTTCACAGCCTTCTTGACCGGAGTCTTCTTCTTCGTCGCCACCGACGGAGCCTTCTTTTTAGCAGCAGAAGCAGCCTTTTTCCCTGGAGATGTCACCGTCGATGTTTTAGCAGCCTTGGCTGGTCTCTCCTTAGCCTTAGGCTTGGCAGCAACAGCTTTCTTCTTAGTCGCAACAACAGCCTTAGGCTTCGCACTCACTTTCGCCTTGCGTGCAGCGGCGGTCTTTGGTTTGACTGCGGCTGGTTTCTTCGACACCTTGGATTTGGAAGCTGCGGTGACCTTCCCCTTGGTCTTGGAAACAGCCGCGGGCTTCTTCTTCTCCGTAGGAGATGCAGCCGCCGCCTTGGGAGATGATGACTTAGAGGAAGGAATCTTAAACGAGGCTTTGACCTTGACAAGCTTCTCAGAAGCAACGAGTCTCTTCAGATTGAGAAGCAACAGCTTTCTGAACGAAGGCGAAAGCACCTTATGCTTCTCCTCGATGAACTTCTGAATCGCGTATTGGCTAGATCCAGTTCTTTCCTTCAACGTAACAATCGCATCCTTGATCATCTGAATCCACAACACACACACACAATCTCAAAATCAATCTCAAAATCAATCTCAAAAATCTTCTGAATCCGAATCGATTAACACGCGAAGAAAAGGTAGATCCGAATCTCCATTACCTCTTCGTAAGTAGGATGAGTAGAGACAGACTTCTTCCTCGGAGCCGCAGCAGCAGCAGGCTTCTTCGCCTTCACTTCCTTCACTTTCTTCGTTTTCCTTCCCTTCGCTGCTGCTTTCTTCTCGCTAACCGCCTCCGTCACCGACGTGTCCACTACTACGTCCGTAGGAGGAGGGACATTCTCTTGCTCAACAGCTGGCGACGTCATCGTAAACTTGCTTTTAAGATCGGAAAATTCGATTGCTTAGTAAGAAACCGTAATTTGTTAGTTTTGGAGAAGATGAGAAGTTGTGATTATTTCATCGGAAACGCCCGATTTATATAGTTATATGTGTATTGACAATGCATTTCGTATCTGTCTTCTGATTGGTTCAAACAATCACTACGCGGATCGCTACTCATTTCCTAAGTTTGAATAGTAATCGTCCGATCTTCCTTTATCAACGGCTTGAAACGCACGACTTTCGCTGTTGGGATGAGTAAGTTAGTGGATGTAGATTAGATGCTTTACGCATTTTTGCTGTGCTTTTAGCCTCGATTGATTTCATCTTAACTCGCGATTTACTTGACCAAATTTATTTTCGTTTTTTGCATTGTGTAGATAATTCTCTGAGGTTTCTTTTGACTATCTAATTGTGTGAAAAGGATTATTCTGTGATGAGAAATTCGGCTTTAAATCGAGATATGTCATAACTATTGTTTTTTCTTGGTAGTGTTACAGTACATTTGGTTTTCCGAATATTGCTGAAGACAAGTTCATAGGAAAATTGTGTTAATATGAAACCAAACAAACCAAGGAGTGAATCGCGTCATGAATCCTGAAATTTGGATTACTTTTCGATGCAAATTCATTTGATTGGTTACCACCCAAGATGACCATCTTCTAGAATATGCTGCACACCGCTTGTTAATATGTGTTATGCCTTTGTTAATAACCGTCCGAGGGTATAAACATTTCACATAAATTTACGTATTTAAGCATGTGATCAACTCATTTTAGTTAAGACTGAAACATTTGTATAATTTCACTAACGAATGATGTATTTAGCTTCCATTTCATACGGGTACCTCATGTACACTGACCATGTCTGCTAGGTGTCGATTGGGCATTCCATAGACGTCTATTATAATATATAACATATATTAACATCATCACAATCATATCTATATGAAATATACTTATGAATGGAGCACCGAGATCGAATCACAACAGAGCTGTTAACGATAACACAAGATCGCACTGGTGGTATATCGTTGATTTGGCTATTAAAGCGAAACATGGTTTCTTAGGTATAGATCATCACAAAACATCGTTTGTGAGGCATTATAAATCTCAAATCCTACGTTGGCCATCTATCAATAGACTGTTTCATCGATTTCATGCGTCTTTCAAAGATTCTTGGAGTTCAGAAAAAGTATGGGAGGATCTTCGTGTATTATTTTTGTTTCGGCACCTGTTTGTCCCCATGTCAACAGTCGAGGCAGAAACTACAGCTTCCATTAAAGTGACTACTCTGAATAAATGCATAGAAATCAATATAAATGATCTAAACTACAACGTTTGATAATAAAGCGATGACAAGATTACATGCAAGATTGCAAGTCGAAAAAGAACACATAGACTAAAAGAAACACAACAAAGGAAAAAGAAGAAAATTTTGTATTTTCTTAAGCAGAAAACCCTCTCATGAGTTAATACTACAAAAACTTATACAACACATTCGAGTATTCGACTGCTCCAGCAGTTCAAGTAACCTTCTCTCTTGCAATGCTCACAGAGATTCCATAGAGAGGAAAAAAGATTACCCAGTCTCCACAGAATCTTCTTCTGGCAGAAAGAGTCTTAAAGTTCTCTACTTCTTGCATTCCGGAAACTTCCGACCATAGGCAAGCACCATCATATAATCCTTTGCAGAGGAACCAATCGATGCATCAAACCTTTGGCGCTTTGAACTTCGCTGCAACCATAGATCCACCAGTTTTTGAAGCCTCAGCGTCGGAATCACCGCTTCTCCCATACATCTTATCTCTATCTGTACAAAAAACCATTACATGTCTATTATTGATCAATCAAACGTCTACGGCCATACTTACGGTTAGCTTCAAAGAACTGACACTACCCATCACCCAGCTTCCTTTACATTCAAACGTACATTCTCTCTATAAAGCTATAGTGCATATAAATAGATGCTTACCTCAGTTTCACTCTCGATATGTAGCTTCCTCATGAGGTACTTTTGGATGAAAGAAACTGGAATATTTCCATCCCTGCCACGGAACGAGACAACGGATTAACTTCCCCATAACAGAAAAATTAGGGAGGCTGAAATTTGGAGTGACAATGTAAGATGCAGCGACAACACAGGATATATAAAACAAAGAACAGTTTGCATGGAAGCTCAGGATGATTCAGCAGAAAATGTAATTTTGTGTTTAATCTCTCTAAGAAAACGACTTGAAAAGTAAAAAGAATGGCTAGTTAAACTTGCACGCATCCAATTACCAGTTAAGTGGAATACAGCAACTAATAACAAGAACCAAAAAACCTACCTTATTCTCAAAAAAATTGCTGGAATTTGAGGTAAAGAAGTTTTTCCTTCCCTGAAATTACCAAGCCTTCGTCAAGATACCAACATAATAGAGACAAAAAGTAGAAATATCATGAAGGGAAAGAAGAAGTTCAGATGTGGGAGGGTGAGTCTCACTGATCACTGGACGCCACAAGTGAGAACCAAACAGGACAGTTTCTCCTCTCCCGTTTTGCACTTGGCTCATCTGGTTGTGGCGAAGTTCTAGAATCACCAAAGGTGACGGCCGACCTTTTGCGTTGAGTCCTAGGCAGTCTTTTAGGGGTAGCAGTTTCTGATGTTGTGTGATCACCATTGTTACTCTTCTCATCCTCACGCTTACATTTGCTCTTGTGATCCTTATTTTTGGGTTTTTTCCCTTGATATTGTTTGTGAGATGCATTAGCGTGCTCAGATTTCGAGCCTGACCCTTGAGAAGCAGAAGACTTCAAGGGCTTTGTCCTGTTTGCCACTTCGACCAGGAAATTCAAAGGTTTCCAATCCAATTTGGGATCCCAAGGCTCATCACCATCTTTGTTTTCTTTATTGGAGAAAGACTCCGCATATGACTGCAAAAGCCCAATAAAGGAAAAAATTTAATGAATAACTATACTATGCTTTTCGTTTTTGATATGGAAATATATCTTTCATGTTAGAATTGTGCGAATATGTTTGTCAAAGTGACTACTTTACCATAAGAAAAATGTGTACAAAGCGTGTCAAATATGAAAAATGAAGCTATTAAAAGGAAATAGAGCATTGCAGTGATCACCTTCTTTACCTGCTTTTTAGTCTGAGTGGATTTTTTAAGAGTGTCGGGGGAGCTAGTGCTCTCTAGAAGATCACCCTTGAGACTTTCTTCTTTCTTTACAGTTCTCTCAGCCAAAGAACCACTGTCTCTTCTCGCGGCCGCTTTAGTTCTTTTTCCTGTTGTTCCAGCTTGTGCTGACGCCTTCGTTGTGGTTACAACCAAAGACGACATAGATCTCTCCTTCCTTCTTGTTGGTTCTGGAGCTTTCACTTTTCTTCGTTTCAGAGGAAATATTTTGGCCCTCAAGTCTTGTAAATTGTGGTCAGGCCTGGACGACATGCATGAAAGTGGTTCCTCAGCATACATTTAAGTCAACTACAAACCTCACATCTGTACATAACGAGTAAGAAAAAAAGGAAAGTACAGAAGACATTCCATTCTTATTCTATTCTCTTAAAAGCAACGTATAAAGGGTTTGATGACTCCTAAACCAAACCAAACCAAACCGAATCTTGATGAGAAATGGTGGAGCTGAATCACAGGACAAGATTCGCTTACCGCAGCTTGTCCAATGGGGTGCCACCGAGGTCGATATTGCATACTGGACAACACTCTATCTCGTCCTCGGTGATTTTCTCATAGATGCATTTCCTACAAACTGCATAGGAAAGTAAACTCAGATCAGATGGTATTTCATTTCAGAATGAGTGCCACTTTCACTGAGCACTTTCACTGTTAAAAATGGGGAATTGCTCTGCTTTACAGTTGACTAACATTGTTGTTATTTACCATTCAAGAATCCAACGGGATACCTTAGAAATGTTAATGAACTATCGTTCTCAATTCAGAGTGTTGATTTCACTGATATATTAACACAACAGGTATGCAGCTGAATAAACAAGTAACCAAACCAAGCAAGAAATAAGATAAATTGACACCTATAGTCATCAAATTCAGAGGAAATTAAACCCATGGCAGTGAATTTTAAAGCATTGGTGGGTGAAAACAGGAACGAGGAACTGACAAGTGTGAAGGCACTCGGAGATAGTAGTGGCGTCACGGAGGATACCGTCGCAGAGAGGGCAGCTCAAGCATGCCCTCATCGTCTCCCTCTTCACCTTACTCACCATCTCTTTCCCTCTTTTTTTTTTATCTTCTGGGCTCAAAATCAGAGAGTCACACGTGACATCCCCGAAACTGCATGTCGACGAAAACGGCGGACGCTCAAGAACCGAAACCAAACTCGTTTACGAATTTCCTGAAGTGAAGGTAAATTCTCCTCAATCGACGGACGCAAGAGGAGAGGAAAAGGAATCTGATGGTGAGAGAGAGAGAGGGATGAAAGACTTGACGTACGATTTGGACAAGACCGAGAGGCCGTTTATTAAATTTAAGACAAGGCAAGACAAAGGGTTTTTGAGTTTAACTCATGTCTATAAAAGCTCTCTCTCGTTCTACGCATTCGGTAGACGTTTTTGGTGCGTTTATTTTTTCCCCATTTTTTCTTGGAACAAATTTTATTTTCCTAAAGTATAGTCTACATAGATTCAATTCAATTAACCCAAAACAAATTCAAATACAATAATACATAACTAAACATAGAATGGTTGAATGGTAAAAAACAAAAATTACACTAAGCTACGAAACTATGATGTTGTCAAAGGGTTAAAAGTTTCATTAATGTTTTTTGTGTGTTAATGAATAATGACTTAATGAAAGCGATAAAGAGAATAATACTATTCGCAAGAGCATGTCAATTTAACCCTCTCTTTTCAGGGCAATCGAGGGACGTTTTGCTAAAAGAAAAAGAAAAAACGAATTAACAGTTGACTAGTCAAGCTCAAAACCCTTGAAACAAAAGGAGTTGCCAAAAAAACCAACAAAAGATGGAGAGATGTACACATGATCAGGGAGCCAGCGCATAATTTCCTTCTAGTCTAATGTAAGGTGACTAGACGCAACAGAGGGATCTGATTGTCCTACAGCCTCGACAACATCATTAGTCATAGAGCCAGTCGCATCCAGAGAAGAGTCCCCACGGATCATAGGAGACTCCGCTGACGAGAAACAAAATTTTTCCAGTTATCTTCATACACTTCCACAAGAGGGTATTTGTTACCCATTCTTGTCAACGTGCTCTCGCAACTTGTGGTAATCTTCCTTCGAAATCTCCAGCTCGCAGCCTTTGTGGTTCACACACACATCTATATCTAATTTTTTGGGTTTACACATTTATGGAATTCTTTAATTTGTTTATCATTCAAAATTTTGTTTGACAATGTGCATAAAATATATGGTTGACACAAAAACTACCGAAGATTATTGTAAATTGTATAAATTTTGGTAAAAAAATTTTAGAATTGGTTTGTTAAAAAGTTCAAAGGGTTTGCAGGATGTGTAATTGCAAATAAAGAATCATCAGGGTCATGCGAGAACCTAATTGCTAGCAGTCTCGACATTTTTTTGGACAAAAATTTTGCGATAAGATGAACAAGACGCCACCTAACGTTTTGATAACTTCAGCCTTGACCATATTATCTTGTTATCATATGAAACTACGTAGTAACGTGCGTCATGCGCAGAATAAAATATAAATTTAAATATTTTATTATATATTTATAATTTTAAAATCATAAAAAATTTATTATATGATTTTGAAATCATATGATATATAAAAATGATTATAATACTTTTAAAAATACTTTTAACCATTTTATAAAAAAAATTATTCAACTTGATTGATCAATCCTACTTTTATTCCACACATCTTATAGAAATAATTTATTATAATAGTTAATAAAAATAAATAATAGTAATCGATTAGCACTTTTCAATAGTTAAACCATCATCGACGAAATATTATCAATCAAAATATATGATTTTATTTTTTATTTTCATATAAATTCAAATTATTTCAAATATATAAATTCAACTTAAAAAATCCATAAAAATAAAAACTTGAAAACTTAGAAATTAATTTTTTTTTAAAGTGATAAGTAAAATTGATATACAATCAAAATTCTCATATAATGAATGAATATATAGATTATAAATTATATTAAAAATTAAAAAATAACTATACCAATCAAATATCAAGATATTTTAAAATTTATATTCATAAAATAATTAAATCATATGCACTATAAATGAGATAACTTTGCTAAATCAATTGTTTTGTATCATTATTGATT
>KE155216.1:650282-669112 GCA_000411075.1 Sisymbrium irio
AGGAAAGAGAGTGAGCTGATTGGTTGATCGGTTTCGGGAGAAGAAGGTTGTGGGAGGGAATAGTCGCCATTGTTGAGAGAGAGCTTGATGAGTTGTGTCGAAATTTATTGCAAGCTTTAATATATAATTGTCAACATACAAATACAATAAACAATAATATAGACATGCTCTCATGCTGCATGCATATCATTTTCAAAATGTGGGTTCTATACAGTAAATATGTGGAACTTAAAATAACAATAATTATAGTATGGTGAGGTCCATTCATTATTCAACATCTATTTCTTCTTTTCTCTTTAAAATATCTTTGTTTTTGCTCATTCCAATGCATCCTTCATCACCATCAAATATTAACAACCAGCATTTATTAGCAAGATTAGTTTTGGTTTGGATCGATAGATATTTTGCAGGTTCACAATTACATCAAATTTTAAGCCAAAATCATAAGTAATCAAAACATAAATTGACGTATAGTTGGAGTCGAATGGGATTTGGATTGAAAGAATATCGATTTATAGAGTTTATAAGTCAATTTCATCCAAACCACGATTGACGGAGGGGAACTGCGACAAAGTAAATGAAACTGTAGCTAGTAAACTTGGTCAATAATTACGTTGAATCATCATTCCCGTTGCAATTATAACAAGTCCATTATTGTATTCATCATTTTCAATAATTCACATTTCACACTGGTAAGTATAATACAGGACATCACTTGCAATTTCATGCACTAGTAATGGTAAAAAATTAATTAGCTTTTTCTCTAAGAGAATGGTATACCCGACTTGAGCTTGAGGTGGTGTTGACAATTTTTTTTTAAAGAATCCCCAAGATACCAATTATAAGTTCCAGTTGGAATAAAGGCTTGTTTGACACGGATACACGGCCCGCTTGGCTAATAGATGCCATTTGCAATGTGAATCTATATCTTAATCGATATCAATGCATTTATAATTATTTGCTAATATGTATTTGTCTAATAGTTTAATGAGTCTGTATGCGAATAGTTTTTTCTTTTAACCAAAATATACGAATAGTTGACGGGACCATCACATTAACCTAACATGTAGTCATGTACGCGGAAAGTTCCGGAATGATTGAGCACATGGCGTGTGCTAGTGTAAATGAACTTCAATTTGTGTTCCATATTCCACATTAACACGTTTTGAAACGTGATCAACAACTTTGCTAGAAATTTGAATACATCAATACCGACAGGGTTGAACACAAAGGATGATCGAATACAGTACCCACTCTTAGAAAACAAGGAGTATATTTTGTAACTGAAAAAAACAGGCCAGAAAAGCTTCAGTAGCTCAGTTGGTTAGAGCGTGTGGCTGTTAACCACAAGGTCAGAGGTTCAACCCCTCTCTGAAGCGTTATTTTAATATTTTTAACATGAAAACGAAGGTAAGATAAAGACTAAACATGGCTCAGCCTTAAGGTTTAACTGGTTTCGGTCATAACTCCATAACGATAAGGTTATATGACTCGTATTTTAACGTTTCATATATCTTCAACTACAAGTTGTCAAATTAACTTGTAACTAACCTCATCTGCTTTTGTGGTCTCTCGAAATAATTATTCTAAAAGTGAGCATGTTCTCGGTGAGGAATACATTCGGAAATCTCATCAGAGAATAATTTCTAGGCTGAGTGGTTGAATACACTCCAAAACTCCGGGTCAAATATTCTTCGAATCAGCAGAATATATGAACTTGTCCAAGAGCATAAAATATCAATCAGTATTCATTTTCAATGGGATCTCTTTCTAGCAACTAAGGAGGATCGCTGAGACCGTATCTTTGTATCTAAGAGAAGATGAGAAAGTTTTAGATCAATACGTCTTATCTATGTGCAAGTCTTCTTCGTCCTACACCAAAAAGAAACAAAAGGATAAAAAGCCAAATAAAAGGTTCAGTCTCATCGAATCCTCTTTTTCATAGTGAAGCTGCTTTCATTGACTTGGGAACACTTCCATTGACCTTAACGAGGGTTTTCGCCTGTATCCCTAGAATTATGCGAGTGTTCTTAGCCAACCAAGTAAACGAAGAAGCCCAGCATCAAGTACCTGTGATTTTCTCTCAATCCCTACAAATCAAAGGATGGAAGTGATTGCTCCCTATGTTCCTCCAATCAACAAGTCTCTATTACAAATTTTTCAAAATGTCGGCTTTTCTCACCAATGTCAGCAGCTACGCGATGAGCACACATCACTCCTGAGAAAGCCACAGCTATAACTCCCTGGCCAGGAAAACAACTATCCCCAACGCAGTATAGACCATCTATAGCCTGTTATCAATAGTCAAACCATTCTTTCATTAACCAATTCATTTAGCCGCAGAACCATCGATCTTTTCTTTGACTTACTGTTGTATTGAACGGCATGCCCAATAATCCTTTTGGGATTCCTCTTGGCATTGGCCCATAAGTTCCCTTATCCCTAGCAAGAAATCGTCTGTGCGTTCTTGGTGTACCCACCTGTCTTATAAAACACCTTTAGATATACAGGCTAAACACCCAAATCAAGGCCTAGGCTTGCTCTCACGCACTACATATACAGATGCCTCATGTCATGCAGACCTACTTTCACAATTTCTAAAATATGAATGGCAGATAGCACGGGAGCAGAGAACAAGCCTAACCTCCTTAAACGTAATAGATGAACTGAGCCCTGGAAACAGTTTTTTCTCTAGCCTCTGTATTATTCCAGCAGCCACATCTTCTTTTTTCGCCTCATACTCTTTTGGAGGGAGACCCTAGTACCACAAATTAAGATGGATTTAAAAATAAAGATGGGCATATACACACTAATTTTGAAGATGTTTCTAAAGCTGAGAAGAATCTCAATAAAAATTAGTAGCTTCAGAAAGGTAATTTTCATGCCTGGTCTCACTCTTATAAGATCAGCCTTACCTCCCAATCCTCGATGGACGAAGTTGTAAATATATGCAGTATATGTCGACCATTTGGAGCCAAAGATGGATCAAGAATGGTTGGAATGCTGAGGAAGATACTGCCATAAGGCTCTTCCAGATTCTTCCAATCGTCCTACAGGTGCAACAAAAGAACATAGTCGCTATTCAATAACTTTAAATCTGCCAAGGGAATGAATCTTAGTAGGAAACTGACGAACCTCAAGCACAAAATGATGGCAATCTGTATCTGGAGGGAGAACCTCTGCTTTGACACCCATGTGGATTGACAGAAATGATGGAGCCTTGACATAGACTTTCTGGAAATTTTCTTCTTCTTTCGGAAGCTTTTCTCCTTTCAACAGCTTCCCTAGAGCATGGTAATACCATCTTAAGAATTCTTACAAAAGGCGACACTTCTCCGGCAGTTACATAAAGTCACTGTTTTCTCTTACCAAACGTATCCCATCTTGTAGCGTTTGAAATTATCGTTTTAGCGAAAAATTCTCTTCCATCTGCTAGCCTTACACCAACCTGAAATTTCAGGTCCATAGAAAAAGCAATGTTCAATAACCAAACAAAAAATAAGACTTGGATTCCCGTAGTGAGAGTCATACAGAAACTTACAGCCTTTCCATCATCAAGTATTATGCTTTTTACATTAGCCTTGTAGAGTATTTCACTGCCATAATCAACAAGCCCTTCTGCCAAAGACTTAGCAATCCCACCGACGCCACCAACCGGGTAGTTAATTCCTCCATAGTGTCTGTCACATAAAACCTGTCCTTGAACATATAAGAAAAAGAAAAGAAGAGAAAGGGAAACACGAGTAGAGACCAAATGCCAAAACAAGAATCCTACCATACTTGCATTGATCATCGGCGTCTGCAAAGCATTGACTGTGCTTACAATGAAACACTGCAGGCAAAAGTATGGAGGGCGATAATCATGTCATGTTCTAGCAATAAAATTGAGTAAAGAAACTTGTGCAGGTATCGAGAAAGTGCTATTTCTCACCTCTGCATCAATGAAAGACAATAACTGAGGATCCTTTATGTACTTCCGAGCTATATCCCCAGCATTCTGGGGCAAGTAATAAGCTGTACAGCACAGAGAATAAGATGACAAATAAATAGACAAACATGAAAGATGATTTAAGAGAATCCAAATTCATTTGAGAAGGTTTAGATGAATACCGAGTGTCAAGCATTCAAGGGGCTTCTGAAAGAACTGTCCAAAAAGGTAGATAGGCTCTTCAAGTGACTTTAGTTCCAGGGAGTTCAATGAGTTGAAGATCTGTTCCAAGTTGTAAAGTATAAAAATACATCGCACGAAACACTCGTCAAAAAAATAAGAAAATAAAGTCAGACGAGACAGACCTTCCAGCAGTCGCCATAGAAACCGAGGATCCCATCCTTTTCGTGGGGAAACTTGGTGGTAAGCTCAGTGATGAAAGCGTCGTATTCTCTATGAATCTGAACAGAGAGATGATTGGGAAGATGGAAATGGACAGTGGTAGGATCAGGTATAACCTCCATCTTACGACCAACTGCCTTCAACGCCTGAGTTATCAAGTTAAGATTCCCCTGTTCCCTTCAAATGAAGGCATTACTTCAAAACTTAGGAGACAAAAAGTCGTCATCTTTAGCAAAGTAAAGTGATATGAAGAGAGAAACCAACCTTGTCGCTGAAACCAAACATGACAGAAGAACCAACATCGAATGTATACCCATCTCTTTCGTAATAACCAGAGCTCCCACCAGGAATCAGATATTTCTCCAGAACTAAAACCCTAGCTTCTTTAACAGCTAGCTGAGTGGCCGCAACCAATCCTCCAATCCCCGAGCCGATGACAATGGCGTCGTACACACGACTCTCTCCTCCGCTTCTTTCATCTCTCTTTGTCTCTACACCTACTGCACCACCAACCGCACTCGAAGAAACAGAAGATCTCACTGTAACAGCAGGATTCTTCTTGACACGACCGTGAAACCCCAATTGAGAAGAACCCAGCTTGTGATACGCGAAATCTGAGGTCTTCAAAGCGGATAACAAGGTGGAGCTGCTTCCACCACCACCACACTTTACAGGATTTTGAAAACACAAATTCATGCTGCTCGCTGTGGCTTATTCCCAAAACCAAACCAATCAATTCTAGTAGAGCAGAATGATATTATCAGCATCAATTCTCTTCATCTGCTGGAATTAATATCCCCAAGTTTGGAAATTGAGTTCAGTATCATATGGTAGGGAAAACAAATGTTTGGTCAAGAAAGTTTTTTTTTGGTGAATTCAAATCCTGACCGTTGATTTTTTTTATAAATTTATAACCGTTAGATTATCCAGTTCATCGTAATATCTTTTTTGAGTCTCATTAAGTCATAAGATTTATCTGGCGCGTAAAGGACATAAATTTCCGTGGTGAACCTTATTCTCTTCTGATTTTCCTAGGAAATTGCACGTTAATCTATATTTTCTTCGTAACTGATCTGCGTTTGTTTCATTCATCGTCTTAATTATTGCTTTCTGTCTCATATGATTTCATTAATCATTACTGTGTTGTATATACTACAACCCTTGATTCAACTGTAGAAGCTGCACAAAAAATACCTCTCAAGCGGCGTGATTTCTCTATGGACACAAGAATGAGCCAAACATATGGATATGGGCTTCTGTCTTAAGACCCAACAAGTCCAAATAGCTATGAAAAGTTGAATGCAAGTGGCTTGTTTCATCGCAGTTTGGTCCACCAAGATTCCAAGTCCAATACTCATAGCATCAATGGTCCAAAAGCATCAAGCATTAAATTCAACGAGGCTCTCCTTTTAGCAACTTGTACGAGTATCGTTGAAATCGCATCTTTGAATCTATAAGATAGAACATGCATTTATCTTCTATGCAGCTCTCCATGGTCCTTACTACTTACAAAACAAAACAAAACAAAAAGGTTCGGTCTCCTCGAATCATCCTGTTCAGAGTAAAGCCGCTTTATGGAATCTTTTCAGCACGATCTTCCACTGGTCTCTGCCTTTTTTTTCAGTATTTGGATTCCGATTCTTCCTCTGTCTTCTTATAAATAGCCTGCGACTCAAGCAACTATACTCACAAGCAACACCAAGCTCGACCTCCGGGTTTGGTCAGGTGAATTCTTTCTGAAGAAACCTACTTTTCAAGTAAAACCAAGAAAAATGGACAAGGTTATGAGAATGTCGTCCGAGAAAGGAGTGGTTATCTTCAGCAAGAGCTCGTGTTGCTTGTCCTACGCGGTTCAAGTCCTTTTCCAAGATCTCGGGGTTAACCCTAAGATCCACGAGATCGACAGTGACCCCGAATGCCGGGAGATCGAGAAGGCACTGATGAGGCTAGGCTGTTCAAAACCAGTTCCAGCCGTCTTCATTGGTGGCAAGCTCGTTGGTTCGACCAATGAAGTAATGTCGATGCACCTAAGTAGCTCCTTGGTTCCCCTAGTGAAGCCATATCAGTGTTGAAGAAAAGGTATTTCAAACTATTTATATATTCGCGGTCGAAATGTATTTCAATAAGGAAAAAAACTTGAGCCAAATATTTGTAATGTGTTTTAGTATTATATTGGTTGTGTAACTTTGTTTCTTCTCAAGTTATATAAAATTCCTTTTCGTCGAAGAACGACGTAAATGGGCAAGTGTTCAAAGGTAAAAAAAACATGTATTGCTAGAAAGTAGCTAGATCCATTCTCAACTCGAAAGCAGATGATCCAAATCAAAACACATAAGAAGCAGAACAACTACATAACGTACATTAGCAGACCAGAATTGGCAACAAATTTTCACAAGGACCAATCATATCTGCAACGTATACTACTCTTAACATGGATTACACTATTTTCTTCCTGTACAAGTACAAAGTAACAACAAAACACAAACACGACAACAACGAATGTATGTTATATGGTTCGAAGAAAGTTTCTATCTAGGTGTAACGGAGGGAATAATTCCACTGACGAGGTCAGAGCCAGAGACATCCATTGATGAATAAGGATTTGGATGTTTAATGAATGAAGAGCTTGATGACGATGATGGCTGAGTCATTGTCTCAGACATATCCTCTCTTTTGGCTGTTTGAGATTCCGGCATCAGTTCCCATATGATTTCCAGTTCTCTTACAACTTCCGCCATTGAAGGCCTCGCATCAGTCTCCTCTCTGCAGCATCGCAGCGCTAAAGTTGCAAACTTTTCAATGCATTCAGCTGGAACTGAGCTCATTCGCTTATCAACGGCTGATAATATCGAACCAGACTGGTATGCAATGTTGATCTGGCGAAACAAAAACATTCGAAAGCGTTTATAGATAATGCCACGACGCAGAAAAAGCTCTAAACATCTAACTAGAATTACCTCTCGAACTATGTTCTTGCCATGTTGGATTGGCTGCATTCCTGTCAAAAGCTCCAGGAACACTACGCCTAAACTATACACATCACTTTTGTCAGTCAATTGATGAGTCAAGAAATATTCCGGATCAAGGTAACCCTGCAAGACGACAAGAAAAAGTCTCAGTCAAGAGTTTGAGAAACAAATTTATAGCAGCGATGCAGGATATAAATCTTACCGGAGTCCCTTTTACAACAGTAGACACATGATGAGGTGAGATGCCTTCCATATCAGGCACTGGGGCGAGTCTTGAAAGTCCAAAATCTGCAACTTTTGCAATGAATCTGGAGTCCAACAAAATGTTGCTAGCTTTGATATCGCGATGGAATATTGGTGGATTAGCTTCTGTGTGTAAATACAGGATTCCCTTTGCTGAACCTAGAGCAATCCGCATTCTCATCGCAAAGTCTAAAGGCTTTTCTAACTTGACTGCCAACACAAATTTGTACATTAAATTGCAAAGTGTTATCCACACGGAACAGAGTTACATGCAAGTAACACGATAAATGACTCGTTCACAAAGAAAAACATACCAGAAATGTTGTCTCGCAAAGTACCATTTTCCATGTACTCATAAACCAGCATCTGCACGCTTGATAATACAAGCAATAAGAGAAACATAAAAGACATTGGACCTCAACCAGAATAGGGTTTTGGACAAAAGTACCTGTTCACCTTCTTCATCACAAAATCCAAGCAACGCAACAAGGTTTCTGTGATGTAATCTCGACAGCAATTCAATTTCAGTTAGGAACTCCCTCTCACCCTGCAATGATCCCTCTTGTGCTCTTTTAATTGCTACAACCGTTCCATCGCCAAGGGTACCTTTGTAGACTTTTCCATAACCCCCTTGCCCAATTTGAGTGGAACTGCTAAAATTTTCCGTAGCCAGAGCCAGCTCAGCATATGTGAAGCTCTTTACCCCTTCGATCTTCAAAGACGCCTTGGAAGCTACATATAGATTAATCAAAATTGTAACCACCAAAACAAATCCGAAAAAGAATCTACTCTGAACACAAATCAGCACGCAAAAGAAATTGCTTACATCGCTTTCTCCTAGAAACCGCAGCGTATCCTTTCATACGTTTCCTCATAATGATAAGGGCAATAATAGCGGTTATTGTAACTGCGGCAGCAACTGAACCAAGAACTATACCCGCTATTGCACCCTTACTTATACTAGATGGCGAAGCTGAAGGAAACACTGCAAAACAAAAAAGCAAGGAAATCAAAACGAAACCAAAGTATGCAAAAGTTTTATTAATCAGGTAAGCCTGTAATCTGTTGTGATCCAACAAGGAGATAACAGGACCATTTTACTAGTCTTCAACTAAGTTCTGCTTTGAAATAAGCATCAGAGGACGAATATAATGCTACTAACCATCTCTGTAGACATCTGAAAATGTGAAATTCATAAGCTCATAAGGCCCAAACAGATCTTCGTCTGGGATGTTCCATCCAGTGAACATGCCCCTTATTCGCCGAACCTCGCTACGATTGAATATGGAAGAATTGGTGGCGTTTGACCCATAAACAGGAAAGAACTTCAGGTACATTCGAAGTCTAGGTCCTTTTTGCCACCGGAATGAGTCAATGCGTAGCTGGTACAGATTCAAACTAAGACCAGAGGTGATGTACTGCTGAAATTCGGATACGTAAGGAACAAAATCCGAGAAACCAGGACTTTTCAACCGATATCCAACAAGCAGAGGAGCAGCACAAAAGCACCGTGTAAGAGGTTCTGGAGAAATTTCATAAGGGGTTGGGCAGTCAGAACAAGTTATATTAGCAGAATTGGTTGGACCCTGATTACTGTCTTCTTCAGTTAGATTTCCACACAATCGAAGTAGATTTCCATCTGAGCATAACGGATTCCCCTGAAGCCTGGAAAACAAACGATGATGTCAAATAGATACCGGAAAAGTGGACATTAATCTTAGGGAAAGAGTGTATCACATTTCAGAATTAGCGAACAAGATCAAAAAGCTAGAGTGATATGCAAAGCAATAATAAGCATGCATGGGCATCTAATAAAGGGAAAACAATAAAATCATGCATGGGCATCTAATAAAGGGAAATAGGAAAGCACAGAAGCAAACCAGACGGTCACATTTGGGCGGGGATCAGATCTGCCAGAAATATTTGAAAACTTATTGTTCCGCAGATCCCTGAAAAACGTAAAGGAAATACCGGTTGTGAAGAGATGATATAAAGGAAGTTGGCACATGCTTGTAGGTCAAAAGGAAAGGAGATGATTGTGTTTTTTTGGACAGTCATACACGATAAGAGCCTCAGTTGAATTCAACACTCTGTCCTGGTATACGCTAGAGGGAATGGAACCATTCAGAGCATTGTTTGCAACCGACCTACCACATTAGATAGACAGCAAAATAAACCATCATTCATCTTCATGTTCAAAGATGATGAACTAACAACAGCCTCTCAGAAACCGTAAAGCTAACTACATCAATCAACACACTTACAACTTTTGAAGCCGCGGAAGACTTGAGAAGCTTGTTGGAATGGTTCCAGTTAAACTGTTGTTAGAGAGATCGCTGCAGTATATTCATCACAAGGGATCAAATTTAAAAGCAATCCATTTCTAACAAAACAAGAAGAATACTAATCACCGTACATAGCTCGGAATATATCAAAGGCCAGAATAATGAAATGCGTAAATTTTTTACATGGTTGTGATACTATCCGAAAGATTCCCTGTAGGTATAGATCCATTTAACTTATTCCGACTTAGGTCCCTAGAATTCAGAAACAAGCAAAAACAGATGATATCAATAAGCCAACGCGGTTTCACGATTACTAAAGCAAGCGGCTAGAAAAGTTATAAAACTTACAAATAACCAAGGCTCGGGATACTGCTAAGATCAGGCATTGGCCCTTGCAAGCTGCAGTTCCTAAGACTCCTGCCCGTGACAGAAAGAAAAATATGCGTAGGTTAGCTCCGCAAACGCATATATCTTATGTAAAAAATTCAAGGAAAGAAAAGAGAATATAAATTACCAGACCTACTTTAGAATGCACTGTCTTAATTAAGATACATTGTGAAACTATCACTTACAACTTTAAAAGCTTAGACATGTTTCCGTAAGAGGGTGGAATCGTGGTCCCTTCAAAATGATTGTTATCCAATTGTCTGCCAAAGGAAACACGAGAAAAAGGTCAAAACGAGAAAGAATAAATGCAGCGATCAGCAGTCAGAATGGTGACAGGACGAGGAAAATCAACAGAAACTGTGACATAAACTTACAGGATAAGCAAATTTGGCATTGTTGATAACTCAGTAGGAAGATAGCCAGATAAATTGTTGTTGTCAAGAAGGCTGTAAGAAAAGTAAGTACCGTTTAGATAGATAAAGCATGTGTGGCATGCTGTAGACATAAAAACTGAGTTTCGGTACCAAACAGAACACTTTTAAAATAAGATTCAAATTAGCTTCCGACCAACTCACATGTGAACTATTGACGGTAGGCTTCCAAGCTCGGGCGGTATCTGCCCACTAATTGAATTATTGTTCATGTGACTGCAAGAAGGTAAGATGGACAAAGAATGCAATGAGTGTAACATACCCAAGAGGTAAAGGAATCGTTAGAAGCAAAACAGCTATGTTCAATATGACAATAAAATTAAAAGAACTCACAAGTGCTTGGTTTTTCTTAAATTTGCAAACGATTTGGGTAGTGGTCCTGATATACGGTTTTCATCAATCTGTATTCTGTCCAGGTTTGGAAGAAAACCAAGCTCCTCTGGTAAGTTTCCGGTTAACAAATTTCCATTCAATAGCCTGGAAGAATGCAGTGGCACAGGAAGTCAGGAGCCAAGACTAACAAATAAGCATGAAACTTGGACTGGTTTCCAAAATCAAACTTCCTGGACTTACAAGAGTTCCAAAGACTTGATATTCCCAATTTCCTTTGGTATACTCCCGGTTATCTTGTTCCACATGAAATCCCTGGCATTTAGGGAAGACGTAGTTCAATACACAAAGAAAGTTATTCACCATTGGGTATGAAGATCATTATGAATAAAAACGATGAAGCTAGTTTAAGCACGTACAAGATTCTAAGACGAGTCAACCGTCCAAGCTCCGGGGACAAGTTCCCTGTGAGATTCATGCTGAGCAGTTGCCTTCAAGTAGCAAAAAATAAGAAGAAAACTTTTCGAACAATAACTCAAGGAAGACAACAAGTGTTAAAAGTATCGAGAAAAAGCAGTAACAGTGAAGAAGAGAATACAGTTCTGTGACATGAAGATAACCATCATCAAGAGTGGAATTGGAGCAGAGAACACCAGTCCAGTTCGAAGTGCACGGATCTCCACGCCCCCAATTGCTCAATCTACGAACGGGATCGTTCAAACTGTCTTTTGTTGCTCGCAAAGCCCTCACTGAAACCAAAAAATAATCAACGATCAGCAACGAAACCAGCGAGGGAAAACCCATATCACAAAAACGAATCCTTTGAAGATCAAAACCGAAAAGAAGACGACTTAGCAATAGGAAACCGGGTGTAAGACCTTCGACGGGATTGGTGATGCCGTCTTGAGCAAAAGTAGAAGACCAGCAACAGAGGAAGAGAAACAGAGGCAGGACACGAGAGACATGTGACGAACACATGTCGAGAGATGAAGAAACGGACCGAAGAAGCGGATAGAGAGAGTTAAAAGACAGAGACTGAAGTAAGAGGGAGATGGAGGAGACAAAGTAAGAGGAAAGTGGTTGAGGTTTGTTGAAAGCATTCAAGAGTGGTGAAACGATATTTTGTTAGTTTGACCATATCAAAGCCGTCGAGGAGGGCGTCAAGGCGTCATCAATAGTGTCACTTTCGCCGCCGCCATTGGCGCCAGCCACCTTCCTGCTTCCGTCAAAACCATAATTTTCAATTTTTCTTCATTTTTATAATCATTGCGTTTGTGACCTGTATCTTTGACGTTTGTGTCGCTTTTGTTTTTTAAGAAACTTCCGTTTCATATTTGAGTAATGACAGTAGGTAAGATATATATATAAAATGAGCAAGTGCGATGAATTAACAATTGTGATATATATATAGTAACCTTTCTACCCCATTGTCACGTTTACTTTTTATATTAAAATGCATACCAATTGCAAATAGCAGTAAGAAATGTGGCGTTTAATTGTTGATTATGACCGACTTTCCACAATACGATTAAATTGTGATAGCCACTGTTATATTATGTAAAAGATAGTATGACTTGAGTATGAAACCAACAATAAATGTCAAACCGCGACAAAAAAAAAAAAACGTATTCTAACATATGATTATATGAACTATTATAAATAAATGACTTTCGTAACCAAATGGTGGTTTGTTTGCTCTCTTGAAAAGATATCATAAATCACCACTTTCTGACCATTTCGGACATAAAACCTACTTCGAGGATTCCATTGCCTTGAAGCTTGTCTTTAAATGGAAGAAAAGTCATCTATGTTTGGGTAAACCATAAAATAAAACAAAAGGAAAAGAAACTTTAGCTGGTATAAGTAAGCATCGTTATTCTTAATTGCCATAGGGCCGAGTTTATTAAATGATAATATGATACCGGTCCACTTCTGGCGCTTAATTAAGAGGCCTAACTAATTAGGTTTTTTAAAAAAAAAGTAACGTGGAAAAGAGTAAAAATAGAGGAAAGATCTTTCTATAATTTGACCAGAGCAGATAAAGTGATGCCCAGTTGCCAAATGGCCCGATGAATACAAGGCCCAAAGAACCCTGAGTTATTTTTTGTAGTCCAAATTTCATTAAAGCCCAATGGAAATATATTTTATAATGTATCCAATCGAAATCAATAACATAATGTTACAAAAATATATAAATTAATAATTAATATTATTAGACAAATTGAAGAGCTCCAAATTGAATGAGAGAGAGGGGTTAATCTCGAATTTTGAATATTTTTCTAGTATAAAACTAATAACGGTCGAGAGAGAGATATTGCATGTAAGATTATTAGCAAAAGTGCATAACTTAAATAAAATGTAACATCATCATAGATAGAACATATTTATAAATTATACAATGAACTTTGTTTTGTTTTAAGAACATCTCCAACCCACTACTATTTTTTTCTCTATAATAGTATTTAGAGGTAAAAGTGTTCCATTCTACCTCTATTTTTTTCTCTATAATAGAGATTACTATTTTTTTCCTCTATTTATAAAAGAAAAAATAGTATTTATTTATTTTTATTCTAGATTTAAAAATTATTATTATAGAGGAATATGTTGAAGCAAATATCACTTCTATTATAGAGTTCTTCTATTTTATAGATAAAAATAGCAAAATACATTGAAGATAGTCAGCTTGATGTATCAAAAAGGATTAGATTGTGACAATAAATATTAAAAAAGCAACACATACATATACACCAAAAAACAACACATATATATACACCAAAAAGCAACACATACATACATAACGCTACAGTTACGGTGTGAGTACACATATTTACAATGGTATCCTTTTTTTTCCTAAATAGAAAAAAAACAAAAGTTAGTTACAACCCCAATCATTACTATTAATTATTATTATAAAATTTTACATAAATCTCAAACACTCCTATAAAAGATATAATATATATTTTTTTCCTACATCTGCCATATTTTGGAATTTAAAGAATGGATATAAACTTTTCAAAAGATTGATGATTATCCATATAAATGATTATTTAGAAACATAAGGCACCATATGCAGGCATATACAGCGCAAAGGCTTATTTCTCCAAATATACGGATCCAAGGAAACCTAGATCGACACAGCCCGTCGATCATACCCAATACGGCATACACTGCTTTTAAACTATACTCGTGCATAAAATTATAATATTTATAAATGATACAGTCGAAAATAAAATAAAAATACTAATACGAGTTGAAATAGTCAAATACAACCGAGGGAAAATAGAAAATACGAAAGCTAAGCAGATGCGTCCGTCAGGATTGTTTTTATTGACCGCAAGTGGAAGAAACGACATCGTGTGGCGGTGTTGGTAGTTTAGGTTACATTGAGGAGCAGCTTCAACCGAGGTTTCTGGCTCCTCTGCCTTCAGGAGAATAGCAAGAATTGCCGCCGTGTGGAGAACCGAGTTCCGGTCACCTTTCTGACCCAAACGGCCGATCATTTTCTCGAGTCTCGGATCGGACCTTGCACCCCTCGCCCCTACTGGATACTCATATATGTACAGAGCAATCCCGTATCTCCTCTTTTCTTTTTGTTCCCCTTTTTTATAAATTCAATAAATAATAGAAAGGTAGCAGTTGAATCTCGAAGTAGTTATCATCCATGGTAATGGGTCTATCAATAAGTTTTTTCCCCTTATTTGCTTAATTAGATATCTGTACTAAATTTGATCAAAATATATATCTGTAAGAGCAAATACGTAATCTACGACATTGTTATGCACACTCTTGTGTTAGCCTTCAATATTGCAACGTTTTTGTATGTGCGACATCACAAAATCCCCATAGCTGGAGATATAGAGATATTGGGTTTGTTCTACTGCTCTACAGGCATCGTGGGTGTAGTTTCATGGGTCATCATCTTCAAATATGCTCCACAAAGACACTTCAGAGGAGGTAAGACACTTCATAGGAGGTACGATGAATCGCATTAGCCATGTCCTAACATTTCCAACAAGATTAAACACTCATATCCAAACACTCATTCCCTTTAGTTATGTTTTCAACGTCCAAAAATGCTCGGAGGTCTTGACTTGAGTTATGTTTTCATCCGTTCGTAAGGAACTCTATCTCTGAAGAGTTTACAACTTGAAGGTCTATTGTCATTAGTGAAAACTCGATCGATCTGGTCCTTTTTACTAGTTTCCATCCATTTTTACATATATACATAATACATTTATATATCAACTTTCGTGTTTATCCACAAATTAAAGAGCACCATTTTGGTGTTGAATGAGGATCTTCCAAAACCGACAATCTTTTTGAAAAAGAAAACAATCTCTTATTTCTTTCTAAACATCCCTCCCAGATATACTATTTCTAAATGTCAATTTATTTGACCAATTCATTTCTGTCTATTTTTCTTCTTTGATATATACTATACATCTCTGGGTTAGTTTAGATTCTTTTGTATTTTCTGATTTCGAAACTTGAGTCAGACGTGGCGAGATGTTATTATGCAATAATTGTTAAATTAAATACGTTGTTGAAGCAACTACAAAAAACTTGTAATAGATTAAGATGTTAAAAAACATAAAGTGGATAATTAAGTAATCAATTAAACATTATTAATGAATTAAGACAGAAAAAAAAAAGAGGGAGACAAGATGCTGCGATGCTTCACGTGTCAATGTGCCTTTTACTTTTCATCACTTAATTTTCTAGACAATGAAATAATAATATTCTATAAACCGACCAATAAAAAATCACAAAAATTATTATCATAAACTCAAATGGCAAATTATAGTTAGTGACGTCACTCATTGTCTCTCTCTCCTTACCGTCGAGTTCCTCCTCCTACGCTCTTTCATTTGAGAGAGAGAGAGAGAGCTTCCATAATCATTATCTCCTTCTCCTCTCGTCTTCGTCTTCATAAACAATAACACACATTCAGCATTCTCTCGTTTCTCTCAGATTTTCAACCAAACCAATCGGATGGAGAAATCGGATCCTCCACAGAAACCGGGTCTTATCCCCTCCGATCCAAATGCGGATCCGACTCCTTCCTCCTTCCACCGCCGATCTCGCTCCGACGACATGTCGATGTTCATGTTCATGGATCCGCTCCTCTCCTCCTCCGGCGCACCTCCTTCCTCCGACGAGCTTCCCTCTGACGACGATCTCTTCTCATCCTTCATCGACGTCGACAGCCTCTCCTCGAATCCGCATCCTCCAGTCTCCTCCTCCTTCAACTCCAATCCTCCGCCGGCTTCCTCCTCCGCATCACGTCCTCGCCACCGTCACAGCAATTCCGTTGACGCTGGGTGCGCCATGTACGCCAACGAAATCATGGACGCGAAGAAAGCCATGCCTCCTGAAAAGCTCTCTGAGCTCTGGAACGTCGATCCCAAACGCGCCAAAAGGTTGGCTTTTTATTCTTATTTCGAATCATTCAAATGGGAATTGAGAATTGAGAATTTTGGTTGTAGGATCTTAGCGAATAGACAATCTGCAGCTCGTTCCAAGGAGAGGAAAGCTCGTTACATTCAGGAACTTGAGCGTAAAGTTCAATCCCTTCAAACCGAAGCCACCACTCTCTCTGCTCAGCTCACTCTCTTCCAGGTTCCCTTTTTTTCTTGAAAGATGCCTTTTTCGATGAAGAAGATTAACAAAGTCTTAAACTTCAATTCTTGTTTTAATCAGAGAGACACGAATGGACTTGCAAACGAAAACACGGAGCTGAAACTTAGGTTACAAGCAATGGAGCAACAAGCTCAGCTTCGTAATGGTAAACACACTCAAATCTAACACATTTTTGTTTTTCATCTTTCATCTCTAATCTCTGCTTTTGACTTTCTTGTTGGTACAAACACACAGCCCTGAATGAAGCACTGAGGAAAGAAGTGGAAAGGATGAAGCTGGAAACGGGAGAGATCTCGGGTAATTCAGATTCCTTTGATATGGGAATGCAGCAGATTCAGTACTCTCCTTCGACCTTAATGGCTATTCCTCCGTATCATGCCTCGTTCAACGGACAGGATAATATGAACATGCACGGATTCAATCCAATCGACATGTCCAATTCTCAGAGCGTGTCAGAGTTTCTGCAGAATGGACGATTGCAAGGGTTAGAGATAAGTAGCAACAGCTCAAGCTTAGTCAAATCTGAAGGACCTTCCCTCTCTGCTAGTGAGAGTAGCTCTGCGTATTGACATACACCATCCACGCTCACCATACACCTGTTAATAGGCCTTTTTTATAATTCATTTGATTTGATTTCATTCGATTTCTCTTTCGATTATTTACTTTCATTCTTTTTTGAGGTGCCAATAGCAGAGCAAGAAAGGATGTATACAAAAGCTGTGTTGGTTTTAAGTTGTTTAGTTCGTGATTGTGAGTTTCATATTGTTTGCTGCTCCCATTATTTGTTCTTCAAGGAACAAAAGAGATTCTAATAAATTCGTTTTCCCCTTCAAAACAGTGGTGTTTTCGGCTACATTTTCTTTAATGTTAATCTATGTCATCTAACAGTTGGCATATACTTCTTTCATTTTGTTTTCCGTAGATGCATCTAAGTTGTTGACTTTTAAAAATGTACAGTAAATTTAGGTTCAATCTTATGATTGTTTTCATGAAACAGTGAAAACCGGAGGAGGAACAAAAAAAAAGAGAGCTCAGCATTGTGGCGATTTCATCCGGTAATCAGATGTCTGCAATGGACCCAACCATTGCGATGCCGTATTCTTCATAGCTCAGGAAGATTGCACCAGCCGGGAATCGAACCCGGGTCTGTACCGTGGCAGGGTACTATTCTACCACTAGACCACTGGTGCTTTGATGTTAAATACTAGCTAGAAAGTCTTAATCTATAATATCCAAATCGGGTGTTCTTTTATTTATCTTTCATCAAGTTATTGTAAATTGGTAAGAAGATCTCGTTAACCCAATTCCTCTGGCATTCTGGCCTGATAACTACATATCGGACCGATACTTCTAGTTATTCGGTATATATAGGCCCATTAACCCACGCCAGAAATTCAATTATCGGAAGTAATCTTTTAAGCATTTTTGGCCTTTCGTCATCATTTGTCCACCATAAAGATGTCATTCGCAGATGCGGCCAATCCATTTCTTAAGTGCGTTAAGAAAACGTTACATCATTCCAACCGATGTCATTAGAAAACTCAAATCTCGTATACGAAACTGGCATCATGAAATGAATGTTATAACTTATAATTGTATAAACTCGTTTTACTAACAACAAATAAATTCACGTACATTAAAAAAACAAACATGCAGATAGCCAAATTTCAATTCGAACCTCATATAATCTTAAGAAAAATATAACTTTTGGATTAATGGAAATCATTTGGCGACGACACGATGAATAACTTGAAAGATTATTGTTTGTCTGTTTCGGAAAGACCTTTTTTTAAAAAAGGCAAAACGAAACTGAATCCATTCTTTGATTAGTTGTGGTAACTTAAGTATTTAACCTCCTTAAGCTAACGACTAAGAGTTTGATTGGTTCATCCGCTATCACCCGTAAACGCAAACGCAGCGGATGATAGCGGTTAATAACAATCATAAAAATCGCTGCGTATCGTTTTATACCGTTTTATACCGCAAAAAATCAAAAACTGTTTTCCGCCAGCGTTTGCGGTTGCGGACAGTTGTAGGTGGGTAATAAAAAAAATAAAAAACAAAAATTTATTGAAAAAATAATTTAAAATCATTTAAAATATAAAAAATCTAAAAAATAAGTTAATTGACAAAAACAAAATTTGATAAACTAAAAATTTAAAATTTGGATACTATAATTATGAATTACATGAATAAATTTGATATTTTTTAGTTA
>KE155216.1:677250-697520 GCA_000411075.1 Sisymbrium irio
GTCAACTCTCCCGAGCAAATGAACTGGACCGTACTTGGAAGATTGAACACAGAAACAGAAACCGTGGACGCGGTAAGTTAAGCGAGGGCCACACTCGACAACATAGCCAAGCTGCTCTTTCGTCCTATATAACCAAAATCGCAATATATATATGACCGACACATATATGCGATTTGATCTGTAAAACAAACTAGAGAGAAACATTTGAGCACTAACCTCAACTGATTGAACAATGGCTCTTCTATGATTTCATGAAAGAGATCCAGCACAGCTTTCATCCTTGTTGACTGAGCTTCTTCAGGCTCGATTTGATAGTAAAGCTGCAAAACAGGATTCATGTTCAAATTCATAAACATGACTATATTCGAAAAACCTACTATAGCTTCTGCTTGGCTGATTATCATCACAAAAACAACATTTGTCATTTTACCTCGACTACTGAGTTTGTTTCAGACTTGTTCTTCACATTGACATCTCTTACAAGTTTGGCGCTCAGAGGGAAACGCGTTATCTGCTCTCCATGTCTACGTTTGACTGGGAGCGCTTCAACTGTCAAACTTTTTTTATATATGTTTGATATGTTCACTGCTTCGTCTTCCGACAAATTACCATGACAAAGAGCCTCAATAAATATCTGCAAGCATAACAAGAGTTTTACCCAACCTTTGCCCATCTTTTAAACAAAAACAGAGAACAATCGCAAAGGCAAGTAGTCGAGTATTAAGTGAAACGGAAATCATGCAAGAATGTTACCTGAGAGCGGACTTCAGGAATAAAGCTGTTGAGATCAGTGAGAGACAAATCTTTTAGCACAGACAACTTCTCGTCGCAGTCATAGATTCGTTTACACAAGAGTTGCAGTCTCAAGTATGTGGAATGGTTCAAAGGTTTCATATTAGTATTCCTAAGCCCTCTCTCCATGTTTTCTTTAATAACCTGCAAGATTAGATAGAGAAGGTAGTCGCGGATGAGCAGAAGAATTTGACCCAAAAAAAAATGAACTTCAAGGCTGAGTGAGAACAAATAGAATTACAATTATAGATGCAAACTTCACATACCTTAAATCGGTCCAGGCTTGGCATGAAGGATTTGGATATGGCTAAGATTTTTGATAAGAGAGCTGGAATTTTTTCATTAAAGCCATACACTTTAAGCTCTAGTTTATCACCACACATGGACAAAGAAGTTTCAAGTTTTGCTATACTGGCCTGCAAAAAATCAAATATTCATGTCAAACAAAAACAAAAACATTTAAAACGATCTTCCTAAAAGGTCGTTACTTGCCTGGTATATGATCTCATTTAGCTCGTCTTTCAGAAGGTTAATAAATAATCCCGTCAAAAGGCAGTTCTTCACACTGTCATATGCCCCCTTCAAATTTATGCGGAAATATGTATTTGCACGAGGAACCTTAAACGTTTCGTCAAGCTTGTACCAGAACTTCATTAATGGTTCATCAATTATACATTTAGGGGGAGACTGAATTTTGGGGTCCGCATCAGAACTAATGGCTCGGATGGAAAAGTCACAAGGGATGAATTCGTTTTTTGAAGGAAGATGCAAAGCGTTATCTACTTCTGAAGGATTGCTCCATGTTTCCATCAAAGACAATGGAACATCTTCTTCTATATAATGCGAACCGAACCAAGGCTCAGTTTGGAACTCTGAAACAAGAGGAAGTTTCAAAAGAAAGATAGTAAGAATATAAATATGCAATCCATAAGTTACATACTCAACAAATCTCTAAAGTACCTTCTGATTTGATGGATTTCGACACAACATCAATCCTCATGTTTTTTGGTGTGAAGAAACCCATGAGATCTTCAATCATTTTTGGATCCCATGTCTGGTATACATAATCACCATAGATAACGTGCTCTAGCGGATAAGCAAGCATATTCTCTGTACAATGATGATTTACATTGGTTACTTAAGAAAACACATGGTGATTAACATACATCAATGCATGATAACAAATTTACGCTTTACATGCCAACATAATAAGATAACCACTATTAACGCCTTAAAAGAACTAGACGAATAACCATACAAGTACAAACCTGATAGCTCAGCAGCATAATCATCTGCAGCCTGCTCCTCAGCATATCTAAAGTCCATGTTCCCAATATCTTGGAGTTCCTTGAATATCCATTCTTGTGGTGACGCATCACGCAATAACTTGAGATATTGATAGATGTAACCAATGATGTCATAAATCTGTAAATAGAAGAAGTCATAAGGTCCAGTGAAATTGAGTAACATAACAAAAGTAAAAAAAAAAAGAAGAAGAACGACAGTATATGAAGCTACATACAGATAAAAACGAATAAATTAACCCCTGAGTTAAGCGTAGTTAAAATTATCAATTTACCTTCTCTAAACCAGAGTCAGTGAGATGTATAGACATTCCAAAAACATAGGCCAGAGACGAGCGGTTTATTCCATCATCCCCAACACCAGCAGACAGCGAGGTTATCCATCCCTCACCTTTAAGGAATGAATGAAGACTTCCTCTACCCTCTAGAAAAGATAATTGTATAAACCACGTTCTTCAAATTTCAGTATGAGTGCATGCACAAGCACGCTTTAAGAAAACTGTATATAAACATAAAAATGGATGTGACTTCTCACCATGTCCTAATAGATGTGCTAGATAGTCCTCCGACTTCTTCACATAGGCATGGCGAAGAGGAGGGAGAGTCCATGTTAAATCAAGAATATGAACATCTTTAACCGCTTCTAGGCGATATAATTTGCCGCCTTCCCAAATAGGACCTTTTGCCTCCAGAGTTGGCCTAATTTTGGATCCGTTTTTGACATCGCCAAATAATTCTACAACCCAACTTTCAAGCAAATCGAGAGGTTCTGCAATATTTTATAGGTAACCATAAAAACACAATAAACTTAGACAGCAGCAAAAGCCAATGTCTAGGAATACAGTAACGTTTTCCAAGAATTAGAGCCAAACACATCATACGCCTAGAGAATTTTACCTCCTCCAATGACAACGAGTTTCATCAATCCACCGTGGTAATATTCCTTGTATAATTTAACGATGCATTCCCGTAGATCAACTCCGTTTTCCATTGCGCCACTCAAGCTCTTCTTGTTACCTTACAGAGCACACGAATAACATATTAACATCAACTTGTTTCATGAATAACTTAAGTTTGGCAACAAAGGTACACCAAGATGTCCTTACCCCATGAGAACCTATTAAAAGGATGACCCTTTGTAGACGTATAGCATTGAAATTGTTGCAGACGACATGCATCATTTTGGAGGGCCTGGTTAAATTCTATAAATTTGGATCTTGTTAGCAATGCACATTTAGCTATGTAAAGAGGTTAATTTACCTGAATGTTGAGTAAATGAATCTTTCGATAAATTCTTACACGGGAACTAAGGAATTAACAGGCAATACCTGAATCAACAGCAAGGACTTCTCGTTCCATAGCTTCGGTCTTCATGAGCGGTGCAACAAAAAACTGAGAGAACCTAATAGCAAGAGAACAAACTAAGGTCAAATAAGTGTTACAAAGAAAAAAAAACCAAAACGAAAAGATTAAACCTAACAGCAAGCTTAAATATTGGCTATGGAAAAATTTCTACAGCAAATGATTTAAGTAAAATGCAGGTGACACATATTAGGGAGTATCAAAAAGGATATATAGAACAATGCATCTTCCTTTACCGTATCATCACAAAACTGAACAATGATAACAAACTTTAGGCATGCATACCGACACATATATCGCCCACCTTGGTAATTTTACAAAGCAGTTGATAATTAAAAAGACAAGTAAACTGTCAGCGCAACCAATATTGTACCTTTTTAAGGCACCTTGAAGGAATTCTCTCTTGACTTCAAAGTGATAGCAGGTATGCTCCATTTCGGTGTATGCGTTAGAGGATCCTCCATGCTTAGACAAGTAACTATCATACTGCAAGCAAAACAAATTCACATCCAGAAGAATTCAGAGATACGTTATTCTAACAAAACAAGATCAGAAGTAAACGTTGAAAAGATGTAATCATCATCCACTATCCAAGCTCTAAACAAACATCTCAGTTACATCTAATCATGCTAACTGCGTTACTTTCTTAATTCAAAGATAAAACAATTTGAAGTTACCAGAATCAATACTTCATGTGAATCTATAAATAGTGCAAAACCATTGCAAACCTAAGAATATAATGCATTGCTTACTTCATTCTCATCGGGGAACTCGGTGCTACCCATAAAAAGCATGTGTTCTGCACAAAAATATAAACATGAGAGTGAACCAACACCAAAAACAAACAGGAAGTGAATTCAAAACACATAGAAAGATGAAAATACCAAGAAAGTGAGCCAGTCCTTGCGCCTCCGGAGGATCCAAGAAGCTGCCCATTGCAACACACATAGCTGCAGCTGCCTAAAAACGCAGAGCACAAAACGTAGGAGTTTAGATTGAAAACTTGACAAAGAGTAAGAGAGCATGTGATATATATCTTAGATCGTAAACCTTTTTGGTCTGTTGATCCCCTTTCCCTTTTCCTTCATCCTCATCCTCGTCGTCTTCTTCATCTCCTTCCCCTTCTTCATCGTCATCTTCATCGTCTTCATAGCTTCCGTCACTCTCTTCTTCGTCTTCTTCGTCTTCCTCATCATCTTCATCAATTTGATCGCCGTCGGTGTTGAGTCCATCCGCCGCAGAGCCTTCGAGATAAATATCTGGATCGTGGATAAGCAAGGCAGACAATCCATTCTCCAATTCAATCACTCGGTATAGCCTCCGGTCGTTGGGTGACTTCACCACTACATTGTCCAAGGTCGAAACGGCTTTCGTCACAGACATTGTTCTCGCTCTGTGAAGATGGCGACTCGCGAAGAAGTTGTACTGCAAGAGTCTCTCCTTCTTAGGTCTTAACGCCTCTCTGTACGCAATGAATCCGATTCCGCCGCTATTGCCGTCTTCTGAATTTTCGTTTATTTATAAAAAAAAAAAATTAGAATCACTAAAAACGAAAAATCAAAATTGCACTATCTTGCCGTTATCCCCATAGAGATATAACATGTAAGCCGTCTCATGCTAGAGAAAACGACACAAATTGTTTCTCTGAGGAACAGAAACGACAAGTATGAGCTTCGTCGTCTTCGCCTTCGCCTTCGCCTCTGAAATCGAAGCGCCGGGAAAGAAGAAAGAGAATGGAATAATTGAATAATTGAATAATTGCAAAGTGTGACAAACCTAATTGACCTTTACTGTATAATCCAAATCGAGACAAGGAATCGACGAGCGAGAGATCTCTGAAAAGCCCTAACATTGTTTGGTTGAGTTGGCAACAATGGCACTGTCGCAGTGGAAGGAAGCAATCCTCGAAGGGATTTTCATAGAGATTGAGACGGGAGTCGTTGAGGAGAAGAATCTGGAGCGGTTGGAGAATCTAGTGGAGATTCTGCACAAAGAAGGATGTAAAGTGCCCGAATCAGTGAAGGAAGCCTACTGTCAAGTTGCAGTGGAGTGCACAGCCAAGTATCTTGAGAGAGACGGCAAAGAAGCTTATATCGAAGCAATCAGATCGATATGGCTCCGTAGGATTATGCCATTATGCGATAAGGTTAGTTGTTTGGTCACTCGTGACCTCTTGAATAGCTGTCGAAGATTATGGACGGCCCACAATGACGTAAAGGCTTGTGAGACTCTCATGGATGAGAATACGAAAGACAAAGCTTTGGCGTCTTTGAGGAAGGTTGTTACAGAGTTGCATCCCAACCCTGATTATGCTAATGATGATACAAATGAGTACATGGATGAATCTAGCGAAGAAACAGGAGATACTGAGCCAGTGGTTGAAGCAAGAGAGGTAGAGACCGATCGAAACCCTACTGACGAAGACCAAGGTCTACACTTTCTGAACTCTGTTTCTCTCTGCTTTAGTAACTTTGTTACATTTGTGTCTGATGCATTTGTTTTGAAGCGTATCTTCCTCTGCAGTGATAAGGTGAAATATTCTTTCTTTTTTAAAGTTTTGATTCGTTTTTCGACCATCTTTGTTATAGGGAGTCTCTCAGATACTGAACAAGAAAGAACTTCCGGTGACGCAGAAACTGAATCTCCACCCCGTCGAATGAAGACCATTTCCTCTGCAGTTGTTGACAGAGCGCTCGAAAAGCTTAAAGCTTCTAAAATCGACCTGATGAATGCCTTAGAAAAAGGAGGACCTTCAAACTTAAACACTACTTCGGTTACAGAACAAGAACATGATGTTGCTAATCCTTCTGCAACAAACAAGTCTAGCTTGATGGAGCGAAGAACCACAGCACAGACCTATGAGGTAAAAATCTCATGTTTATTGTTTCATCACATCTATGCTGTTATCTTAGGTCTTCCTGTGTTTATATAGCTAGTATTGATGGAACACCCAAGTCACACGTATTCACTAATAGGTTTATAAGAACTATCCTCATTCATTCTTTCATCTTTTCCTTTTCATTTCACTTTTAGCTGACCGGCTTGCTGTACTCGGGGGAAAACTCGTATTGAGCTTTATCTTTTTTGAATTGATCTCTTTGCATGGTCGGTGTGGTAAAATTATGTGCTTTTCAAGCTACAGGATTATGTGGGACTTGTTTTGCAGTCGAGTTTGTTTTTCAAATTTTTTTTGTTCGTTTGATTAGTGGAAAGACTCCATCGACGACTCAGATGGAGAAACGGACGATGATGGTGAAGGGAATAATAAACCAATACGTAAAAGAATTGCCGTGTCTCCTTTGAAAAGAAACCAAGGTGGTAGAAGACCGAAAGTTCCTTGGAGTACTGCAGAAACGCTGGCCGTACTGAAAGGCTATGAAAAGTACTTAAAACCTGAAAGTTTTCTTAGACTTTATGAACATCTTTCCCGCATTACTTCTGATTTGATGTAATCTTTTGTGATTCAGGTGATTTGATGTAATCTTTTGTGATTCAGGTATGGTGCAAACTGGAAGCGGATCAAAGATGAGTGTCCAATTCTAGTGCGCAGAACTAACGTACGTATTTTCACTTATCTTTCTGCTCTTTATTCATTTCTCTTAGAGTTGGTTTCATCACGTTTCTAATAGTGGACACATTATCTCGCAGGGTGATATTAAAGATAAATTTCGAGTTGAGATAAGGCGTCAAGAGCGCCATTCATGAGTAAGTGAGTTATACACATACATAGTCTAAGGTATTTTCGTCACACTGGTTACCTATAGAAGAGAAATAACATGGAAGCAGCGCTTCGTTAGCATCTCAGTTCCCTGAAACTTAAGTACATAGGTGGCAAATAAAAAGATATGAACTCTCACAAACAGTGAGCCAAGTTCGTAGAAACCTATAGTTTCCCTTATTTCAACTTTTGTAGTGAAACTTTACTTGTGGATCTGTGACCAAATGTATGGTGCTGCTTGATACAAAAGATATTGCTCTGGATTCTATCAAATTACTTAACCATGTGGTTATGCGCAAGAGTGGGTTTTAAGGTTCTATGTTGTTGACCATTCATGTGATTAGTTGATCGTAACACTGATAAACCAAGGTGCTCCCATTTGTGGCAATCTAATTTTTTCATGGGTTAGTTGAGCCTATGAGTTGAAGGGGGATTGATGTTTTAATAGCTGATGATCGTCCTTTTACTTTCGGCATGACAAATTACGTGCGTCTCTCATTATTTTTACATATAGCCCCGTCATTCAAATTTTTAATTTTTTTTGTTCTTTGCGTATAGGAACTGGAGAAGACATCAGACTTTTTTTCGTAGAGGATTAACATATGCGGAACAAAGATGTGTTTGTGGCATCTACGGAATGTAACATTTTGTCGCCTTGTCAACTTGTGCATATGATGGGGTGATAAAATATCTAATGAAAATTTTTGTAAGTAAACTAGGTTCCTTTGTTAAGTAAGCAATCTAGAAGCAATTCATCTTTGGTTTATATTGGCTTGGCTAAACTTAATGGAACAAGCAGTGCCACCAATGCAAAAGACATGTTAGCCTATGCAGATATATTGGATCTAAATTGAGTTTGGTGTTCCATTAAATTGTTTTGTTTGTGATTGATCAATTCCCAAAAATATGTGTCCATACCGTACCAACTGTAGAAATCGTCGAGAGGTAGGAGATTGGCATTGGGGAAACAACAGTAAATCAGTGGTCCTCATCTTCTCTTTCTTCTTCTTCATGACAACAAGACCTTTAGGTTTTGAAACTTTCTCTCTGCTTTTCCTCTTTAATCATAACCCCTCCTGTGTCATTGTTTTTTTCTCTCTCCAGCTATTATCTCTTCTTCAGTTTCCATTTTCGTGTTTCCTGCTTCATCTATCATTAGAACTGGAACCCATTGTTTACTCCGTACTTGATGGCTTTCTGACCTGTCTCCGTGTGCTTCTTGTCACTACACTCTTGGCATTTCTTTTTTTTCATTTATGTTTCTTTTTTTTCAATGTTCAAGAAATTGTTAGCGAGTTAGAGAGGTCAATGGATTACCCAAAAAAAACAGGAGAGGTTAATGGTTAAATATCCAACGTCAGAGCGTGTAGTCGTCCCTAAACGATTTTATAGAGTGACTGACAAGCAAATAGTTTTATTTCTTTGACATATATCTCGCCACAAAAATATATCATTTACCTATATTATTAATTAAGACTTCTTTTGATTCTCTCTACATTCAAGTAGAATTGTAGAACTCTTTGATTTATAATTCTTTGTTGTTTCTAAATATACTTGATATTGCCTTTTTATAATAAGCATAATAAAACTGTTCTGTTTTGCGCAAATTTTCTGTTTTGGTCGAGTCTCGTGAGATTAGGGGTTTGTTGCTGGTTTTGTTATGATGCTCAATTGTTGAATAAATGTGTTTACTGTGCTCACACATCATATCACAGCTATAGACAAAAAAGAAAGCGAGTGATCCATCTATCTTTATTACGTTATACAGAGAAGACACAAAACTGGTCTTACAACTTTACACAGTTATACAAACTCTTTAAATAAAACTCTTTAAAAAGAACAACAATTATTAAAGAGAATTCATGCTTTTGATCATCATTCATAAAGAGAATTCAGAAGTTATAGCTAAGAACAATTACGTACAGGTTCTTACTTCGATGCAAATTTAGAGTTTATGACTTCAAGCCACACTTGAACGAAAACCTTCATGATAAGATCATGATACTCCTTAGGATTCAATGAAAGGTAGCATGCTAAAAGATCCTCCAAGTCTTGTGAAGCTCTGATGTTGTTCTCTTCTATCATCTCCACCATTGATTCTCTGAAATCCTTCTTCGGATCAACAGAACTCTTGATTACTGCAAAACTATCAAGAACTCGTTTGCTCTGCGGTCTCGATCTGCTTCTACGCGCTGAGACTTGAATTCTAGGGGAACTCACTCTGAGTTTTATCCTAGGAGAATTTGCGGATGATCTTCTTCCACTAGCAACTAATGTTGTCTGGCGTTTCTTCTGGATACTACATGCATCGACTTTTTCTTCTTCTTCTTTCTCTTTATTGTTAACCTTCACAGATAGATGATTGGTTTTACGCGATTCCTTGGTTCGGTAACTTGCAGGACAGGCTTTCTCAGTTGAGTCAACCGCCTTCATCTCTTTGAACATTTTATTCCTGAGTTTTCTGTTAGTCATGTCGATGATGTTATCAGCTGCAGAAGAATTGAGTTTGAAGATGGAAGAGGCAGAGGAAGAATCTTGGTTCGGAAGAAATTTGATCTTCTTCTTGTTAAAACCTGCAGACACATAAGAAGAAGAAGAATAGGAAGGAGGAGATGGCCTGTAGACAGTCTTTCTTTTGCTCTGTATCACGTGAAGAGAGTTTCTTGGTGAAATTTGAAGGTTCTTAGATTTTAGGGAAGTATGTGATCTACTGGAGATGTAAGAACTCGAAGAGTGAGGAAGAGACTTAAATTCATTGGTTCTTTTTTTATTGGTAGTGTTTAAGGAATAAGAAGGACAAGGATGTTTTTTTCTGGGTTTGGTCATGTTCTTGAGCTTGTGGAACCATTCACTCGGGATCATAGCTAAATATCTGAGCTTATAGTTCCTCATCACTTTTTAAAGAGTGTGTGTGATCTTCTCGTAGAACAGAGAGAAAATCTATAGAGTTCTCCGAAGTTGAAGAGTTTCTGCTATGTCTATGTGACAGATAAAAAGAGAGAAGAAAGTGAAGATTAGAAAGTAACAACGTAAGAACAAAAATAGGCTCCACTTCGTAGAATGTCTGTTGTTTATACCAAACGGTCCAAACCCATTTCGGTTTTTCTCTCAACCCAAAATTAGCAGAATTAAACCAAACCAGATTGAAGTAAAATATATTATCGAAACCGGGGAAACCGATACATATGATCTCTCAAAACACAATACCAGAACCTAAGAGACCGAGAACCCAAAACCTAATTTTAAAATTGGAAATTCCCACAGCAGGATATTAATATTATGGTAGCATCAGCAATGGCGAGCGGCGGTTGAAATCACAATAGAAAACTTTGATCTCTTGTTTTTCATATGAACCATTCAACCATTAGATAGACCACCGTAGCATTAATTTCTTTTTTTTTTTGTTTTGCGTTCAGCTTCATACGTGAAAATATTGATTATATTCATTATAATCGTGTGAACAAAAGAAAAATCATTACGATCGTCAACAACCACGAACTATTTGAGTTCTAAACGGATGAATCTAATTGTTTATTTTAGTTGGAAAGTTGATCAAGGAAATCTTTTTGTAATGTCGTCCCAAATTTGTCACTAGTAGTAGGTCGATTAGCGGTATCACAGTATACAGATATTTCTGGTACGTTAATTCCAAAACATGATTCGGCGAACGTGACAAAGTGATTTAACAAAAGCGGTTAAACAAGATTTCAGGTTAAGGTCCAATCTCTTTAGCCACAAGTCATAATATAATAATAATAATGGTGGAAGACTGTAGAGAAGAAGAGACATTTTGGCATAAAACTCGGCGACCAAATATGATATCTGTGATAATAATTCCTCTCATTCCCACCAATAAACTTGTGGTCTCCCCACCTGACACGTGTGCTTTTTTCTTGCTTTTCACTAGAGCTTTTATCTTTTTGTCAACGACGATTCGTACTAAAACTTTCAAAAAGTTAAAACTGTTTTCATTGTACAGATTTTCACTGAGGTAATAACCACGAATTTTGATGTGTTTTTCACGTTTTACAAAGTGAACTTAAACCTACGACAAGTTGCGTTACCTAAGTTAGAACATAAACCTAATATGTATGTAACTACGAAGTTACTTCGCTAGTGTAGATTTAGTAGGAACATAAACCTCACAATCCTATGTTTGCATTTGAAACAATTGAAGACATAAATGATAAATCAATTATATCTTGCTAGTTAATTCTTTAATTGGTAACCTAACTAATTCAAATAATTAATTCGACCCCACAATGTTTCCATCACACTTACCACTGAGCCTTCTTCACCTACCAAATACTATAATTAACTCAAAACGAAATTTTCGCAAGCACACCACAATCTAGTCTAATTAGATCATTCCGATCTTCAATTCAATAACTGACCTACTCACAATGTGACAATGTCTAATCAGTCCAAAGCGGCTTAGGATTAAACTATCCGAAAACAATAAGATTAAGCAAGAGGTTTAAAGTTCATGGAACACCACCATCACTTCAAATGCAAAGACGTGAATCCCACGTAACACGAACAACCTTCCCACCAAGGCCTGAACTATACTAGAACAACAAATAAACAAACCAAGTTGGAGCAATTGAGAATGAAACTGAAGTCAAGTTTGATCAAATTGAAATCAAAGATTTCAAAATCATGCAACAGATTCATCTCCTTCTTCCATGCCCGAATTCGCAGTGTGAATACCACACATTCTTCTTCTTCTTCTTTGTTGTCTTGTCTTTGTTTTCTCAGTACTAATAAGGAGCAAAGAATGAGCCAGATCAGACTCAGAAGTTCCTCATGTAACAAAAAAATTCCTCTATAACTAATTCGATTGTGTAAACCTTAACTTGATCTTGATTTCATTCTACAATGCATTAATGCAGCTATTGTGATCGCTGATCCAAACCTTCTGCAGTCAAGAATGAAGTTTCCTTTGGCTATGACGCAAAGAAACAATAAAGCGAGGACGAGTCGAAGAGATATGTCAAAGGAAGATGCTGTGAAAGAGGCTTGCAGAAGCTTTGAGAACTATATGATCCACGTGATCGTTGAAGAAGGGAACATCGATGACTTGATGGACATGGAGGAGCTTCTCTTCTATTGGAAGAATCTCCATAGTCCAATCTTCACTGATCTTGTGACTAGATTCTATGGAGAACTCTGCACAGACTTGTTTCCAAGCGACAATGACGGTTAAAGGTCATCAAAATTGCTTTTGTATGTGTTCATTCTTTGGTTTTACAGCAAGGGAAAGGCGGGGATAAGGAAATGAAGGAAACTTGACTTCACTATAACTATATGTCAATTAAACAGAATCAAAGAAAGAAAAGGGAATGAGAAAAGACTAATTAATGGATGAGATATTTCACACACGACAGCAATGTTGTGTTTGTTTTCCCAAACTTTTATTTGGTTTTGGGCCAAATTCGTGTAGTTATATTCCATGATTTTTGGCTACACATCGAATTCAAGATTAGGTCCTCAAAGGATCTAATGCAAGTGTGAGTATCTCTTTCAATACGCTGTCTTGAATCTGCTTCGCATTTGACGTTATGTCCTCAAAAACCTTCAGCTTCTCATCAAACCTGTCGTTGAAGTTTAGATCGGAACTACGACTCAACCTGAAATGAAATATCAGGTGGATTGCACATTCGTTCTTCTACCAATACGCTCAATATGCAGTAATAAAAAAATCTCCAAAATAGTTTGACCTGTAGAGCTTAGTAGGAAGCGTTAGTCTATAATAACGATTTTGATTTATTTTATTAGATTATGCTAGAGGAAAACGACTAAACCAGTGGATCGATGAAAGAATCTTCAAGCATGCTTTGTTTCTTAATATTAAAAGATAGATTAGGGCCCAACTTATAGTCTTCTTCTCCAGCCCACAGATGCTCATGGACCTCCATTCATAATTAGTTATTACCCTTGGGAATCTCCAATCACTGCATGAAAAAACAACTGATGCAAAATAATCTGTCATTATCTGAATTCTGAACGTTCATATACGCTATGCTTCCCTAATTTCTAGTTATAGATTCTGCTAACTTCGTCTCTATGAGCTTCAAGGATAGGATCGTTTAGGCTTAGGTAAATCCAAGAGTTCATTTGATTCAACGAATTAACGTTGTCTCCTGATTTCAAGGAAAGTTGTAGAATACAAAAGAGTGTGAATATTTTATTCTTTTTGTATCATATAAATAAAGGGACTTATAATTGGGTCAGATGATCTGGAACAGGATAATACTCTCGGTAACTTCCATGAAGCATATATATAGTCATCAAAACATCGAGATTCTAAATTTTGTACCTAGCAAAAAAAGGGAGTGTAATATTTTAACAACTACTCTTTCTCATTCAAAACTACCTATAATAAAATATGATCACAAAGAATTCAGAACTTCTGAATCTGAATCTAAATCTTCTTCACCTAATAAAGTAAGAACAGAAAAAGTCAAGTCTTCTTGTCTTTTCATTCTCTTATAGTTGAGCAAATTAACAAAAAATAAAGACAGTTCCTCACAAAGAGTCCAATGCTTCAACTGGATCGTTCTAGGGCTTCTACGGCCAAGCTCCTTTCTGTGGTCGTAGACGGCGACTATTACGGCGGATCATCGGCTGCTGTTCCCTTCAAATGGGAATCTCAGCCTGGAACTCCAAGACGACTCTTCAAACGATCTTCAGCTTCCGGTTTCGATTCTGATTCCGATTGCAATTCTCCTGTTTCAGCTCCACTCACACCTCCTCCTTCCTACTTCTACGCTTCTCCTTCCTCTACAAAACCCGTAAACCCTAAAAAATCCAACGTTCACTTTGGTTCCTTGCTCCCCAAGAATCGTAGTTTCCCGTCGTCTCCGGCTGCTTCATCTTCTTCATCATCGTCTCCAACATCTTCTGTGCCATCTTCTCCTCTGAGGAAACCGGTTTTGTACGGAATAAACAGCCGAAGATCACTGTGGTACGGACCTAAACATTATAATGCTAAATCTACAGGATGTTATGCTTCCATCATCAAGGTCTTTGTAAGAGATGTCAAATGATTCTCTTCAGTTTTTTACTTTCTTTCCAAATCTGTTGGGTTTCCACTTTTGTAATAATCTCGGAAATTCTAATTTTCCTTGATTCACTTATTCTCCATGAACCAATTGATTGGATCATAAGTCATAACCATATGCATCTATCAAACTCTGATCTTCGACTTATCTATATTAGTTTAGTTACATGATAAAGATGAAAGTGCAGTTTATATATAGCATGCAGAATATGTCCTCAGTATCTTGTTGTCATTTCACATTCTCAACATACTCTTTTTCCTTTCAGATTTTGAAATCTGTCAAAAAACTAAACTTCACTTTGATTTCACATACCAAACATATTCTTGCGCCAAAGATCTTCCTATTTCCAAAGGAATTGGAGTTACATTTCTTATCCATTTCCATTCAAGAGTTCTTATGTGTTTACACGCCCCTTTAAGAATTAACCATAGTAAATTAAAACCAACGTAACTAAGGGCAACTGAACAACCAAACTAAATCCAGATGCAGCCTCTAGTGTTTTTGTCTTTAAACAGGTGTGCCTTAATATGACTCGGCCAATAACATTACATACTATATAGTAAAGATCAGATCTATACATGTTCAATATTGCTTCACTTTTGTGCAGTCATGTGACACCATGATAAATAAACAATACCTTTCACTTACGGTCAAATCTTTTATTTTATTTTATTTCCCAATCAGTGTATTTATATTCCCTCTTTTGGGTTCTTTGACGGAAACACCCGTCACGTGAACCCACATGTGAACAAAGTCTGCTGTATAGTACCACACATTGGTTAATACCAAGCTGCATTTTTTCCCTTTTATGTTGCTGCGGAAATAAGGCATTGAGATTCATTAAGGAGAGCGTTTGATTTTTCATTAGGGCATTATTTGGTCACTTTCTTTCAAAGCTTCTTACAGCCATGTCCTCCGTCTGCTACACTTTCCTATCCAAAGCTAAATGAATGTTTAGAAATAGATGTTTCAATGTTGTGCTGAACTTCTAGTGAATGACTGGTTCGAGGGAAACGTAGTTCACTTCTTTGTTCGCAGATTTTCAAATTATTATTCCAATCACATCAAGTTCGGTTCTGATACAAAATTTTCACAAGCTTTGCTAAATTTTTAATTCAAAAATCACTTTTTCCTCTCTCAACCATCAAATTCATAAACTAAAGCCAATTTCTCTCCAAAGATTTAGAAGACGAAATTGCCCTCTTCTGCAGCAGAAGATAATGCCCCATCCATCTCACTGAGGGCAGTTGCAGTTGAATCATCTATTCCCAGCAGATATTGTAGTCTCGACACTTTTTCCGGCGCTGGTTTGGGATCACTCTTTGAATAAATATCATATAGATCGGATAATTCCTCTGAGACCTCCCATGACAGCGGCTCAGCCGGCACAGCTTTGTCGCATGCAAGCAAATCATTCAGAGACGAGACCTAAACACATAAAAAGCATGCACAAATCATATACACAATCAGAGATGTCCAGAATTCATGTCAAGATATAGAGAAAAAATTATTTGCATACCACTCCTTTAGCGTTTCTCTGCCTGAGTAATGCCACGGATTGGATCAGCGAGTTCGATAATCTACTCCGAGCAAGGTCATGGACAACGCCTTTTGCCTTTTCCACATCAATACTGAGATCGGAAGGGATTGTCTCGTAGACTTCAGTTTCATCGAATTCACCTGTTCCTGATGAGAATATGTCATTCACTGTCTTCTTGAATAGTTTCTCTCTCAGACTCACAGCGATCATGCTATCCAGACTGACGTTTGCCTCCTTGAGCTCTCGTATCTGCTTTATGTTCAGTCTTCCTTGGTTAACAGCAGTTTCTATCGCGTTTGCCATTTTTGTGGTTGTTATATTCTTTATAACCTTCTCCGCTTGTGGCTGAGGCAGCCCAACTTGTTTCTGCAACTCGTCTAACTGCTCTACTCTAGCCTTTGTCAATTGCCCATCAGCTAAAATCACTTCAGCTTGTTGCCTGAAAGCTTGCTCGGCTAAACCTACGTGAATGTTGACTATTTCTTTCGAAGTCAATCCAAGGATCCCACCAAGCTGATTCAGAAGCAAGTACTCTGAGTCGTCTCTCTTTGTTGTGATCTGGGCGCCAAACGGGATTCTTGTTACCTCTCCGGTTAGACAATAGAGCAAGTATGTTTTGTAGAGATCGATCCTGTCCCTGTCGGGAAGGTCATCTTTGAGAGTTATCTCAGTCTGGCCAGGCTTTCCCATCCTCTCAGTGAGTTCTTTGTCAGGTCTTGTCTTTCTCAGCGATTCAAGGGATCCCCATTCCTCATCTTCACCATCTTCTTCTTTCTCTTGAACAGGCTCCTCAGGTTCCTTATCGGAAGATTCTCCCTTAATGTCAGCCACCATTTCAGTCACAACTAGCGTATTGAAGGCAATCATCTTCTTGAGCTCCTTTGCTGACTCAGTGCGGTTCTCTGCCCCCCTTGCTCGTCTGATATAGTTTGTGAAAACCCTACGGACCTGCATCAATGAAGGTTTTTCTTTTGCTATCAGAGAAACGAAATCCTATTACCAAACATGGGAAAAGTAAAGAGTGGGATACTCACAGCCTTGCTAGCAATAGACATGGCAGTCTCTCTGGATAACCGAAGACCATGAGCAGCCTTTCTTACTGATTTGCGAGTTTCAGCATCATAACCATCCACTCCAGAGGAAATTGCTTCTCTGACAACCTGAAAAAGATGTAAAGTTTAAGTATATGTAAGCAAACCTTCTGGCGACAAGGCAATCACTTTGAAATGGGTCAAAATGAAGTTAACAGAAACCAAACGAAAACAGGCAAATATATACGGTTAACATGAGAGTTTATAAAAGAAAGCGTTGAAATTGCCGTGCCCAGACGAAAGACAATGGGAACAAACTGGGATACAGAAGGGGACTGATAAGCTGGATTACCTTTTCAAATATGCTTCCACAGATATCTGCATGAGCGGCCTCAATAGTTTGTTGAGGAATACAGAGCATGACTCTTAACCTTAACAAAGCAGCAACATTGTCATCGCTCAGCTCTCCATCAGTAACACACTGTTGAAGCTTCTGCCGATAGATTTCTGAAGAAGAGCAGGTGATTGTCAGATGAGTGGGGATAAATTACTCCAATGTACATTAAACTGTAAGATAATAGCATGTAACCACAAGAAAGTGCCAAAATTGTTTGTAGTCTGTTAAGAACCAAACCCACAACAATTAAAGCTACTTTGTAAGGTAAGGGACCAGCAGGTTCCCAAGCCATAAACCAAATTGATAAGATACTAGTGGCAATTCAAACTGTATAGCTCATGTATAACAACATAAGATCGGGTGGTCTACATACCTTCATGGATTGCGCTTGCCTTCTGTGCATCAAAGTGCAACTCTTCGCATAGCTTTTGAAGGAATTTTGCTTTACTGTCTTGTGCTTCAAGGTCACCACTGGAAACAGCGTTAGCAAGCCTTTTACGGTATGCCTTGGACGTAACATCAACACTAATAGCTTCCGCCTCCCGTGTTCCCAGGCCGAGTATGTTTCTCAGTTGGCTCATTGCCACAAGCTATTCAGCAGAAAGGAGACCAGAAATGACATTTCATGGGACGGATATATAGAAAAAAAGAGTCCGAAATATATGCTCTATAACGTTTACTTTACTATATAATAACTATTACAAGACTAGTTACAGGTTACCTTGTTTTCTTCAATGCGCCCACTTGATAAAGCATCTGTAACATATGCTCTGTAAAGGAGCTTTAAATCATCCATCCTCCTCTCAAAATCAGACTCACCACCTAAGCCACAGAGATCCAGCTTAAGAGCCTATAAATACTACAGAAAAGAGACCGTCAAAAGCATATTTACCTATCAAAGATATAGGGCCAACACCCCGTGCAAATTGATCTGCCTCCGTATGACTTCTCAAGGAAACCAGCAGGTTGTTAAACTCCAGTACTTTTTCAAGTTCTTCCACAACAAGTGTCATACTCTTCCTGGATAAAATCAGATCAATAAATGACAAGCATTGTAAACTAATATAGATAAATAGATGATCAAATTTGTTTTCACTGCATTCAAAAACGCCTACACAAAACTTAAAAATCTCATGAAACTTAAATTTCCATTAAAAACTATGCAACCTAAATTTGCATAAAAATTCATATAATTAAGTGTTACCTCACAAAAGCAAACGACGCAACTGATCAGTTTTAGTAATAGCCAAAACTCAAAGTTAAGCAAAAATTAAATATCTTTTTCAGCTCGACCAAACTCAACGTTCAACTATATCATGTTTTTTCCATATAATTATATTATGCATAATTCAGTAATTAAGAAAATATAATGCCTTACACTGCCCGTGTGCGGGATTTTAGTACGCCAAGTGCTGATGTAATATTCTCTATGGCTATTGTTCTCGTATGTTCTCTAAACAGCTCTTCAGCAAGCTGCAAGGGACAAGAAACTGTCAGAATAACTATAACCAGCGGCAGTAGGTCCATCAGAAAGCTACAAAGAAATACAGTACCTCATCAGAAAGCTTGAATGATAGTTGCGCTTTTCTAAGGTCCACAAGGTTTTCTACGTTAATATCTGCAAGAACATGTTGACAAACACAAGCATGTAAGTTTCCATGCATAAAGCTCAAGATAAGGCTAAGCCGTATCTGTTATCAATTGCATCATTATAGTTCCATGCGGCGCATTCAGACATCTTGCTGAGAGAGGGAACATTACAAGACCGAAATTACAAGATGTGACAATATAGTTAATATGACCAGCTCAAGCAACTTCCTCCATTCTACAAGTGTAAGATTATATCCTATCTTCAAATGAAAAACATGGATAACATTACCTCTACCAACTAATTTCAACCTTTCGGCATACAGCTGCTTTGCATTTTCACGAATAGCAATCTCAACCTACTCAAGAGATTAAGACAGGAGAGAACTTCAGATAACCAAGTCAGAGTAAGTTGCCAATATGCATCTTAACAAAAATACAAATAAAGGTTTGACAAGATTGAAAATGCCTACCTGAGCATCTGTGACTTTCAGTACTCGCTTCCAAGGTAAAAGGAAGGAGGCAGCGTCTCCAAACACAAGAGCTGAAACATATACAAGCCTCATAAATGCCTGCACTGGGAGCATACAACTTGTGATCACACTTGTGCTCTCATACTGAACCAAGCTACAATAAAAATAAGGAATACTAGGGACTAGCGACTCACCCGACGCTGTTCTGCATCACCTTCACGCTCCCCAGTCTCGAGCCTTTGCCTAAAAATCCTCCGGCCAATCTAAACAAAACCAAGGAATTGGTAATTATCTCTTCTGAAGCAACTGCAAAAGGGCTAGTTTGCTAATTCAAACGAAGAAGAAGAATCTAGTAAACACCTCCATATGCATAGAGGCTGCATCAGGGTCGTCTATTCCCAGAGCACTTTTGAATTTGACTATCTTCTCCACTTCATCTCCTTTAAGAGACTGCCCTTCAGTTGGAAGCACGGAAGTCACGTACCTAATAAAGATTGAGATGCAAAGATTAACCAGAGAATTGTCAACACTAAGAAAAGGAGGAAACACTAATAAAACTCACCGGCAATAAATATCACAAATCTCAGCCTGGAATGCCTCATCTCCTTTGCTGACACCATACCTGCGACATAAAAGAAGGATCAATAAGCACACTTTGTGAGTAAATCCCATCAATTTTGGTACTTTCTACATCCTCCCTCCTCACAAAGGCAGGATCTTCAAATTGCAAGCAACCACTAACCTAGAAGCGATTTTTTCTATATCTTCTTTGGTGACAGAGGCAGGATCTTCGATTTCGGCTACATAATTGTGCAAACCGATGGCAGCCACCTCCGGTACGGCAGAGTTCAGCGCATAGACGACAGCTCCACCGGCGGCTCCAGCTACAGCAGCCCCACCCAAGGCAATATTCCTAGAGCCGGCTAACCGAAGCCCGAGGCCATAACCAGCAGCTAGTGATGCCGCTAGAACAACAGCGGAAGTCGCCAGCCTCACCGGCGG
>KE155216.1:697655-722117 GCA_000411075.1 Sisymbrium irio
CGTGTACATCGGACTTCTTCGCCTGCGTAGACACCAATGGTTGGTCGGAAGAAGTGGCTGCGCAACGAGGGAACGAAGCTCGATAACGACGGCGAGTCGAGCACTGAGTCTTCGATAAACGGAGAGGCAAAGGAGTGAGGAAGTGGCAGAGTAAAGGAGACTGAGGGGAAGGTGAGACTGGAGCGTTAATGGCTGAGGGATTCATGGTTCCCTCCCTCTACTGAGCAGTTGTGGAGAGAAGAAGCTCGTAGGGTTTAACGAACAGAAGAACAAGTGAAGAAAAGAGGATAGAAACGCCGAGGAAGAAAGAGGAAAGGAGATAGGCTATCAAAATGCCTTTTCGAACATCGTAACGTTTTTAATATTATATTAAAACTGTGTGCTGTTTTACTCTATGATAAACGGTAGCAAGTTAAAATAAAAACAAATTTAGACGGCGCGTGTAAATTGGAAACGCCAACGATTTTCTCTACTCCCTTCCTCTTCAGTCAGAGACACAAATGTCTCAACTGTATCGTTACTTGTACAACAAACTTCATATAACTGCATCGATTACTTTCTGTGACTTTTCATTCTACTTAATTCAGATTCTGCAATGTTTTATGTTCTTGTATGTCTGATGAGGGTTTAATGTTCTTCGATTTGATGTTTTAAATGGTTTGAGTCCGATGCATTGGAGTATTCTCTCTCACTTTAAGGATTTTCTATTGATTCTTAGATGACCGGACCTTAAAGATTTGTGCTTTGTTTAAGTAGTCAAGTAGAAAACAGCGATTGCTTTTGCCACGAGAAGGCCATGTTTACTGTTTAATTCTTCAGGAGAACATTCTTCTTGGCTCGTGGAATATGAATAATGTTTAGTTCAATTCAATTCAATACCTTAAGCTCTTTCACTGCTTGTGTTTTGACGGCTGCTGTGTGTGTAAAAATTTACTGTTTGGGTATCAGTAAGGGTAATGCTGTTTAATTTACTGTTTGTTCTCTCACTTTGGAAGGATACTTGATGTGGTTGCATTGAAGACACCTAAACTCCGGGGACAAGCCTGCGATGAGTTTACTGAAGTCACAGCTGCTAGTAATGCTGTCCGTCAGATGCAGAACTTTCCCTTCTATGATAAGCCAATGTTACCTTTTCCTGTCTTTTTTCGTGGGTTATATATCCTTCTCACTGATATCTTCGCCAAAAATTGGTTGGAGAAAAATCTCATTTTAAATGCCTTCTTTTATTATTAGGACTTCAAGGGAGAAACTAAAACCACGAATTTAGAATGGAGGGAGATTATAGGTTACTAACATCAACCAACCAAAAAATAGTCGGAATCAATAAATAGAAACAACAAATATGGCTTCAGTTCTCTCTCTCTCTCTTTGTTTCCCTCACTTCCCTTTTGCCTTTGATCTTTTGAGACAACCTAGAAAGCAGTCGAAACATGATGTTAGCAAGATAACCAGCATTTCCCAAAATAAATAAAAAACAGAGTCCTCTGTTTTGTTCTTCGTCTCACTAAGAGATCCTCTCAGCTTAGCTTCCTCTCCCCACATTCAGTAGTTGTCTTTGTCTTGTAGAAGAAAGATCGTAGCGATGTCAAAGCTAGACCTGGAGGAGGCGGAGTCAATGCAGAGAGGCAAAGTTCATGGGCCGTTCTTGATGGAAACTATCGTGTGCCAGACAGGCCACATGTTAACATCAAAGGGCGTTTTCTTGGGCAGTGACCCTCTCAAATACGGGATGCCACTTCTCTTGCTGCAAATGGCCGCCATTATTATCACCTCAAGGATTCTCTTCCGCCTCCTCAAGCCCTTGAAGCAAGGCATGATCTCTGCCCAAGTCCTGGTAATAATTCCATGATTCCCAAATCCATTGTGAGCCTGAAGCTCTTTTACATTTCTTATTTATTGATTTTTAGAAATATGTTTACATGCAGGCTGGTATAATCCTAGGACCGTCTCTCTTAGGCCAAAGCAAAGGCTACATGGAGATGTTTCTTCCCATAAGCGGCAAACTCACTTTACAAACGGCCTCAAACCTTGGTTTCTTCATGCATCTTTTCTTACTCGGGCTAAGAATCGACGCTAGTATTCTCCGTAAAGCAGGTTCCAAAGCCCTGCTCATTGGTATAGCCTCCTACGCCTTCCCGTTCTCCTTCGGTAACCTCGCCGTCCTCTTCTTGAAAAACACTTACAAGCTCCCGCCGGACGTTGTCCAATGCATCAGCACAGTGATCTCCCTCAACGCAATGACCTCTTTCCCGGTCACCACGACCGTCTTAGCCGAGCTCAACATCCTTAACTCTGATCTCGGACGATTAGCCACAAACTGCTCCATCGTCTGCGAAGCATTTAGCTGGGTCGTGGCACTCATTTTCAGAATGTTCTTGCGGGACGGGACACTCGCTAGCATTTGGTCTTTCTTTTGGGTCACTGCTCTTCTCCTCTTCATTTTTTTCATCTGTAGACCGGTAATCATATGGTTGACGGAGAGAAGAAGCATTTCGATTGATAAAGCAGACGAGATCCCGTTCTACCCAATCATAATGGTCTTGTTGGTAATAAGCTTGACCTCCGAAGTGCTCGGTGTCCACGCTGCGTTTGGAGCGTTCTGGCTCGGTGTATCACTCCCTGATGGACCTCCATTGGGGACTGGGCTCACGACCAAGCTCGAGATGTTTGCATCGAGCCTTATGCTCCCATGTTTCATCGCCATTAGTGGATTGCAGACCAATTTCTTCGTGATCGGAGAGAGCCACGTGAAGATCATTGAGGCCGTGATCCTCATCACGTACAGCTGCAAGTTCCTGGGAACCGCAGCAGCTTCTGCGTATTGCAACATACAGGTCGGTGACGCACTTTCTTTGGCCTTATTGATGTGTTGCCAAGGAGTTATCGAGATCTACACATCTGTCATGTGGAAAGACGAAAAGGTATAGAGTTATAAAACCTATATTCTCTGTCTGATCAAATTTTCTCTAAACATAAGATCGGTCTATATACGCATTTCCCAAAGTTTTCATCAAATTAATTTTGTGCAGGTTCTAAACACAGAATGCTTCAATCTTGTTATCATCACGCTCTTGTTCGTGACCGGCATTTCACGATTTCTTGTTGTGTGCCTTTACGACCCATCGAAACGCTACAGAAGCAAGAGCAAGCGAACTATCCTCAACACAAGACAACGAAACCTTCAGTTCCGTCTCCTCCTCTGCGTTTACAACGTCGAAAACGTACCTTCCATGGTTAACCTTCTAGAAGCTTCTTACCCGAGTCGCTTCAGCCCGATCTCCGTCTTCACGCTGCACCTCGTCGAGCTAAAAGGCCGAGCGCACGCGGTGCTCATGCCGCATCACCAGATGAACAAACTCGATCCCAACACGGCTCAATCCACGCACATCGTCAACGGTTTTGAACGGTTCGAGCAGCAGCACCAAGGAACCCTAATGGCTCAGCATTTCACAGCTGCAGCTCCATTCTCCAGCATCAACGACGACATTTGCACTCTCGCCCTCGACAAGAAAGCCACGCTCATCGTCATCCCGTTCCACAAACAGTACGCGATAGACGGAAACGTCGACCATGTGAACCCGGCGATCCGTAACATAAATCTTAACGTGCTGGAAAAGGCACCTTGCTCGGTTGGAATATTCATCGACCGGGGAGAAACAGAAGGCCGCCGCTCAGTCCTCATGAGCCACACGTGGCGTAACGTGGCGGTGATCTTCATCGAAGGCCGAGACGACGCGGAAGCCCTCGCGTTCTGTATGAGAATCGCCGAGCACCCGGAAGTGAGCGTCACGATGATCCATTTCCGACACAAGAGTTCACTTCACCAGAACCACCCATCAGGGGAAGAAAGCGAATTCTCTGAGTCTCACCTTATAAATGATTTCAAGAGCTTCTCACTGAACAAACCCAAAGTACAGTACAGAGAAGAGATCGTGAGAGATGGCGTGGAGACTACACAAGTGATTAGTGCACTAGGGGACACATACGATATGGTGGTTGTGGGTCGTGACCATGACCTCGATTCATCAGTTCTGTACGGGTTGACGGACTGGAGCGAGTGCCCTGAGCTAGGTGTGATCGGAGACATGTTTGCGTCGACGGATTTTCATTTCTCAGTACTTGTAATTCATCAGCAAGAGGGAGAGTCTCTTGCTATGGATAATAGCTATAAATTACCAGTTTCGCCTCATAGGGCTGGGGATCCGAGAGTGCACCCACGTTTCTCTGTTGAGGAAGGGTTTACTTCCATTGATCTTCATAACAACCGTTAAGTAGTCTTTTTTTCTCCACTTTTTTTTTAATTCTGTTTAATGGTAACAATAAAGGGTGTAGTTTTTTTTTGTGTTCGTTACAGAACTACAGATCGTTAAGTAAGTAAGCTACTCGATATTGTAGAACACAGTTTTTTCAGCGGTCTTAATTTCATGTTTGAATTGATAGAAAAGATATTTCTCTAATGACACTATATTTAATTTGGAGAAAAGGAAAGTGGGTCAGGTCATTTTATTCTCAGATGAAATGGGGATCTCGAAGTCATCGGTATGTGAACAGAAACAGACGGACGTGTCAGATATATGCAGATATATTTGGGATAGCGAATGTGGGTCATTCACTTTCTCACTGCTAGTCAAATCAGTCCGTGTGTATGTGTACTACGAAACCATAGAGAAACACTCAATTCATTACAAAAGAAAATCCATTAAAATGAAAAGGAATTAAGGATTATAGAAAATGGTCTTTGATTTACCATGACAAAAACCAACGAAGCTTACATTTGTCAACCAATCTTTTAATCTTTTTAGCGTTAGATTTAATCATTTTCATTGTGCACAACTATTCTGAAGCTCCCCAATTTTTCATCTGGAACAAAAAAATTGCATATAATTAATCTTCGCTTGTGACTTTGTGGTGCTTAGAAAGGGCCGAAATTCTAGTCTAACTACTCTCGTTTGTATTACAAATTTACAGCAGTGTTTTCCAGGAAATGGGACTATTAATTACAGTCTCGTTAATAAACCGTAGTGAGATGAATTCAAGATTTAGATATAAATTTTTATAAATTTATGTACATAAAATTGGAAGCATTAATGGCTAAAGCGTATGGAGAAGATGGGCTGTTTGGACCAAACTTAGTAATGTGTATGCGTAGTTGCATACACATCATACATTAATAGTAAATCGTAGGCCACAGACAGGAATAAAATAGAAGAAAAAGAAAGATGAATGTCTTATAGAGATGGGGCATAGAAGAGGGAATCCATGTGAAGGCAGCTGATTCAGATGGGCTCGCCAGCTTTCATTTTCGTTTTTTTTACTGGTCATTTCTCTTTAAATGTTTTAATAATTAACTCGAAGAATAATAATTTAGTTTTGAGTCTGATATTTTATTGTAAGAATTTCATTTTTCTATAGATATCTTAGCTTGTAGTTGTAGCCATCTCCAACCTTTTTGCCGAATAATGAACTTTATATTCAAATTATAAATATACATTTCTTTCTTCCTGTAATTTCATGTTTAAGCCTATACTATTGTATCTGCTACAAGCGAGTTGTTGCATTGACCTATATTCCCTTTCATCGTTCAACCAATCACAATATATACCCCAATATATACCCATGCATTTTCGCAAACATATTAACTGCATTAGCTTCTGACATGTTTAAACGAGTCGAATCTTAGAATCTCAAAAGATAGATTATATATTAACGGTAACACTATATATTAATTTTTAGTATCGGTAGCTTAAAGTTGAAAAACAAAGCTATACAAAGGAGAGAATTCATGCATGGTACATGAGAAGATAAAAATGTTCATTAGTTTTTTTTTTTAAATGCATAATCATTGTTCATTGATACACTTTATTGTCCATGAATGGTGTACATTACAAGTTGTTCTCCTTCTATTTATATGATTGAATGTTTAAGAGTATTTGGAACAAATGATTTTTATTTCAGTTTCAAAGGCTTTTCGATTGGTCCACCTACATGTGAAAACCTGCGCACTAACTATTAATTATCTTATAACTACCCAATTTATATAATCAAGTCTAATCATTCAGAACTGATATTTTTCCGTTAAACGCACATTTGATCATAATCATTAATCATTTCATTGATGCTTTTCCGTCTTTAACTCTTATCACAAACGCACACACTCACACACTTTTCGGAGTTTAAATCTAAATAGCGAAGACAACACTAATACAAACCAATCTATCATAAAACACGTTGATGAATTCATTGATGTCAGTGGTATACGTAATTGAAGCAAACCTGGTTCTTCGATTCATTTCCATTTTACGTATTTCCATTTCCATTTCTACCTGTCGCCTTCGATATTATTCTTACGTGTAACGTATGTTAACTTGTCCACAACAAAATTTACTACGATCCTACATCAAAATTTTGGACAGTACGTTTCGCTTTTAATCAGTGATTATCGGTTGAATATAATCATTCTCAGTGACTCGAAATTACAATAGCACTTTAATTAACACAGATCATATATCCACATTATAAAATTCTTTTCGTGAGATTTTCCCCAAAAACAAAAATAAAAAAAGGAAAAAAGAAATGATCTCTCGGAAATGAAAAATCCGGCTTCCGGACAAAAAAACACCCCATTAGCTAGAAGAAAAAGAGAGGTAAAGGCAGGAGGAATTAATTAAGATCCTCGGAGATGCTGTCAAGGTGAGGCCGCCACGTGGATACTGACGCTGATCGGCTGTGTCGCCGGCGATGACGGTGCTCTTTACCTGTCGACGTCGACGACACAACTTCTTCTAAGTACTTCTCACACAACTTCACGCATTGATCATCATCTCTAACGTCCCCGGCGTCGGCGCTAGGGTTGTTGATGATAGTCTTTTTGGGACGATGACCGTCTTTTCTCCTCCTTTTTTTCTCCGGCAGTGAAGAATCCGGGATGAGAAAATAGATGCTTCCTCGCTTGAGCTCGGATTCTGGGGACAAGATCAAGATTTTGCGGACAACTCCTTGAGAACATGGTTTGCTTAGGACATGGTTTGGGTTTGCTTGGAGGATCTCTCCGGCGGTTATTGACCGTGTGATCTCCTCAACGTAGCCGTTTAGATGAACGATCCTGATCAAATCTAATGCTCCACATGGAAGAACACAAGCTAGACAACACCTTAAGCTGTTTCCCATCTCTCTCTCTCCTGCTTCTTTCTCTTTCTTTTGCGTATTTTTTATTTAATGATAATCAAATTTATGGGTAAGAAGAAGTTGGAGAAGACGAGGTTATATAGGAGGAGCCAACACTTCACGTAACAACAAAGCGGACTTGACCATACGTATAGACCGATGAATAAATGACATAATTGTCCTTTTAATGTTTCGTTATTAACTGAAGCCACCCTCGTAAAACATGTATTATCATCTAAGTTATCTTCATAAAAGCCATTTCTATGATTTGAGATATATAATTACGAATTTACTGGATTTTTATCTCATTATCATATTATTTTGAAATTATGATAAACCGAGAAAATTATATTCCATCTGCTTTACAAAAAGTGTCATTCTATTTTGAAATTATAATATAACAATATTCATATTATATTCTTATTAATACATAAAAATATTATATTTCTAGTTAATGCACTAAAACTACATTTTTGGTTAAAATTTTACATCATTATTATATAGATTGTGTACCATTATATGCATGTGATTTTTGTTTATTATCTGCAGTCAGTAGTCTTAGATCTCTGAGCTGAAAGTCTGGTGGAGATCATTCATATACTAGTTATCTAAATAATTAATCAACGGTTAGCAAAAATGTCGAAATAGATCGACTAGATATTCTGACGCTATGTGACAAATTTTGAAGGCATTCTTTATTTTTCTTGTATTCTTTCTCGAATAATACCAAATCTTGAAACTAGGAGCGTGTTGGGATTAGATCGATAGATTAATACTCGTAATTTATACTACTAATGTGGAACAATGACCAAAGACTTGGAAGCTGAAAAAAGATTATCTATTTAGATTAAAAGCGTACTGTACACTACGAATACTTGAGTAGGATTTGATATCAATGTTGGAAGTAACAAACAATTGATTTTATTCAAGCTCTTTATTCAATTACCTTATTTTTCTCGTTACTATTGAGAACTACATATTATCGTTGTCTGTGCTAAAGCTACTTCACTTTTGGCGATAAAAATTAATAATGCTAACCAATCTATTTACGATATCGATACAACGATCGAAAAAATAGTACAGAGAATAAGAACCCATGCATTGATATTGGAGCATTGTTTAACGGTTTTAATTATGGCCCCATATCCTGGCACATTTTGGTTGAATTTACTACAGCTTCCTCACTCCTATTTTGGGTTAATTAGGTAATTTAGGTTACTCACCGTTATTTTGGGTCTTAATTAACTGACAAAATAATTGTGGTCATATTTATTTAAGTAGATAATTTGAATAGGTAAGACGAACAAATATTTAGAGAAAAAAATGTTATTTATCTGGTTGTCATTTTGATAGTCGATGAGGTCAAGGTTCAGCAAACCTCAGCGTGATTCAAGTCATGCATGGACAATATGTCGTTTGAAAATAAATTTAAAAAGTGAAAAAATTATGTAGATTAATTTTATAAACCAATACAGTTCTATTCGAAATAATTGTTTTAATTAGTAAAACAAAACAAATAATGGAACGTCTGATAGTTATTAACTTATTATGATCCGCACTACACAGTCTACAAGTATTGACTACGAGAACACCATATTCAACTCTTTTTCTATTTTCCCAATTCGTTTGTTTAGTTCTATATCTGATCGGTATCAACGTTATGTATTCATATTATTCTGTCTGTTATGATCGACTGGTTCAATAGAAATCGAATCTTAATTGCTACTACGTACACACCACATTCACTATTATCACCATTTTTTCTATCGCCACAACTTTAATATTTCCTACCGGATGTGTGTAGTCCTGTTTCCATGAATCGTTGAATGCCAAATACATATGTGCACTTTATTATTTTGACATGGGATCGTCGGTTGGACGAGTTGAACATCAAACGAAAGATAGGAAACTTTTTTTTTCTTTTGAACAAGAACAGCTGTCTTGAAGGGAAAAAAAACAATGCTACGCAGGCACTATTATTAGTTCATTTTTTCTTTACAAAAACTATACGTTATTCGCTTAATTACATAGATATATTCGTTTACGTTATTATTTAAATTATTTAAACCATAATAGCATTCTCAAATGTAGGAACCATTTAAGTATGCTTATTTATAGTAGCACAAAATTTGAAATTACTTAAATTATTGTGTTGCCTTTAAGACTTTCTGTTAGTGACTATTTTCACACTAACTAAAGTCAAAACCGTACGTACGTTAATATGTACTTAACTAAGATATCTGCAACTTGCGGGGCTTAAGTACTATATAGAGTACAATTGAAGACACGTTGGTGTCGGAGATTAATGAGTAATTAAGCATACTTGATTAAGCAAGAGAGGGGACAAGTAATCCGCAGGACCACATCAATATACACTTAAATACTTTTAAGTTTAATTAAATAACATAAAATGATTAACTGCGTAAGATCCTGTAAACCAAAACTGGTTTAGGAGAAGAGGAGCTGAGTCTTTAAATTCTAAATTAGGATCCTAGCGCGAAATAATCAGGTTCTCACAATGTATTCACACGCCTCAAAGTTTAGTATGGTTGTAATAAGTGCATGCAGGTAAGAGTATATTACATATCTATTTCCGTTGTGTTATAAAACTTGTGCAATTCAGTTAAAAACAATATGGTTTTAACCTTTATATTAAAGTACCTTTGTCATTCATTCTATCGGAAATCTTCGAAGTTTTCCAATATTTCACATGGTCTCCACTTTTCTGCATGCAATTCTTCGATCACATCAACACCAAAATTCTCTTTTGATCATCCTAGTATGTCTAACAACGATGCATATAAGATCAAAAAAAACAACCGACATATGTGAATCAGGTTTATTACTGAGAGAAATTTGTAGAAAGAAGAGCTCGATATTCCTTTATTAATATTTTTTTTTAGCAATATTTCTACTTTATTTATATTAGTTAGTTTTTTTTAGCAAAGTTGACCTAAACCGAGGCGATGAATTGGTCACGTTCGCCTTAAAATTGCATGCAGCTTCGAAAAAGGATATGGGCACATATCTCGATCAAGAACGTAATAAGAGCATGCATTAAACAAACAAACAAAAATCTAGTGGCAGAAAATAATTTATGGAAACGAATCAACGACATGAAGGATGAAGCTTCGTCGTACGGAGGTTTCGGGCACCGACGACGTACGATTGTCAAGCGAATTAATTCCTTAATTAATTAGTCTAATCAGAGAGTGACGAACTTAAGGATTACACGAATGGGATTTTGTGTGTGTGTGTGCACCACAATGTGTTAAAGACTGAATCTTCTTGTGAATCTTTAAAAGGGTTTAACTGGATCATAATTGAAGAACGTGAGCCAAACCTGTCTTGTTCCACAATTTCACAACTTCCACGGTGGATCATTAACCACATAATCAAGTTCGGATTTAAAATAATGTTAAATTGTAAGGAGCATTTGTCCAATTTTGTCTTGTTTTCTCAATTATCCGACTACATTATTACGCAGGTAGATGTCGGCATAAAAAACGTAATTAGGAAAACATGCAGAACCGAATCGACATGTTTCAATCGAAACAAATCAAAACTCTATTCATAACCAAAGTTTTAGTTAGAAAAATGGTTTAATTATTATTTTAAATAAAAAAAACAAATCAAAACCAGCACTCATCCAATTTTATATTAGCTAATCACGTCTTCTTTTTGTTGTTTTCAATTCTTTTTTTTTTTGTTCCAATGTCATTTTTTATACGTCGAGTCTATATTCTTTCCAGTGGAAATATTCATTATATTGTGTGTGTAATAGATGATGTAAAAGTTAATGTAAAAGTTTTTGTTTTTTTCTTGTTTGTTTTGCATGTAACGTAGGGATCAAAAGAAGAGAAGAACGTCTACCCTTTCTAGTCCATTCAAAGATGTCTGGATCAAAATACCTGGTTGCATTATTGGCCCTTGCAAATTCAAATAATGTATATTTCAGCCGCATCATCGATATCATGTATTCACCTGTGGCATCTTTTTTCATGAGACACCTCTAAGATAGTAAGATTCGAACTCGGCTCCAAACAGGAAAAATGAAAAAGCATTGACGAATTGAAATAATGATGTTCTAGTCATAACTTTTTTATTGAAATATGGATGTATCTAGTGATGAGGCCGAAAGGTACTAAATTTGATGTTGAAAAAAATACTAAATTTAGTGTTTTAATATTTCAAAATTTTTGTCATTTTAACCACAACACCAAAATTCACGCTAAATATAAATTTTTATTGTTACAGACATTTATTTTTAATAGTTTTAATAAAAATAATTATTTTATAACTAATAAATAAACTATAAGATTTCAGTCAGTCAAAAAAAAACTAGTTTGTTACATATTTTTATATGTGTTTGATTTTAATTATGAAATTTTAATGTTTTCAGTGTAAATTAATCTTTATTCTGTTATGTGTTTTTATTCTATATTAATTAAAATTAAAATTTTATAATATCAAAAATAAATTTATGATCTCATAAAAAGCAATTTTATCATAATATTAAAGTATACCTAATTGGTAAATAATAACTTATATTTATTTTTAAAACGAAATATAAAAAAATTAGTTCACAAAACACTAAAAAAAAAATGGTGTTGCATATGCAGTCTAGTTGGAGAAACAAAGACAACATATTTGGTGATTAGTCCGGTTAGACTTGCCCTAAAAAGGTAAAAATGAAATGAAATACTATCTTTTTAGAAGTAAAAGATAAAAACTGATATATCTCGGTGAACTTGAGCTGATTAAAAACAAACAAGATTAATCTGCTTCAGTTGCTCTTATTATCTATAGGCGCGGCTCTATTATTTTATGAGGCCAATGATCACGAAGAAGAATCCAAAGATACCCAAACGTAATTATTAAGAGAGCAATTATATCATGAGAAGATAGCTGGCTTTTTTGGTCAAAATGGTCAAATCAATCAAAGTCTTCTTTCTAGCTCTATATACAAACTTCTAGTTTTACAATTTCTTTCCTCTTGTTCTACTATCTACTTATCCATAAGGTGGGAAGTATGAAGCATCTTCCATTATCGGAAATCACCCACCACAATCCAAAATTTTGCGGGTTTGTAGAAGAATGGAGTATTGATTTTACTATTTAATGTATCTATGATAGCAAACCATCATTGCGGTAAATGACCCTGGTTATGTTCTGTTAAATTTTCGATCGAAACTGATTCCTCAACCACTAGTCGTATATCATTAGTTAGTTGGAAGTACGAAACATTGCATAAACATCTATGGTATGGGTAACATCTTCGCAAACTAAATTTCTATTTTTTTTGGTCCAAAGTAAACAAATTTTCTTATCTATTACTACGCAAAAGACGGAAGATACCTATTCTCCTAAAGCCGAGGAAGATTTGATTTTAGCCACTCCTTTTCCTTATTGTTTAATCATATAATAATATATGGGACGAAGTGGTGTTTTAGGGGGGACGTACCTGATAGAATAAGACAGACCAATGGACTAATTTAACAGTTTTAGTATAGATACTGGAGATATCTCCAGCCTATAACACACGTTTGGTTAGATTTACCCTCGTGTGCAATATCTTTTTGTTTTTGTTTTGGACGTAAATGATTTCCGTAATCTTAATTGATCTCCCACTGCACGTACTTCTGTTCCAAATTTCCAAACTCCTTTTCGTGTTATGACTTAGGAGAATCCATTTTTCAGAGATCCTATACCAAGAGTCCATGATATCAACGTTAACAAAACAACCACATATATACAATATATTATTGATATACAAACTTTTGCATGATCTCGTAAGTTTCTTTGCATCTATATTTAACGTTTCAGAGGATACGTGCATCAGTGCATGCATTCTTTTGGTTGTAAGGCTTCTTAATCATTAACCATAATTACACATATCAATTATACATACCTTTCTCTACTATATAAATTTTTGTAGTGACGAGGACGCTCCAATATATAAGTATATTGGCGTGGAGAACACAATACAAGTTTAAGTGTTTAACCTTATATTCCAACCTAAAATGTATACAAATGTAATAAATCTATTCATTTCACTTATCTTAGGATCGGTCCTCTCGAGCGCAAGATAAAACATTTGTAATTTCTTCATTTCAATTAAAAAGAATTGGTTACTCTTATGAATTACGAACGGGGGTCTATTGTGGATTAGAAAACTAAAGTTATACATAATTACATGCAGTTTTAAATACGAAAAGTTGAACTTCGTTTTTATTCATATGCGAACACTGAAAAAGTCATTTATCTCATAATCGGTCTTGGACTTGGTTGATCTTTTTGGACCATATTAGAGCCCTCGGTCGAATTATGCTTGGATAGATCCATAATTGGGCCTCATTTTTAGCCCAGCCCGTATCTTTAGGCTTATTGGATCATTGACCAGATGCAGTATCTTTGACCAGTTGTAAAACCATTTTCACCAGTTTTAGCCCAGCCCATTTTAATTTCATTGTCCATGTAAAACCATCCCTGGGAGGTTTTATAAAAAAAGTTCACGTTACTACAGCAGAGTCGCAGAGATGATGATGACTCATATACGCACAAATACATGTAGTAGCCTTTCTCAATAATCAGCCGAGTCATCCTCCTATAAAAAAACAAGAAAATTACAAAAGAGAAAACAAGAAAAAAAAAGAAAAAAAATGTTGATCCACGAAATTATATTCATGATCATAACAACTATACAAATATTGACGACATGCCATGCAAATGCCACCAACGAGCCTATCAACGACAGCGTATCAATGTTCCCAGCGATTCTTGTGTTCGGAGATTCCACAATCGACACCGGAAACAACAACTACATCACTACCATCATTCGGGCTAATTTCCCTCCGTACGGTTGCAATTTTCCCGGCCGAAACGCTACCGGAAGATTCTCCAACGGTAAACTCATCCCAGACTTCATAGCATCCCTTATGGGAATCAAAGACACGGTTCCTCCGTTCCTCGACCCGCATTTGTCAGATTCCGACATTCTCACCGGCGTATGCTTTGGCTCGGCCGGTTCAGGTTTTGACAACTACACAGATTTAGCTACTTTAAGTCTATCCGTCGCCAAACAAGCAGATATGCTCAGAAGTTACTTGACGAGGCTGAACCGAATCGTCGGGGAAGAGAAAGCGGCCAAGATACTCAGCGAGGCTCTGGTGATTGTCAGCTCGGGGACTAACGATTTTGATATAAATCTCTATGATACTCCTTCTCCTCGTCTCAAGCTCGGTGTCGATGGCTACCAAAATTTCATTCTCTCGGGTGTGCACAACTTCGTCCAAGTAAATAATGGTTCCTAATATATATTTATAGATATTCTTTTTTTTTTTAACATGAATATTTATATTTGGATTCCAATTTAGTTTTATGTTTTTTAAGAATTGAATATGTTATGTGGTTTAGGAACTATATGACATTGGTTGCCGGAAAATAATGGTATTGGGACTACCGCCGATCGGATGTTTACCCATACAGATGACGATGGCTAGGCAAAAGCAGAGTGAGAGACGATGCATCGACAAACAAAACTCAGATTCACAAAAATATAACCAGAAGCTAAAGAAGTCCCTGACGGATATTCAATCCAATCTCACTGGTAGTGTCATCTTCTACGCCGATATCTACGGACCAGTGTTGGACATGGCTACTGATCCTCAAAGATACGGTAACGTAACGTTTTCTTTTATCCCATGCACATTACGTTTCGCAATAAATCAATTTCTTCTTGCGTTTTGATCAGTTCCACCCTTTTTTTTTGTTAATGTGAACTGCACCTTCTTCTAGTTCATGGAAATGTATAGAATTTTAGCTGATATATTGTGGCTAGTCGCACGGAAACAATAACAATATCAAATAAAGACATATTTAGACAGTCCATAGGGTAACAATTGTCAACAATCAGCATTATATTTTCACTTTTTTTTTTGTCAACAGTATGTGTATTTTTCTGGTTTGAACATTGATGGTATCGCAACGATGATGATAATAGCACAAATTACTATGCTACATATCTTTGTCATTATATTTAATTTTAGGTGGTATTTCATATAAACACGAAAATATTAATTAATATCTAAAAAAGGTAAATTATGAATTAAAATGTGTTCGCTTTACAGTTTATATGAGAATACAATATGTTACAAAAGAAAATTCAAGATGAATATATTATGCATTTTTTTCGTAGTCTTTAGAAGTTAAGTACTGAATCAATTTATTCGAAAGGGACAGGAATAAAGGAGACGACGAGAGGATGCTGCGGAACAGGAGAGATGGAGCTATCGTACTTGTGCAATCCCTTAACTCCGACTTGTCCCGACCCTAACCACTTCCTTTTCTGGGACGACATTCATCCTACCCAACTTGCTTACCTCGTCGTCAGTCTCAGTCTTGTTGATCAAATCCTTCAAGTACTCCATTGATCTTAATTTTTCCTTTGATATATTAATCTGTATTCAGGAGGATAATCTATACCGCTTTTGCCTAAGCTTTGTTCTATACTAGTACTATTATTACTTCTAACTCTATACCACAATGCTTGTGAGATGCTTATCTTGATATATATTCAATATTGCATAGACTTCTCTTCAAATGCGTATGTGAGTTAATGTTTTAAGAGTAAAGTTGTAATTAATCTTCAACAATCTCATACATGAGGATGAGGTATTACGTCTGCATAGAACCGACATATACTTGGGTGGATAAGTACATTCCGACGAAGATTTACTAAAATTGGGTTCTTATCTTTTTACTCGACCTACAAAAATTTCCATTGTTTGTTTCTTTTCTTTGGGTTATCTTTTCGGTTTTGGTCAAGCTTTGAATCTCCTTAATTAGATTCGGGTATCTAAACTTTGTCAGAAGAAGCTTTAGTTTTATTTTCAAGTAATAAACAAACTCATAACTAATTAAGAAGAAAATCGGTTAAAGAACAATTCAGTCATATAAAATTACTTTGAAACACAAATTCACCTCATTGAGAAAAGAGTTGATAAACCCGTAAATTATTATCAGAAAGTTGAACAAATAGTAAAATGGTAATAACTACAACTACAAATTTTCAATCATTCACAATGGCTACCTCCAGAACCATAGCTGTGGTTCAATTCCTAATAGCTCTAGCTGCGTTTAGTAACGCGGCCGAAAACGCCACAAAGCAACCGCTCGCCCCAGCGATCCTAATATTCGGAGACTCAACTGTGGACACGGGAAACAACAATTACCATCCCAATACCAACTTCAAGGCAAGTCACATCCCTTACGGAGTCGATTTCCCAGGGAAAACAGCGAGTGGGAGGTTCTCAAATGGAAAGCTCTATTGCGACATTGTCGCCTCCAACCTTCACATCAAAGAGTTAGTTCCTCCTTTTCTACAACCAAACCTCTCTGACACAGAAATCGTCACCGGGGTTAGCTTCGCATCCGCTGGTTCAGGCTATGACGACCAAACTATACACAAGACCAAGGCCATCCCCGTCTCATATCAACCTACCATGTTCAAGAATTACATCACTCGTCTCAAAGGTATCGTAGGTGAGAAGAAAGCGATGGAGATCATCAATGGTGCGATCGTGATGGTCAGTGCGGGCACTAACGATTTCGTCTTGAACTATTATGATGTCCCCACAAGGCGTCTCCAGTATCCTAAAATCTCTGATTACCAGAATTTCGTGCTTAAGAGACTAGAGAACTTCGTCAAGGTAACCGTCTAGTCGTCTTATTTTTTTTCTTCTTCTTCTTCCATAAAATGGTAATCTCTCCATAGATGGTGACATCTACGGACTAGTACATAGTAGACGAGGCATTTTTCATTCACAGTTGATAAATATTTATCCATTATGAAGCATACAGTTTCGACAAACAGATCTTATGAAGAACGAAAATCGTTTGCACCTCCAATAATAGAGCGGTCTAGTATATTGCAATCATTAGCTAAGAGGTTATTAATCTTCACTTGGTATTTTTGATATGTCTAGGAGCTTTACAATTTAGGGTGTCGAAAAATGTCGGTGGGTGGGTTGTCGCCTATGGGCTGCTTGCCGATCCAAATGACCGCAAAATTCCGCAAAGGCACATCCAGAACATGCATAGAAAAAGAGAACAAAGATGCACTCTTGTACAATGAAAAGCTTCAAAAGCTATTGCCTGCTATTGAAGCATCTCTTCCAGGAAGCAAGATCGTATACGCAAATGTCTACGATCCATTGATGGACATGATTCAAAACCCTACCAAATACGGTATGTTTACTTTGCTTCTTTCCGAAGCCATCTCCTTAGTTTATTGACTGTTGGGACATTCGTCGGTTCACGTGTAGGGTTTAAGGAAACGAAGAAAGGGTGCTGCGGAACAGGGTATTTTGAGACGAGTGACATGTGCAATTCCCGTTCTAAGTTGTGTTCTAATCACTCGGAGTATATGTTCTTCGACTCTATTCACCCTTCTCTCGCCACCTACACTCACCTCGCTGATTCTACCTACTCTATTATATCGAAGCTTCTTGATGCCTAAAGCTCTCAATTATTAAGTACATTTTTGGTTCATCACAGCTTATCCATGAGAGAATGACTCTAAGCTTTGATGTATATTGTCACTCTTTATATCTCAGCGAACCAATCCATGAACATTCACCCAATAAATTTTTTATTTTTTTTTAACCGGATTCACAAAGTTACAGATTTGTCGATTAATAATACTTTAATCTTTTCATATTAAATTAAATCAATTCGAGCTTTCCTTGAATAAACCCTTAATCCTCAACTCCAAATCTTCAACAGTATAAGCAATAAACGGCTCTCCACGCCTCCCATTAATCTCAGGCGACGCCTTCAATCTTTCGATGAAATTTAAGTAGGCCGGAGACACAATTCCGGCAACAGAGCTTCTCAGTTCCTCTCTCAGTTGCTCATCAGTGACAACCCACTGAGATTGCGTTAGACACACTTCATCGAACCGGGCATTGAACAATCTAAGATTCTCTATTAACTTAGGATACGGAATCTCGGTTTTAAGCAATCCCACCACTTGGTTCCATGAGCTCCTTCGGAAGTTAGAATGGTATTGCCTCAGTTTTGCCGCATGCTTGACAATCCAGTCTTCTCCTAGGATCGAACCGAGCTCGTTATCCGTAGCCTTATCAAGAATATACTTGCCATTGTTCATCATGAACAAGAAACACAAAGACGGGTCACGGTACGTTCTTTTCTTGCCTTCCAAGTTACTCTCCAACAACTCCAAAACCCATATGATTTGCACAGATAAAGGTCTTGTGCCTGATCCCGTTTCGTTCCCAGTCTGATCAAGGATACGTTCCAATGATTGCCGCGATTTACACGCTGCACGTAGATAATTCATCACGTACCGTGTGATTGGGTGAATCCCACCGCCAGGAAACGCGGTTTTGGGAGGGTCACGACGGATCAGATTCTCAAGCTCCATAAATATCCCTCTAATCGCTTCACCTAACCGTTTATGAATCGCAACGGCCTCGTGCGTTAGCGGCGAACAGTACTTATTGGAGAAGAGCGTTTCCATTCTTGGGATTAGGTCTTGAATCGCTTCGTATAAATCCATAACCTTAAACAAACGTTCAGGCAAACGACTCCCTAAAGCGACTGCGTCAGCGAAATTTAAAAGCTGTGTGGACGTTCCGCGACAAACTTCCATGAAAGAGAGATCGGTTACAGATGAAACAGGAAGATCAGAGAAAACGCGGTCGCAGAGAAGCCGCTCGCTAGGGAAGAAAACGCGGAACACCATGGTAACGGCTTTGATCCAACGGTCGATTTCGTCTTCAAGGTCTTGCCATGCAGACTCTTGCACTTCTTCCATACTTAGCCCTCTCAGATGTAACCTCGACAAACTCTCCTCTAGAAACTCTCTCCGTCGACTGCTGTACACTCGTGAACACTCTTTCCCGAACCCACCAGCGACCATCCGCACAGCGATCGCGTTTAGATCGCCTATAACGCTCGATTCTAACGGCTCGATCACATATTTGTAATCAGTGATCGGGCGGGCAACGATTACCTATATTCAAATGTGCAGTTTTATGAATTTTCCTACCATAAATTGGGAAAACCCAAACCAAACCAACTTTAATTGCCAAAATTTAAAGAAAACCCAAACCAAACCAACTTTAATTGCCAAAATTTAAACCGGACTCATAACCAAATTGACTTTCTTACAAACAAATTGAAATCCATTTTAATATAACCGAAATGATTCAAAATTTTAAAGTACTACTATTTAACATCATGACTAAAAACTGTTAATGTGGATATTGTTTTGGTAATTAAATTTATTTACCAGTTACTGATTAATTACCTGGTGACTTTGGACACCGTAGCTTCTGTCGTTGTCTTCTTCACCGGAGAACTCGTTGTCCGAGTCAAACGACTCGGAGTCTCTGTCCATTACATATCCAAACTCCTCCTGAAGCCGAAACATCACTTGTTGAATCAGCTCATCGGCACGGGATAGACAGATGGTGACGGATTTATCTCCGGCCATGGATTTCAAGTCTCCAGTCAACGCAATTAGCTCATCAACGGCGTCGAGGAAACTCCGCGAGTCAACGGGATCGGACCAGATCGGTCGGTCCTCCACGATGTAGCCGGAGATCTGCCGCTCTAAGGAGTTAAGGGATCGGTCAAGGTTGAGGTTTGCGCCGCCGTGGGATGCTGTAGATCGAGAGTCGCCACCACGATTCCCGGAGGCGCCATAGCCGGAGAGGATCTGTAAGATATCTCCGGCGGCGCTTGGGTCTTTGCCTAGAGCTCTGGCGATGTCTCTGGCGGCTGCGTAAAGATTCTCGTCGCCGGCTTCAGCCATATGGGTTCGAATGGAAATAATAATAGTAAGGTTGTGGGGGAAACGGTGGGTTGGGTGAATAAAGACGAAACTCTGTTAGAAGAAAGAAGACTATAATATGGAACAAGTCTTCGGCAGTAGAAGAATACGATTAGACGCGGGAAGCATGTCTGACTTGTGTGCTTCTGTTTGTATTTTTATGGAATCTTTAATTTTATATTGCGACGATTACGACTTTGTCTTCCTTTTAATTTTTTTTTATTTACTGTTATTGGGTTCTGTCTGGTTTGATGTTTTCAGAACGTTAACGCACTTTACCAACCGCGTTATGCGTTGAGCGGTTGTTTGTCAATCGTTTGCATGCATCAATTGGTTATGGGCTTATAACTTCGTCACGTTGAATTTTCTGTGTTGGGCCCACTTCACAAATTGGCCGATGTCTCTGTTTTCTTGCATTTTCGATTTGCGTTTTACGTGGAAACTTGTTGTGGGCCAACGAACAGGTAGTAGTCTTGAGATGATAATCTTGGATCTCACCGGGCTGCCGAGCTTGGTAATTTGGTTGAAAGGCCCAATCTATTTTTATTAATTATATTATATAAAATATAAGAAATTATTTATTTGACCAGAAAATAATAAGTGACTAGTATAGTTTTGAATAATTCTTGCAAGGATAAAAAAAAACGGTGATAATGTATGATATATGTATATACAACAATAATTAAAAAAATCTGTAACAAAAAAAATGTATGAAACTCTAAATGTTCATGTGTTGGCAAAAAAAAATTAAAAAATAAGATGATTTTTTTTTTTGTGTGGCCTAATAGATGAAAATGTATGATATTATGTTTCAAATTTTCAGTGTTATGTGGTTACTTTATCTCTCTATTTTTTGTTCACTGGTTACGTTATCTTAGAAAGAACAAAAAAAAAAGATCTTGCTTTTACTTTTTCGCTTTGTGGATGCTCTTTTATTTTAACAAATTAAAAAAGACAAATATTTCAGCGGAAAAACCTCAGCCAGTAGATAGATAAAAGGGATTACTCAGCAGCATGCATTTTGCACACAAAGGTCACAAATTTCAGAGTACACAAATGTTAAGCCATTTCATCAAAACTCTGGTGGATCATTGCTCCTCCACCACCGACGATGACTTCCCTTTACCTCAATTCCTTGCTTCCACTTCCTCCTTCTCATCCCCAGAAACTTCTTGAACCTTCTTCTTCCTCCTCTCTGTTGAGCGCTTCCAATGGTAACGAAGTTTCTCTGAAGCCGATCGTCACCAATGGAGATCCACCCACTTTCGTCTCTGCACCTTCTCGCCGTATCATCGCAGGTTTGCCACCAAAAAATCTAATCTTTTTGGTATTACGACAGCAAAATTGAGAGAAATTTTATGTTTTTAAGTATTTGCTCTTACTGGCTTTTATTTTGGTATATGCATTAGTTGGAGACCTTCACGGCGATCTGAGTAAAGCTAGAGATGCGCTTCAGATTGCTGGAGTCTTAAGCTCCGATGGAAGAGACCAGTGGATCGGCCAAGACACTGTATGTCCGTTTTTCATCACTTATCGAATTGAGTGGAACATAACTTTAGTTTAAGATCACTTCTGAGTTGCCCCTTTAGTAGTTTACAATGAGCTATTTGCTCATACTGCTTCAAGTCCTCTTGAGTTCTTCCAAATTCCAACTTATGTGAAATCAATACTTGAAAATACAGGTTCTAGTCCAGGTTGGAGATATACTGGATCGTGGCGATGACGAAATTGCAATACTCTCCTTATTGAGGTTACTTGATGAACAGGCGAAAGCAAACGGTGGAGCTGTTTTCCAGGTTTGAGACGTGAATTTGATATCTATGTTTTACAGATAGCACGGAGATATTAATTGTACGATTCTTTTAAGGTTAATGGGAACCATGAGACGATGAACGTTGAAGGGGATTTCAGATACGTAGATGCGAGAGCATTTGATGAGTGTACAGATTTTCTTGACTACTTGGAGGACTATGGACAAGACTGGGACAAAGCGTTTAAGAACTGGATATTTGAGTCACGGCAATGGAAAGAAGATAGGAGAAGTTCTCAAACCTATTGGGATCAATGGAATGTAGTAAAGGTACTTAATTTGCTGTGCCATCTCCGAGTCATCTAAGTTCTGTATTTGTCGGTTAACCAAAAGGCGTTGGAAAACTATTAGGACAGAGGCAAAAGGGAGTTATTGCAAGGTCGGTCCTTTTCAGACCAGGTGGTCGATTAGCATGTGAGTTGGCACGTCACGGAGTTATCTTGCGTGTTAATAACTGGGTTTTCTGCCACGGTGGTCTCCTTCCTCACCACGGTAAAGATAATCAATCTATCCTCCATAATTCCTCTCGGCGTTGAGAGATGTTTTCTTTGGGATTTGAACTCCTTCCTTATTATGTATTTTGCACAGTTGCATACGGCGTGGAGAGGATAAATAGAGAAGTCTCTACTTGGATGAGAAGCTCTAGTGACTATGAGGACAGTCCTCAGATGCCATTCATTGCAACTCGCGGATATGATAGTGTGGTCTGGAGCCGACTTTACTCGAGAGAGACCTCTGATCTGGATGACTATCAGATTGAACAGGCCAGTTGAATTTGAGTCACCAAAATCCTCAGAACTGTAATATCATCATCAGCTTGGATTTAATGTGTTTCCTGATTTTTTTTTTCTAATCAGGTAAGTAAAATTCTCGGGGACACTCTTGAAGCTGTCGGTGCCAAGGCGATGGTGGTCGGACATACTCCCCAATTATCAGGCGTAAACTGGTACTTTTATCGAAACTAATTCCCAACATATCATAATCACAAGATCTATAGAAATTCTACAATGAAATATGGGTTTTGGATGATAGTGAATATGGTTGCGGCATATGGAGAGTTGATGTGGGAATGTCTAGTGGTGTTCTTGATTCTAGACCGGAGGTATTTCGAACAATCTTTGTTCTTGATTAGTCGCTTTATATGTCTTTGTTACAATCCATTCTCAGAGATGATGACTGACTCTGGTGTTGTTTCCTAAGGTTCTGGAGATAAGAGGGGACAAAGCTAGAGTTATAAGGAGCAACCGGGACACACTTCATGAACTTCAAGTTGCAGATTACATATAAAAAGCTCTTAATGACAAGAACCAACACTCTCATGTCCAAGATTTTTAAGCTTGAACTTTGATGAGAGACAGATGCAGCTGAGTGAGGCCAAACATTCAACTCTATGTATGTATTGTATATACTTGTCAGTGAATCCTCAGAGACATACGGTATTCAACAAGTAAAGGGGTTTGTATAGCAAAACACTACAGTTAGTGTTACTCTTAGTATAATGGGAAGTATTCTATTCTATTACCAATCAAAAGTCGAGTTTGTGATGATAAGTAGATAACTTCTGTTCTGAGCCAATACTCGGTAATGAGTAGAACTGTTGCTATAGGCCACAAAGCAGCTTGAAAGGTGGACATCTCTATTTGATGAATTGTGTACTGATAGAGAAAAGAGTTGAAGGAAATAAAAACAACTAATAGAGTTTGAGAAATACTGTTTAGTTACGAGATGAGGATCTCAGTCTTTGAAGCTGATCAACCCAACGATCCTCATTGACATCAGAGGCCCAATCAGGAGCCGTGCCAGGGAAGGAGATGGCACGCATTGCCTCCATAACCCTAGCCGCGTCCTCCACCAACAAGGGAGATCTTCTGCGCCGTTCGTCCTCCTCAAACGCTGTACGGATCTCCGAATCAGGCGTCTCTGTTTCTTCCTCGCTCTCACTCTTGGGCTCTGCGTGTCCGTTTATACTAATCGAAGAGATCCCATCCTCTGTTTCCGGGATCATACAATGGCCGTTAGAGAGGCCGTTGCTGAAGCCATCTCCACCGATAGGACCATAATTTTCCTCATCATCGTTTCCCCCGTCTAGATCGACGGCTGAGATTGGTTCGTAATAGTCCTGAGACTCTTCGACGGAACTAGAGTCTGAGTCACTCCCGGCGTTGTTCTCTGCATATAATTCATCCAGCTAACCCAGTTAAGTAGATCCAAGAAAAACAAAATTGTTTCCTTGAAAGAACAAAACAGAATAAAGACAAGAAGAAAAACCTTCCATGTGATCACTTGGAGCAAGAGCGAAGCTGCTTTTCCGGCAATTTTTAAAACGGGTTTATGTCGGAGGCGAAGAGAGAAAAGCCGATAGTGTTGTGTCTGGTCGGATCGAAAAGTAGACTAGTTTCGTGTTCTTCCCCAGGCCTATCTATACGATAAAATGACTTACTTTTCATAAGGCCCCAAACATACCCAAAACCCAAAAAATTAGAGCTCAGGTTTAAGCAATATCATCTGGTGATCAGATGTGTGCGAAGGACCCAACCATCGCTTAAGCCAATTTCTTCACAGCTCTCTGCACCAGCCGGGAATCGAACCCGGGTCTGTACCGTGGCAGGGTACTATTCTACCACTAGAC
>KE155216.1:722378-753812 GCA_000411075.1 Sisymbrium irio
CCACTGGTGCTTCTTGTATGTTATTCTATATTTATCTATAATAGATTATAACATAAGTTTCTGAACCATTTCACACTAGCTAGCCACATGACCCACGTCAAGCTTTGGAGACGAGAATGCTTTTTGTACAACTGAAGCAACGTCAGCAATTCAAGTTAAGTCCTGGATTTTGAGTTTCCATATTAACTCAATCCTAGGTAACTAGAGGTGGTGAAAGACTTCTATGAACCAAGTTTAAGACTTGGTAAATAAATTAATCCGCTGTCCTATCTGTTTGATCTTTTCAGGCCGTCCTTGAACCGCCGGTTGTATCATCCGTCGCCATGCTCAGATGAGGACTTAGAGATGAGCCACGAGACTATGACGGGAATAAGAAACCCAAAGCTGTCGTGGCCTGCATTACTCTCAGACTCTCAGTTACCAAGTCCATGATAGGAAGGATTTGAATGTTCCTCCGAAATTGTTATTATCATATTTCCAAGTTGATATATATATATATATATCAGTTAGATAACTTAATCCGGTAGTGACCAGGCACGTCAGATGTGTATCGTTGCAAAGTCTGGAACGTGCAAGTATGCATGTCTCCTCAAGTTACTATTATTGAAATACTTGGAAAAGAAAAACATAGTTTTGTACAGATCAAAATTTCTCGACGACAGCCTGACAAAATATTATCTAAAATGACACTAGAGAGAACCTGACAAAAAAACAATTTTACAAAACGAAAACAAACAGGATCGTCAAGTGTGAATGCCTAACCCTTCGTCTTTTTTCAGGCAGTGTTTGGATCGCCATTGAAGTCCTGAAAGAAAGATTTGACCCCTTCATAAGTGGACCAACAGATTGCAGCTGCAGGTGCATGGAAGAGCATTCTCGGAAGCCATCCCCTTAGTAGTCCTCTATATCCGTCTTTTTTCACAATCGTTCTAAGTACATCGCTGATCGAACCACTAGTGAAGCGGTCGCATCCACACACACCCTGCACATTACCACAGATGATTGAGGCCATTCTATACATTTTATCTTAGAGCAAAGAATCGTGGGCATAGCTAATTGTGATGTTCCTGTTTGAAACTCTGAGCTAAGTCAAATAAAATTCTCCCAGAGACGCATAAGCTTGAACTGTTCCATTCGCGAAAACACAAGGAATCATAACATACATGCAAAGAATATACGAAGTCTAAAGTCTAAACACTTTACGCTTCAACTATAAAAGTATAAAACACAACCATCTTCTCGAGATTCTAAAGATTCTAGACGCTGATCTGACGATTATTAATCCTTCTGGATCTTACCTCATAAACGAAAGAAATTGAAAACATATATGCTCAATTCCATAAATGCTATGCTACATCAATATAAGGCGTGCCACAGTAAGAGCAAATTAATTGGGAAATGCCATTGCCTGAAACCGTAAAGCACACTCTACCTTGTAATATTACATACACAAACCAGAAACGTACTGGTTGAAACACCTAACCACTGAAACCAATGAACTACCTCGTAAGATTCTTTCACACCAAGTTCTATGTGATTGTCAAAACTAGAGAAGCTTAAACGGGAACGATAATCTAACACATGATTACCATCTGCCAGTAGTCTGGTAGTTATTTCTTTTCACAAATCATGTCACAGCTCAAACTGAAAGAAGTCTATCTAAGAAGTTTTTCTGACCATCACATATATTTGAAATCCTACACAAGGGTTTTAAGTTTTTATCATTCTAATTAAACGCATAATCTAAAGAGGATTCTCAGGACTGCACACATAAAGAAGCACAGCACTTTGCATCTAATCACGTTGCTTTTCTATCCAAAGTTTCAGTCTTTAAGAGATTAGAGACAAAGAGCATCCAATTCTAGAGAGAATGAATTATTCACCTGACATTGCAACTGCGTCTTGACAACATCGAGCGGCGTCGTCACAGCAGCTGCTAATCCACCAGCGGCTGCTCCTGCAGTGGCATGAACCAACCAACCTTCCTCATCGCTAACTCTTTCCGGGGAGATCTCCATCAATGCCTTCTTAGCTGCCTCGTACGTGGCAAAGTGAACAGCAGTAAAAGGCGCGTTCATCAGAACCGTGGTCCTGTAAGAAGCGTAGAAGGCGCCGATCCCTTCCTCGCGCATGACCCTCTTGACGCAATCCCAGACGCCTTTGTAAGTCCCTTCACCCATCTGCAACCTCTGCTTCACCATATCCATGGGAGTAAAAACGGCGTCGCTTGATATAGTTGCAAAGACGCCGGAGACGGCATGCGCGGCGGAGTTGTTGTGATCTCCGGCGGATAAGAACTTCTTGGAAACCTCGTAGAAAGAGAAGTAAACAGCGTGAGCAGGTCCAGCGCCAAGACCCATAGCCCAAATCCCGCGGTACAGAGCGGAAGGTCCTTCCTTTTGGATAATGGAGCGGAAAGCCTGACGGATTCCGACGGGTTTTAACGGACAAGGTCGGAGTGCTTGCATATGGGTCTTGATTGTGTCGACGGGAAACATAGCCATGTGCTCGACGGAACCAGCAATCGAACCGGCAATCATGAATTGCCAGAACCGGAGACCGTCGTGAGCGATTTCCGGTTTAAAATCCGGTGTCTGAGAGACCGGACGGAGGTCGGAAATGGTAGCCTCCGTAGCCATTTAGATCGGGAGGCTCTTTGGGAGTTGGCGGTGGAGACAAAAATCCTGGAGGAAAGTAGGGTTTCCGAAATTGCTGGAGCGATGATTCCAAAGTGAGGATGTGAATAACCGACCAAGAGAGACGGCGGTTACACGGACGTAATGTGGATTTGGTGTCGTTGACTACATCATCTCTTCCTTTCCCTTTTATTATCTGTCTCAGGTGGAGAATTCTGACCGGAATTCTATTGTGAAAGTTGTCGACTTTCGAGCGGTTTACTACTATTCAGACCAACTACTTTTCTGAGGTCAAAATTAGTGCAAACAGGCTGGTCTACTGGGCTTTCTATGTAGTAGTATGTTTTATGGACCCAAGTGTGATGAGAAAATAACAACGAGCTCTTCACCTATTTAGTTCTGAATTATCTTAACTCTGTGTTTAACATATACACTGCTTAGCTTATATTCCTTGACCTTTTGTATGCAACGATGTTAAGAAACACAAAACAAATATCTAGTAAGAAGTTTTTGGATTAGTTATTTTTACTGATTAACAACATTACACACAGTTTCAGCTCTTATTCTCTACATAATAATGTACAAGGCATCATGGAACATATGGCCAAAGCCGAGGCTATCTGCAATCAGCCGGTCCGTCGGGAAAGCTGCTCCTGATTTGTGCTTTCGAAGATCTTGTCTGCATTTCCGACTTCAAATCCATCTCGTCTATGAGACTCTTTTATCTGCGGTAGGGGTTTAACATGTGTTAACTCACAATATTTATACAAAGATATAATCAGCTATGTAAAGTATAAATACGAGTTCTCTAGCCAATGGTAAACAAGGTCGCAACGATTCACAGTAAGTGATTTATAAGTTGGTTAAGACTCAGCTGAATCGTCACTTACCTCGCTTTCGGGTACATTTTGAAACTTGGGAAGTACAAGGCGTTCAGCAAATTCAATGTATGAACAAGGGATAGATTTGGTCACCCCATCAGAGAACTTGAAAGAAATCGAGTCTGCCACAGTTGAGCTTTGCCGCAAACGACCATCAGGACTAACTGAGAAAAGGGAAAGATACAGTATGTGTCAGTTGTTTGCAACCCCCAATTAGCTTCTCTAATTTCTCTTAATCCAGGAATTACGATTAGCTCGTGGTGGGTTTGATGATACTAAACCTTTCAGGACTCCTCCTTCTGAGTTCAATTTGAAACCTTTCTCTTCAAGGAACTGATTGAGCTTCTTAATTTTGTTTAGATGAGATTTAAGCCGATGGACAGAAATGGTGACGTGGTTAAGTGCATAACCATTGACGAGAGTCCATGCTGCGTATTCACTTTCCCTGTAAATTGATATAACCCATTCAGTTATGAGTCAAAATACTCTATCTTGATCTAGACAATCCAATAGCAAAGCAGGAGGATTTAATTAGACCATGTACCTAGCCAATTGGTCAAACTCAGAAGATTGAGGCTTTTCCCAGGGTAAAGTACCCAGAGCACTAGAAAGAGCAGCATACTTCTTCCCATTAGGAGATGTTTCGGTGTACTTTCTGATCACATCCTGAAAACAAGAGCCACTTTGAATCAAAACTCATACACAAGAAATCAACCATCGAAGGTGAAAACCAATGACAGTCTATCTATACCTGAGTCTGTGAACTCATCTGCTCGACAAGGAGCTCCGAGATAAAAACTCTAGGTAAAGGACCATTTACGCCACTTCCACCAGGAACTGCAGAAACATCAGGAGGTGCAAACCATAAAGCTCTCAGCTTTTTGGCCGGAAATCTCAGCTCATCCATTTGGGTATACCCATAGTCAAGGAAAAAGCTTGCAAGGGAGTCAATCCCATAACCACCAATCTAACATATATCCCAACAGAGAGGCAAGTGATGAGATACTTGAACTTTGGTTAAAATGTTTAAACCTTGAATCTACATACTTAAGTGCCAAGTGTAAGACCCCAGTTATCTGAGGTAGCAAATCAAAAAGGGAAAGCCAGGAAATTTATACCCCAAACGTCCTGAAAGCAAGATGATCATAGCAAAGCTGCTCGTCATCAACGGATTTGACAAGTTCCAAGACGGATTTAGGCGTAGGGTTTCGACTTAAGTAAACCGTTTCCATTTGACCTAAAGCGCTCCTGAAGAATGGTTCAGCAACCTGATCGAGGGTAAAACGGGAAACGTAAACAATCAGGTAATGGCCTACATCGACAAAACCCATTCAGACCAAAATTAGAACGGACCTGCGAAGACAGTCCGCGAGAATCTGCGTTTGTCGACATGGATACAGCTCCAGAAGCAGCAACTAGGGAGTGATCGAGCTTTACAGCAGAGGGAAACCGAACAGGAGATCCAACAGAGGAGTAAACAGAGAGTGATGGTGATGATCGGAGAGGAAGAAACGAAGAATGAAAAGAGGCTTTGAGGGAAGAGGAATACAGAGAAATCATAGTGGAGATTCCTTGGTTTTTTCGCCTCAAGGCGTTAAAAACTGAGAAAGTTCCCATCTTTTTAATCGGTCGACAGAGAGAGGTTCCGTGATTTCGTCTGCTTCTCTCAAAGAGAGTCGTGTCGTGTCGAATGTATATACATACTACTGACTGTATATGTATATCGCATCTGATGTGTCGAGATCATCTTCTGCCAATTTTTATTTTATTTTTTGGGTTTTTCTTTTGGCATTGATAAGTTAGCTTAACTGACCATTGGTTACTTGTTAGTTTATTGATACATACTACAATAATACATACGAGGTTTCTGGTTATTCCCACAACAGGGTCCACAGGTGCGAATAACTATGAATCAGTGAATCACAATACGATGGGCCCACGGCCCCGGCCCAAAATACGTCGTCGTATCAAGTAACTTTCATTAAAATGCGTCCGCTGTGGGATGGACCTATTTTGTGATGGATAATGGAAGGGTATATAACATAGATGGGCTTATTAGCTATAGGCTGATATAGGGTTTTTGGGGAAAAAAATAATCGAGTTACGCACCTTATGCAGTAATACTGTATAAGTAGCTCACATAGGACACAAACTTCCTATTAGATTATTGATAATATTTACCACGCCCTAACTTCCCAGTCTCGACAGGGTGCATGCACATGCAGCCCTTCCATCTCCATAATTACATCACTAGATTCCTTTCATTTGGTAAAACTTGAGATAATTCAAATCTTTACCACTTCACACCCGATCACATGGCAAAAAGCAAGAAAACAAAAATATACTTTATAGCGTGAGATCTATGTAAATTATATTGAACAAGAATTGACAGTAAAGTAAAACGATGTAGCAAGATAATTTAAAGCATTGCCATTACATTTTTATCCGTCAATTTTCAGATTTTGAAAACACATTTCTTTTTTTTTTCTGTTTTTGTCAACAATGGATCTTTTAGCTTTAATTTTCGTCAAGTCGTCCGTGAAAGGTATATAATCTGTGAAATTCAGTAAAGATTTATGCTGACATAGCGACATTGGAGTCTGAGAAAATTTATTAAATCTAGGGAACTTTTCAAAATTTATATTTAGAAACGTTGTAGTTTAAATTTCTCAATGGAAAATACAATAAATAAAAAAAGACATTAGGTTTAGTGGGGAGTTTAAACACAATTTTGAAAATAACACTGTTGTAAAGGAGCATTGCCGTTCACTGACCGTAATATGAAGTCTATATATGCGTTTACTACAGTAGTTGGAACAAGCTTGGCCCCGACAAAGGATTGGTTAGTTTTCGATTCAAACATGTGTGGTGAACCCTTTTTTAGACTTAGGCCCACCAAACTCGACAAAGACTTGCCATAAACGTCCTCTTCATGTAATCTTCGATTCCTTTACTTAAAAGATATTTTTGCAGCTCTTTTTTTTTTCCGTGAAGGAGATATTTTCGTTTCAAATTTGACAAAGTTGTAAAAGTCGATAATGATATCTCAAAACAATACAAATAAAATATGAAATAATTTTTTCATAATAATAATTACTAATAAAAAAGACACATCGAAGATTGGAGATATTTTTCTTCCAGATATTTTGTTTTCACTTTTAAGTCTCCCTTTTCACGAACCGACCCTACAAATAATTCAAAAGAATTCCATCGCAAGAAAATTCATAAGAAAAATATAGAGTTTAAGTCTCTAGCTAGCACAAACTACAAATATTATGAAAATCAATGAATTATTAAGGTTAAGCTAAGATGTAGAGAGAAGAAGGAACAAGAATCAACCTTAAAACGAGGTCGTTTATCAGCGTTGAGTTTTCTGACTTGATACCTTATCTTCTTAGAGAAGAGCCTACTCTGTCTCTTCTCTTTGTACCTTAACACACTCGCTTCTCTTCTCGTGTTTTTCTCTTCATCCATCGTCGGCACTTCTCCCCTCTGGACACACTCTAAATCGTTAATACTAGTTAATCAAGATTAAATCATTAATCATAACTTGCAGAACAAGTAAGAGATTCACACAAACTAACATAACGGGCATTGGCCGGAGCCGTTAGCATTGAGGTTTCTGTCCACAGAGGTTGCTGACGGCGATCAGACCACGCATCAATAACTTCTTGATGGTTCAAATTCAGCTTCAGACACAACTCTTTGTCTTCATAATCAGTCGACATATTATCCCAAAACCCAGAACTTGAGCCTTCTTGATCAGTACTCAATCTTTTTTCTTCTTCCTCCACATCTTCATCGTCGTCTTCTGCTTCCCAGAAATTCCAGTTGAGTTCATGAGAGCAGCTTAGACTGTCAATCGTGATGTCGAAAATGCGGTCAAAATCATCCATAGAATGGTTGTTCTGGTCTTGAGAGAAAGCATTAATGGAGTCGAGGGTTGAAGACGGTCGATGATCAGCCTCTTCTTCTTGCTCTTCTTTCTTCAGTAACCTTTGTGTATCCATGTCTTATCTTTTCCCTCTCTTTCTTCTGTGTTTTTTTTTTCCTCCACACTAATAAATTTTTTTTCGTTGTTTATCCGACATCATACCAAAGAACATAGATATATACATAGATATTCTTACAAAACTAGGTAATTTTAATACTTTTATAACATGTGATGTAATTGATTCGACGTGGCACCTTATCCCAAAAGTGACGGGATAATCTCAAGCTGATTGGCTTCGAGAGTCCAGCTTGGAAGCCCAGTCGTGGGACCTCTCTCACTGCTCCTTTGGAGCTCACTAGAGACCATATCATTTCAGCCCTTTTTCCTCTTTATACTTGTAGCCGAGTCCTAAAAGAGAGTTTTTTTTTTGTTTACCTTTCTTTTCTATTTTAGAATAAATACATGTATTTGAATGACGTATAAGTATTCAAAATATATACGGAAACACTTTGATACTTACATATATAACATATGTATGGCATGAAGCAAATGAAATTGGTTAAAAGAAAAACAAATGGTTCAAATACTTACAAATCAAAATTTGTTTCAAAGGAATTTATGTGGGGAGGAGTTGAAGTTAGTAACTTTTTAGGCAATTTTTGGTATAAATAGGCAATTTTAAGCATGTTATGGAACTAGAGACTGAAAGAGGGAAAAAATCTTGCTTACCTTTTTTATTTGGATCAGCTGAAATATGACGTTAGATGCAAAAGGGTAGAAAAATTCGAGCGCATCAATGCGGTTAAGCTTCCTCTGTTCTTTTTTGAACAATATGTGATCTCGCAACATATTCTAAGCTGTAATGTTTGATCGAAAGCTGACCAGCGTTTATAGTCATTAAGCATCAAACACAGTGAGAATGTACTTCCAGATTTCGAGTGCTACGGAGATGTTGCAGCAATCGTTCATTACGCTTATTGATTCCTTCTCTGAACAAATTGCTACCTGTGCAATCTTGATTTTTAATGGGTCGAGCCTGTCTGCTTAGTATCCTGAGTTCCTTGCTTCTCAAGTACTCTGCACCCTGTGCCTGAACTGTTTGTGAATTGAGAACTACTCAGATACATTCTAATAAAACGGTCCGCTAAAGTTTGTATCCACTCAGATAAATCACCAACCAGATGATTTACAAGAACGTATTGTACAACTTAATGGATCCTCCAATTCATAACAGTTGCATTGCAATGAAAGGCAAATGAGTAAATATCATTGAGGTTGAGAAAGTTTAAAGACCAATATCTCTTACAACAAAATGAAGAGAAATGGCATGGTCACTGGGATTTGGGGATATTCCACGAGGAAAGCAATCAAAATGTAGTCAAACTCTGTTGGAGGCAGTGGACTATAAAGAACACACGGAATAAATGAAAATACCTGAATGCGAATATGTTAACGATGCAGCTGAATCCCTCAGTCTCCTTACACTCTCAGCAGCATCCAAAGTTTCAGAAAACTCTTCTGATTTTGGTTCGATGAGACTATCCCTCTTAAGGCTTAATAGCGCATTTTCAGAGGCCTATGACAACGTCAGCACAAAGTCATGCCGTCACAGTAAGTCTAAGTCCAAAGCAGATATATTCCACAAAAGAAAGTTCACAAGCAACAAAAAAAGTAGTAAAAGACAAGAGAAACAAAATTTCATTTTTTGGTCATGTATCCAACAATTGAGCGAATTGGCATGTCAATATTCTAATCGTTCAAGCATCCAAGCTAGAAATTGCAGACTAGGTTCATTTTTCCACTGAGCATGTTAAAAATTTCTAATATCTTCCCTCATAAGTGAATTTCTCACACCATTAGCAAAAGCAAAGAGTTCATGTATTTACCTTTCGAGAAATAGAAGGGAATCCACATTCCATAGACTGGACTGCAAATTTGGTCCATTCTGAATGTGAAACTCTTAACCACAAACAGCTAGGGGACTTGAGCTCCCGCAAATTTAACGCCTCATACCTCATAGCTAAACAACTCTATTCCAACGTATAACAACAGATCATGTTCCAGAAGAGCACAAATCAATCTGCTAATAGCGAAAGAAAATTGACACGAACCTCCATATCACCGAGAAGCGCAAAAGCACGAGCGAAGAATTCAAGTACGGAGAGCTTTGCAACGACGGATTCTCCAGTGAGCTCACCGAATATAGCAGCCGATTCAGATCTCATGAAATCTCTCAATCCGGATCTAAGATCTGAAAACGATTTCGCATTCATCGCAACCAGTGACAGCTCGAGAATCCGAAGAGATTCTTCATCGAACCTGCGAAATTTAATGAGAAGATATAATCGGTTCAAGCCAACAAGAAAGTGGAGATTGAGATTTCAGTCGAATCGGAGGAGGCGAAGGACCTTCGATCTTGTATCCGATTGAGAAAGAGATAACTCTGATCAGCGATTGTCGCCTCCGACATTTTTCTCAGAGAATAACTGGCGGTTCAATTTGAATCAATTTGCTCTTTGATTTTTTGAATTCTTTATTGCGCATGGTAGGAAAGGCAACGATTGGCAATGGGCCGTGACTAAATTATAGTTTTACACTCGGCCTGTTATGTAATTTAAGGCCCATTAATACCTAGGAGGGATCCAAACCTATGCGCCTTATTGGACAAGGGTTTTACGGTTTCGTCTCCGTTTTCTGAAAGCAAGTGCCGATTGTCTTCCGCCGGGCGATTCGACACAACAGAATGGTGAAAGGACGCCAAGGAGAACGTGTCAGGTTATTCATTGTTATTCCCTATTTATTATGTTTGTCTCTATTTCAGTCTCTACTTTAGCTTCATGATCTTCGCTGCATCATTTGATTTTTTACCCTTTTTTGTGGATCTCGCATGCTAGAGAGCTCTTCTGTATACGCTTTTTTGTACATGTAAGGCTTAATTAAGTTTTGCTTCATATTATGCAGGCTCTATGTCAGAGGAACCATACTTGGCTATAAAAGGTGAGTCCATATTTACATGATTTATTCGTATGTAATTTGTTCGACTTAGTCATATTTGCTATAACTCGTATATATAGTTAATCTTGGTCGACGCTTCTGGTCACTACACTTAATGACCTTAACATTGTTGCGTATAGTATGCCAATGCTTAAGTTCCTTACAAAACAGTTGGGGATTCCGTATACAATGTCAATGTGCGACCATGCTTTTGCTTACTTCTATTGTCCCAAAACAGTTCTTATACTCTCATGTTTTACGTTTACTTATTAGAGATATGATTTTTGGGGTCTAAGTGTAAGCAAACAATCTACTGCTTAGCTTAGTGTGTGATAATTGGCAATTGATGTTGATCATGTTGTTCCTGTATCCTTAAAGACGTTTTATGGGTAAATATGAATAGGTCAAAGTCGAACCAGTACCCAAACACGTCCTTAGTCCAAGTGGAAGGAGTTAACACCACAGAGGAAGTGGCATGGTACAAAGGAAAACGGATGGCTTACATCTACAAGGCTAAGACCAAGAAGAACGGTAGCCACTACCGATGCATTTGGGGCAAAGTCGCGAGGCCTCACGGTAACAGTGGCGTCGTCCGAGCCAAATTCACATCGAACTTGCCTCCCAAATCAATGGTATTTCAAGTCATTTCCTCTTGTGTATTTTGTATTATGTTTTCTTTTCTTTCCTCCAATTGTGTTAAGGTTCTAACATAGTTTGTGATTGTTTCCGCAGGGATCTCGGGTTCGAGTATTTATGTATCCGAGTAACATCTAAAGAATTTTGTACTCATCAACTGGCTTTTTGTCTGCAAGTCGTTTTTAATGGACCTTCTTTATTGTTCGGCTCGATATTTTGGAGAAACAGTTTGGTTTTAATCGAGCGTTAGATCGTATTCAAAACGTGAGCTAGGGTAGAGGATCTCATGTCTTTCCCTAAATTTGCAAAGCCTTACTTGTGTGTTCATCGTAAGTAACAAAGCTAACGACGATGTCCAAGTAGAGAGGACATTACCGCACCAAATTCGTGAAATGTTTGCTAATAGTAGACGATGTCCGTTCAGGCACGTGGCTTAGGAATCTACACGTGTCTTCGATCATTATTAGCATACCAATGTAAAGCGATAATCAATACGAACATCGAGATAGTATTTTATTTATTGAATCAAAGAACAAGAAGGCGAGGTTGGGAAGGAAGACACAACAACAGCTTGTCTTTGCAAGTCATGGCGTCGATGCCGACCAGAAAACTTCTTGTCCTATTGTGCCACGTTTCTCTTATCTGCTTCGTATCATCTGATCTTTCTGGAATATCTCTACCAAAATCGTCTTCTGATTCGCCGAAGAAAGTCTCGCTGGGTTTCTACTACGAGTCTCTCTGTCCGTACTGTTCTTCCTTCCTAGTGAACCACCTCACAAAGCTCTTCAAAGACGATCTCATATCTATCGTCGATCTCCATCTGTCTCCCTGGGGCAACACCAAGCTCCGCTCCGATAACGTCACTGTCGTTTGCCAGGTCTTCTTTGTTTCCTTATTTTCTTCAATTCACGAAACCAATGCATCCGATTCGGTTAAATTAAAGCTTTAACTGTATGATGTCGTCTTGAAATTGCTGTTCGCATCTGAGATTGACGGACAAATTGGTCTTTTCTCCATTCCTCATCAACCATGATTGTAACGAGAGCATTGTTGCTAATTGTTGCAGCACGGTGCTTATGAGTGCTTCTTGGACACCGTAGAAGCTTGTGCTATTGATGTTTGGCCTAAATTGGTAAGTTTCCTTGATGAGATCTGATTGTCGCCAGTCACAATTTGGTACACATTATACTCTTTTTTAGCATTGACTTCTTTCGATTGCAGAGCGATCATTTCCCGTTCATCTACTGTGTTGAGAGTTTGGTGACTGAACACAAGTACGACAAGTGGGAGACTTGTTATGAGAAGCTCCATCTCAACTCAAAACCTGTCGCTGATTGCCTCGGCAGTGGACATGGTAAAGAGGTTAGTCCCTTCTCTTCTTTATGCACATAACTTCCATTCTCTTGCTGTTAGCATTTTGGAATTTTGATTTTCTGTATCCGGATGATACCATAGGAGGATATTCTGAGCGTTTTTATACTTTGATAGACTTACTTCCGTGTTAGATTATCTGTATCCGATGTGCTATGTTCTAATTGTGAAGCTCCTGGGTTATGATTCACAGTTATGGGTCCATGCCTTTCTAATCTTTTTTTTTTTCACTTGCTGCAGCTTCAGCTTCAGTATGCTGCAGAAACGAATGCACTTGAACCACCTCATCAATACGTGCCCTGGGTAGTCGTGGATGGTCAGCCACTTTATGAGGTTCGTTTTGTATATTTCTGCTTAAAACCTACTGATTTCTTACTATGACTAGTCCACGCTCTCTTACCCTCTGTGTATGAATGATATCTCTATATTCACTTAGCAGTCATTCAGACTGATGACTGATTTGGAATTTGGTTGTGCAACACTTTGGGTTTAGTGTCTTTAGGGAGTTCATCTTTTTCATCCCATATCATTTCCCAGATCCTTCCTTATCCACGAATGTAAATTCTTGTTGCCTATCTAATGAGAAAGAGATGTTTTATAGTGGTATCATATATAGATAAGTGTGGATTGACTATCATTGTGCGGTATGTACTCGATTACTTTATGAGATATGGATGCTGGATTTACCAAATGTGGAATCTCCTTAGATGGGCCTATGGCAGTTTAGAATCAGGGTATTGTCGTAGCTCTAGTTAGCAGACGAGGAGTGAAATGTCTCCAGGAGATTCTCATGATCTATGTAGAATGGATGCGCTGCATGAAAATTCATTGATTGATGGGAACTGAAGTTCTCTCTCAATGTGTTTGTGCTTGATGTTTCTTGGCTTTGAACTTAGCTCAGTTTTTCTGTGTGTTCACTCAGGATTATGAAAACTTCATAAGCTACATCTGCAAGGCTTACAAAGGTAATAAAGTGCCTGCCGCGTGTGCCAAATATTCATCCGGCGACTTCGTTCGCAGTGTCAAAGTGAATCGCTTCCCTCTGGTTTGCCGGAAAGGAGTCAATACGATGTGGGATCTGTTGGAACGTATCAAAACCGCTTTATTTTCGCACATCGACGTCACAGGCCTGCTATAATCATCGATGTAACATGATACCCCTGAAACGCTATATAGATTCTGAGATATGATGAATAATGCAACATTTATATATCAGAATGTATGTCTGTCTGTCTGTTGGTTGTATGAATGACCAGTTGAAAATCAAGTCGTGATATACAATATCTATTTCGGTCATTATTTGAAAAACAAAAATAAAAGGAACAATTCGTTTACAAATCGAGCATATGTTAGCTCCTCAGCAAAAAGTCCGCTTAGTATATCTATATGGGATTGGGACTATGGTCCTCATGTCATACGACATAGGACATACGATACCATGATTTCATATTAGAACATTTATGACTATTTGTAAACATGTAATTGGGTTTAGTTCTTTACAACTCATGTCAAGATGAGTTAATTTTCTCAACATATGCCTTTGAATTGTCCCTTGTTTCTGGGGACGGCCGCCTGGCGCCTGATGATGGGGCCACGAATGTTTGCTCCATACTTCTCGACGTCTCCCATCAAAAGGAAATGTAATTAATGCACCTAATTGGTTACAACCTTACAGATATCTTCATAAATAATAATAGAATAAACTAATACGGCTTGGCTGCTGGCTCGTCCTTATCAAAGCCCATGTGGTGATTACTGATTAGGAACAAAACAAATTGAGATAATGATTTTTAAGGACCACGAATTCTATCTAAGCTATCTTCAATAACTAATCTAGGGAAGAAACTGTCTCATACTCGTAATGCAATCGCTAATAAAGTGAATTACGTATAGGCTATGGCGACTTGATGTATATAAACATCACAGATGGTTACGGAAACTATACGGTCTTGTGGTCAATCTCATTACTGATGTCTAGAAGAAAAAAAAAACCTACTCCGACTATTTCACTTTTGTCTACCTAAGCATGGTTGAAGAGCACACGTGTGAAAAGACACGTATTAAAAACACAGTAAGAGACCTCATGTTGGTCGGAAATATCGTGATAAACAATATTGTCTCACGAGTCACGATCTTGTTCTCTGTTCATGTGACTTTTACCATCTTTCCAAGGTTATTTACGTACACGTGCGTGTGTACGTATCTTAAAACGCATACGTACACCTGATATTCATGAGAGTATATAGATACAAAAAGATATAAACCAATATTGTGACAAAAATAAAAAAAAAACGAAAATATAGACTCCATTGAGTTATTTGGCAAAAAAAAAAGGCCGACAATTATCTACATTTGAAAGGAAAAGAGTATTAGATATTCACTTTAGAAAGTATTAATGAAGTGGTTCACATATGTATATGACATGATTCGAATGGTCACCGATGTATGATTGTGTACGTACGTACTTACCTCTTTCGTACTAATATACACAAACTGAAATAAACCTCCATCCGACTCATCTTGTACATACGCAAGCTGATCTCCGAACTCTTCAACATACGTTAAATCTACATTTCGTGACTTTGTAAAGAATACCGTTTGATCACAAAGACAAGAAAGGAAAGTCTTAATTAATAGTTCACATAGAAAACAAAACACATTATATGAAACGAAAACTGCATTATATAATTAGTCCTTGAAAGTGTGTGCAAATTTTCTAAGATTCAGTATTCAAGAACTTAAAATGCATCACAGATCCAATGAACTTAATATGTTTTCACGATTAACTCACAAAACTTAATAATCAGTTCCAACGGAACAAAGAAGGGTGTGAGTTTTAACAAAAAAAGAAGGGTGTGAGTTCCATACATATTATGTATTTAATATATCAAGAAAACTATATGATATAATAATTTAATTTAAGGCGGTACAGCCTCGGCGACAGACGGATCACCGACGTTACAACCATCTTCTTCACTTTGTCTCGACGAAGCAACGTCAACTCTAACAGTGGTAACTGTTTGTGGCCGTTTCCGCTTCTTCTTCTCGTATGGAATACCACGGGCTTTAGCTTGACTTTCTCTGACTTCCCTCAAGTAAATCCTGACCGCACGTGCGGCGAACGGGTTCGAATCGGGCTGTCCACCGTTCTCCTCGTACGCAGCTCTCAACCGTCCGATCAGAGCATCGAGAGATCCCCATGCCTGCTTGAGAGGACAAGTGCAAGGAGACGGAGGTTGCTGATGGCCGAAGTAAGGACAGGCCGCCACGTGGACTTTGGTCTTACCAAACTGATCTAAGTACTTGAGGAACTCGATCACGTGAGCTCCACTACACCTTGATAACGCGAGAGGCGGCTTGTGGTTCTTGAGGTACTGCAAGAACGTGTTCCAGTCACGTCGTTTCTGTGACTCGTACCTACTAGGCGTCGCCGGCGGAGAAGATGGCGTTACGAAGGACGGACCTGGATCACCTTCATTGACAGCGCCGGGTCTTTGTGACCCCGAATCCGCCGATTCCATCAAAACTAGGGTTTTCTTTTGTTTTCTTTGAGGGAGCTTGATTTAGTGTTGGTTTTGAGGATAGAGAATCGAGAATTCAGTGTTTAGTGTTTTAAAAGAGAGAGAGAAAAATGTGAGAAAGAGTGTGAAGTCTTGTTAGGTTTTGGGGTTTTATTTATTTAATTTTCAAGACCACAAAGAGTGGAAAATCAGAGGGTTTTGGCCTTTTGGGTTGAATGGTGTGAATTCTGAAAGAAGTAGAGAATGAAGAAAGAAGGGTGGAAAAACAGAAATGTAAGAAACTAAATCACGTGGCCATGGCCCTACTCACAGGCCACTTGACACTTTTTACTATTCTATTTAGGTCAAGTGTGGGCCTTATGCATAAATCTTTGTAACCTTTTTAATTATATTGATACCACTATTATTAGGGGAAATTATTTCTATAGTTATCGGAATTCAAAACCAGTATGGAAGATAGCTCTGGATGTTGTAATTTAATTTGTTGTGGTTTATATGCTGTTCTTGTCTTTCCTATAATGAATTTCAGTATGAAAATATACAGAGTAGATTTTTATGTCGAGATATTATGTAGCCAATACGTATATACATCAACCCATGAAAAAGAAAAATGCATATGATATTTTGTGTGAAACTCTCCCAAATGCCCTCTGAATCCAAAGTGTGGATATATAGTCTTTGTGAGAGTTTTGTTGATATATATATCCAAAGCTTAGCTTATATATATATTTGGAAATTGTATTATTAATTAGTTTATTTCTTGGTTTTACAAAACATTGTCAATAAAAATGCCAATTGATGTACATTTTTATATTTTTAGCTATAAAAATAGTTCATAAAACCGTTGGATTATGTTTTTTATTTATTTTAAATTACCAAAATGTCAAAAACTTACATTTAAAAAGAGTTTTGTAACACTTTAGTGAAGGGTTTACAAATGGCTTTTAAAAAAACCTGAATTTTGTGATATTTTTGAAAAAAAAAACATATTGTTTGATTTAAAATTACAGAAAAAGTCATCTATTTGAGTTCTAACAAGTGATGGTAGCTACTTTAATGGTCTCGTTAACATATCAATGATCGGGAATTTATAATCGAGTACACACTTGAACGTTAGTTACTAAATCGATTAAATCCCGAGTTCAACTATTTGAAGCGTGAGGATTGTCAAAAGCGATTCTTTGTGAACAGATTTCCAATCTGAAATTCTTATTTAACCAATTAACAACGTTTTCTTCGGCCATTCCGACTTCGCTCGTTCAAAACGCATCTCTATTACAGTTTACTTATTAAAAGATGGAATGGACCACCGTGTTAAATGATATCATTGAAATTACTGGTTATTTATTTGGAATCTGACAAACATAAAAGTTTGAAAAATCAGAGTCGAGTACATCTCCACCATCCATATATAGAAAAAATAAAAACTGTTTGGGCCCACCCTGCACTACATATGCGTGCGTGTGCTTGAAAGTTTTTAAGTTTTCTTGCATTTTGATATTCTTTTTGTAATGAAATATATAGAAGTCACATTACATGACATCTCAATTACCTTGTACTGGTATTCTACAGGTGCCAAAATATATGGGCTTTTGGGAACAAGACTGATCGAGCCATCCTGTTTGAATCTTCTTCAGTGATGTTAAGAAAAAACTAATACTTGATGTGTAACAGGTTATAATTTTATTATATTTGGATAAAGATTTCAGTAGGTCAAACTAGCATGGAGACGTATTTTTCATTGTTTCTCAGATGATTCCTTGTTCTTTTATGACATCGATGAGTTTTATTTATGTACTATACGCGCATAATTAATTATGGCTACCCATTTTCTCAGTGTATTGTTGTTTGTTTGTTTTATCCAATAACTCAATAAGAGATTAGGTACTGTCCTTTTGAACCTATACACGATATTATGGTATGCCCATTGACAAGACGTGACATTTATATATGCATTCTAGTTTTCCTTGCTTTTATCCAAAAACAGTACGGTTTGTATCGAGATTATGTAAGAATGACTGGTGTGTCCTATTTTAAATTTTTGGCTGAAAAGCCTTTTTTCTAGGCTCTCGCGGGTAACTAATAAGAGGTATCTTTTGAGCCAATTATAACAGAAAGAGAGAAGAAAAAATTATTATGTATCGACAATACTGTATGTATGTTCGTGTATATATAGCGACTAGCGTAACCTAGACTGTTATACAAAAAATAAAGAATAATTTTTTTTTTTTTCAAAAACAAATAGCTGAAATTTTAACTAGTTGTTGTACTAATACTCGAGCTATAGTGTCATTTGTTTTATTTCAATTGTCTGTTTCGAACTCACTGCACATCTTTTTATTCTACTGCGGACAATTCAAAACCATGTAGAGAAAAATGAAAGAGCAAAAATGACCAGGATCCGATGCCTACTTTGTCTAGCACTATGATAATTACTAATTAAGAGGCCATAGAAGTCAATGTTGTAGCCCCCACAATGTGTTTATGAACAATAAAAATATGAATAGAATGATAAACTTAAATTCAAATTATTGGTTGGTGCTACGACCCACCACCCACACCCATCAGTATCTTTATAACGACTATTCAATCTCATTTTGTTGCCTGGTGGATGGTGATCATATCAAAACCATCGATCTCTTTCAGTTTTTCCAATGTCTATGACAACTGTCCGTTTCGAAAACTTCATTCCACGTCTTGTTAATTTGTCTTTGTTAAAACCGATTATTTCGGAAATGTAACATTACTTTGATACTCCCTCCGTATTTTATTACGTGTCGTTTTAGGTTTATGAAACATATAAATTTGTATATTTTAAAAATAAAAACACAATTACTTATACAGTTAACCATATTTCAACCAATAAAAAAATATATAGAAGAATCTTATAATAAATTTTGCATTAAAATTCTAAAATTACACTTATTTTGAATCAAAAATTTTATTCTAAAACGACACTTATTATAATATGGAGGGAGTACTATATAAGAGTAATAAAGCAATCTATATTATTATAGTTACTATAAGTTATAACCCCATGAAAATGGACATGTTTGAAAATACGATAATATATAATACATTAGAGAATAATTGAGTGTAGATCATATGAGTTAATCCTATGGTTAGATAATTCTATAGGAAACCTATAATGTTAACAGAAGACCATGTAACACATTAATTGAGTGTAGATCATACGATACTTTCTGATACGATAAGTTTTACACCTTAACATATTGATTAATAATAAATGTCACTAATTTCACGTGAAGGTCCCGTAGCTCAGTTGGTTAGAGCGTTGGTCTTATGAGCCGAAGGTCGCGGGTTCGAGCCCCGCCGGGACCATTCTGTGGCTTTTTTCAACGACTTTTTAGCTGATTCAGTCATTAACTTTGTAAGCTTTGTCCACTAACGTTCACCTAGTTTTTAATTTTTTTGTAGCAACAGTCAAACACAAGTGACTAACGGTCCGAACTCACGGAAACCAACAGATTATGGTAAAAGCTAACCGGGAAGGCAGAGTCATTGACTCATTGCAGTCGGATCTATTGTATAAAAGTTAATTATTATGAAGAATATATAACATGTTGAAATTACAAGACATTTGGGAGTATAAAGAAATATACTTAATGGATAAATTAAGAACTGGGAGGCCAAAATGCAACCCAGTGATATCTGCAAATCTTATTCGCGGAGTAAGTAAAATTTAAAAACCTCTGGGAACGAATTGTTGAGATTCAACGTAATTGTTGTTGTTTTCAGTCCATGAGTTTGTAGCGCTTTTCTTGCACACCAGAAACTCCCATCTGTATCTCTATGATTGTGTGAAGTGGCATCTGTTGAAACCATTCATAAAATGGCAACGCTCTGTTATTATTGTGTGCGTCTTACATCCATAACTATCTAAAGGCTTATTCATCACTCAAATGGTTTTATCATACAATCTCACAATACCTCGATCTGGGGTATTTCTTTGAGGGGACGATCCGCAAAATATGCATATAAGGCCCTCAGAACGGCCTGCGTAAAAACCAACCAACTGTAAGAGGAACTCATTGACAAGCAAGAGAATTCAACAACATGATGTAACAGTTAAGCCTCCATGATTTGATCATGTGAGATATCATATTATTAACAGATCGTTTGGAGTATAACCTGGTGAGATATCACGACGACAGGAGCTCTTTGTCGTTCTAACTCAATGATCACAGGTTCAAGCCTACATTGTCAAAGAAGCAATGTTTGCTTGATTTTTAGTTTATGACTAAATATCGAAGAAGAAGAAGAGACGAGCATACCGTTGGATTACATCAAGGTAGGACTCTCCACGAGGGTATCGGTATCGCAATTTGTCCTTTTGCCGAGATCTGCGGTAACAAGATGAGTTAGAGAAGTCTAAGAGCTTACTTTCCAATTCAGGATTGATAAATTTGTACCATAGAGCTTCGGAACGCAGTAAAACATCCAATATGGGATTTAAGTCGGTTTCTCTAACAATTTGCAATCTAGTTTCGTGGCTGATGAGTATATCACTCTAATCTAGCTGTTCTTTTACAGAATAAATTTGTGTGCCCTCTCTCAGATTCTTTAGAACGCTTCGAAATCAGGACTGATAACCTTTTTTTTGCATAGACAGATTCTACCGAATCACTTACTCGTACTCTTCTGGCATATTCTTCTTTATCTCGTCATATGTCATCCCATCGCAAACTCCAGAATTGATCTCGTCCAGGGCACGCCATTGCACCTAAAGATGAATATAGGAGAAAATGATTTCCTTGCAGCAACATATATTTACAAGTCTTCAAGAGTCAGAAGATAGTCTGGCAATTGGTAAAAACCAACCTTAGGAAATCCGACTATGGAACTTGCTGTTAATATTGTTCTCTGAAGTGTACTGGTCCAAATCTGAAATAGACAACGTCGGTCGATCAATATTACCGTATTATCAAGACCTTAATGATTTCAAATTAACTCAAGTACGGATCTACTTGACCCTTTGTGAACATTTGTGGCAAAAAGAGGTTTCAAAAATGGTTCAATGCCTACGCAAACTAGATCTCGTGGTCCAAAAGACCGATATTTCTTCTCAACACTTTTTTCTAGAGTTAAGAAATTGTTAGACAGATTCAGAGGATTTGGAGGTTGCACATTTAAATTTTTACCAGAAACTTATGTGAAATTTCTCAAATTTTAAGTGTTCCTTGGTACCCAGGTCAAGCAACCAGCTTTCTTTCACACAATTGCAAATACATCAAAATTCAAAGATGCTGTAACAGTCTGCAATACTTACCGAAGCAGCCTTTTCATTTTTTAGTCGCTTTTCGACAAAGTTGGCAAGCTTCTTTGCATAAATTTTTCCAGATTCACTGCGTTTCAAAATTGACAAAGGTTACGAGGATACAATTTCACATTTTAAACAAGAAATAAAATTACACGCTAAGGTTAGCATATTAGCACGAACCTAAAAAAAATGATCAACTGAGGAAGTGGCAGCAAGACTAGTCAAACCAAACCATCGAAATAGATTCGTATGGAAAAGAAGCAAAAGGGAAAACAAAAGGAAAATAGAACCCATAGGTATCCGCTTAGAGATTTGGAGGTAACTGAGTACAGATATACCTTATAACACTGTCTCCCCCAGTTCGGCCTCTAACATTATCCATACTTTCTCCATGCCGAGTGAGTAGTATAGGTCGTGGAGTGAGATGCGTATTCACCTAATTAAAGTTAAAAAATATCAGTTTCTTCAAAAAGCAATGATCTCGCGAAACACTTAACTTATTCTTATTGAGTAAGCCAATGAATGTTGATGATGAGCTTAATCACACTTGCAAGTATAAAACTTGTAAGCTGATTTTGCATGTTACAAGAAGGCTAAAGACATTTCAATCGAAAATTAAGCAAAAGACATGACTAATACATACCAAGAAAAATACAATTCTTCCAGGAAGGTAACCACTAATATTGTTCACCTACAATCAGAATAGATTAACAGTCAGGAAAAGTCAAAAAATATAGAGTACCCTATCGACATCAGTATGAAACGCCATCAGTAGAACATTTCTACATCAAGCACATAAAGGAAACATACTTGTATCTGTCCACCGTTACCGCTGACCATATCAATCATTTTGATATAAGAACCTTCTTCAACAGGCTCATAAACCTGGTAAGAAAATAATAAACCCAATATTTGAATCCAGTACCAAGACCACAACTGAGTCAACTATGTTTATCAAAGTAACTAGGACACGTTTAGAAGCTGCAGGTTTGTAAACCGACCCTCTCATAATTGGCCAAACGGTCTCTAAAGTCTCTCACTCCTGCTTCAAAATCCGTCCTGCAGAAAAGCATAAGCATTTAGTTGACAGGTAAAAGAAGTCGACTAGGAAGAGAAAATTAAGTTGCTGAAAGAGGGATCGTACTCTTCTGCATAATCAGGACTCTGCTGGATTTTAAGACGTATGTTTCTTTCTATAATGCGTTCATCATTGCATAGTGTTTCCAGGAAAATTATCTACATAAGAGATACAAGGTAAATCAGTTACTAATATATTACAAATTCAGTATCAGCCGAATATGACCATGACAGCATTACAACTGCTGCATCAAAAGAATTTTTTGGAATACACACTGTTACCTAAAGCATGAGAATCTACATCACAGTATTTCAAAGCTTCAGTACCTTACACTTTCCTTCTGCCATTTTCATCAACATATTCCGTCGAACTCGTGTGCTATTGGTTGCATCAAATATTCCGACCTACAGATGAAAACTATTTAGAATGCAAGACAGAAAAACCAGGAAAAACTTCTAGCTGAAAGATACTTACTTGACCACCATCTTGCATCCAAGCTATCATGTCCTCCATTGCAAGTGCTGCTACCTAGTGGCATGTGATATATTAAAACTATGTGCAAAGAAGAAGATAAATAGTGTTAACACTGATCGCTGAATCAAACATCTCCCCATATAACGAATTAAGTTGAAAGGACCATAACGATGAATTTAGATGCAGAAATTAGAAGAGATAGTTGCAAACTAGCTAAACTAAGCAATTACTTACCTCCGTTCGTGCCTCTACACCTTCTGGATTGTCAGCTCGAAAGAAATCAGCACACTACAAAAAGCTCACTCGTTGTCCATCATAAATCATCCAAAAATGGAGAGCAGATACTTATAAAACCCCAATTTAGAAATCTAGCTCTACCTGGTTAACCCCATGTTTTAGCCGTCGGTACTGTGAAAAAATGGAGCAATGATTGAGTCAATATTTTCCACAAGTGTTGCTAATTACAGAATACGCAGAGAAAGAAAACAAAATAGCAAACCTTTCCAACATTAAAATGTTTGGTATCGTGCCCTAACCAGCGTAGATATCTTGTCAATTTTGCTGCAGTAAAAGTCTTTCCTCGAGCTGGCAAGCCTACCTAATACAGTTTAAATGGAATGGTGTGAATCAGAACATTCAGTCTCATTTTTACATTTAAGTTACTATGTTAAACAAAATAGTCAGCCATCCAGCTTCTATCAATTAAACGACGACACATGAGCCGAAAGGCCTGCAGAAACTATGATCAGCGTCTGTATGGCAAAATTACCAGGACAATCGCTAGATGTCTATCCTCTTTCGGTCCAAGCATTTGATCAGCTACCGCTGCTGCAGCAACAGCTCCTGCAGCGGCTGGCATTGAATTCTAACAATTTAAACGAAATAAGAGTGAAAGGACGTCAAAAAAATTTAAATTTAAGATAATCCCACTGGAAATAGAAACTAGCTCATGCCAAACCTTGGTTTGCGCATCAAGTTTGAGGTCAACCAAAAAAGAGCTTGCGCTAACAGACTTGACTAGCCTAGGGGAGCCAACACCACGATCAACAAAGAGTCCCCTTTGACCAAAAGGTGAGAGTATCCCCACTGACTTTGACGCATCCACTCCTGAAGCCGAATAGGTATCAGATGAATCCGGAAGAATGACCTTCATTTCCTATGGGAAACATGTACGGCAATATCATATAAGAAAGATAACCATTAGCTAATGCATCCGCATCTACCATGCAACTAATCAAAGTGTAGAACCTTTGCAGATGGCGATCCATCGGCGCTAAGACCCGAATCTCTAGGACTGTTCGATGCTGCCTTTGGGGTGCTGTCATTAACAAATGAGCCAGAAGCTGAAAGAGATCGGGGATTCTCTGCATTGTCGGCCGCATAAACAAGGGACGAGTGTGCAGAAGGTGCAGGAGCAGGAACTTCATAGTGCTCAAGATCAAGTTCCAAACTTTCTGAAGGACAATTCTGTAAGAAGTCAAAGAAGCGTTCAAATTCGGGGTTGGTCAACACATGTACATATCCCCCTGAGACTTGTAGATTGATTGAAAAAACAGAAAGAAGAAGAAGTGAAAAGACAAAGCTTGCCTCGACAGCTGGTGAATCAGGATTAATGCTGACATCAGGGATTCCACGGACTGTGGAAGGCTGAAGATTCTCCCTATAAGCTCGCCAACTAGCAGCAAGATCAAATGGTGAAACTCTGTCAGCTTTGATGAAGACGCGGAATTCAACAATCACATCACCTTCCAGCTTAAACAGAGCAACCCTAGAGTCTCCTTGCAACGACCCACCAGTAAGAAGCCTGTTCTCACCTTCCTCCACTATGCAAGGCGTATTTCTATACTTTGGCTTCAACAAAAACTTGAAATCCAAAGTCTCTGCACAGAACAAGGACGATGCAGACGTAAAACATTGGCATCATCAAACTACATGCTTAAAACAAGTCCTCCAAATTTGAGTCAATACCGTGATCAGGAGGTACAACGAAGCTCAGTTCCGACATTGACGCAGATTCACGCAGCATCGGAAGCTGTTAAGACAAACAAATCGAAACGCAATCAATTCATGATGAATCGGAAGGAGGAAATGACAAAAATCAAAGGGATGCTCACAGCTTTGGAAGGATCCCAAGAGCCGATGAGAGGAACAGAGCCGTAGACATGAGGAGTAAGCTCGCCTTCAGCCTTAGAGTTCTCCATTTTCAGTGAAACGTAAAGCTGACCTCCTCCGCCATTGGAACCATCCTCCTCTTCTTCACTATTCTTCGATGCACTCGACCCCATCGATACCACCCTTTGCTTCTTCTTTTTTTCGTATTTTGATTTGAATTTAACGAAGGAAAGAAAAATGCGATGCGTAACAGAAGAATCAAACGGATAAGAGATTTTGAGAGATGATTAGAGAAGAAACGAAGCCGCTCCGCAGCTTTTTTATTCGTTTTCACCCTTTTCCGGAAAAAATAAAATAAAATTCGGTTGTTGATTCTCAGTGGTACATTGGGATAACCGGATAAGAGCAAATACGTGGTGGTTGGTTACTTGGTTTGGGTCATTTCGGGAAAGGTCAATTCGGGTCGGGTCGGGTCGGGTCGGGTTATTTCTTACTGCTTGTTTTGTTTGTGCTTATTGGGCCTATTAGACCCGGTCTATGTTTATTATAGGCCTATCAGGCCCCGACTTATGTTGCTTCTTGTTGATCGATCCCAGTCTTGAAATATAGAGCTCGTTCTTCTTCAGAACTTCATCAGTTATCAAACTTGGCCGGAATTTCCCTTTTGTCTTTTGAGCGCCATGAAATTCGAAATTCGTTGGTGATTATTGAAAACTTCGAAACCGCCGAGGGAATCATATCCTTTTTTCACTCGATTCCTCGATTATTAATCTGTGAGGTTTGCTCCTCCGCTTCTTCTTCTTTTTGTTTTATGACTCGAGAGGTGTTTTTAGCATTGGTATCTTTCGAGTTTCAGTGTCTGGATTTGATTGTAGGGCTATGTTACAGTGCTACTTAAAAATGAAATGTTTGGGATGAAGGAGATAATCAGCCTGTGATATCTATGCAAATAGCAATTAAGACCTGAATCGTAGAATAGAATTTAGCTCTAAGTTTCTTACATGTCTAATGGTGTGGTAATCTTAAAAGCTATATTACAACATGGTTCACTCGTTTATACTCAAAAACCAACTCAGAAGTTGTCAACTGTAACATACTTATCTTCTGGGTTCACTTGAGTGATCTTCTTTAGCTCGTTAAATATGCGTAATGTTTCTCCGTCAAAACCGCCTGCAAACTGAATTTAACTAATGTTATAAACGAATCCAATTTATATATATGAGCATGGATTATTGAGTAGGATTAGTTTATGACTTTATATACCTGGTGTATTGTGTAGGCAAATCGAACCCATTGAAGCATTATATTTCCTTCTTTGCCACCTCCATTTGATTCCAGCTCAGTGGTTATTCGCTTCATGTACGCCTGAGCTAACCTCAGCGAGCTGTATTTTAGCTGCAACAAGGTAAAGATTCATCATATCTTCTTTCAAGGTATAGTGGTAGATTCAATACTGAAAGATGGAAATTATAGTTTTTATACTTTCTTTGTGCAACCAATGTTATTTGTTTAGAATAAAGATATATGTATCTTTGCGTCTCTTATGATGGTACATATTTTCTTTGTAGTGTTCTTTTTCTGTAGATGTGATAGTTTCCATCATGATCAGATCTTATTGGCATATTGCAGCTATCAGTCACCTACCTGTCCAATCAATCCTGTATCCAGCATCCACTCCCATGGTATCTGAAAATCCTTGTATCTCTTCCCTGTACTGTCTCTCGTCCTCTCGGTGCTGTTAACAGTTTCCTCTAACCTGAAAATTTGAAGATTAAAGGACATTAATTCCTGTAATTGAAGAAGATCAGGAAGTTGCTAGCAACTATATTATCTATGCATGCTCGCCTGTCTTGTAACGATTGAATCTTTTGCAAGACCTGCTTTAGAGGTTCCTTTGGATTTTCCTTGAATGACAAAATTTCAGTTTCTAGGTTCTTTAGCCCTCTAAAATTGCACGCAGCCTCTCTTAGTGAATCTGCTTTGCGTTCTGGCCATTTAGGGAAATGCTTTAGGACTGCCCTTTCATCAACCAAGGAAGATAGTTCGTTGTCTATCCATTTTACAAACGTCTCCACTTCTGATATGTCTTTAAATGTTGCAGCCTCCACCTTACTGATTAAGAAATGGATATGATCTCTGTGTCTAGCAGTGTCAGACTTAATCTGCAAGTGCACAAACACCATTAGGAGATCTTTTCCGGCCGCATGCTAAATCTGCTAAGACATTGCTTCTATTGAGTTAGTAAATTCGCTTCACCTAGATAAGAGTTAAACCCTAGGTTATGATGGACATTAAATGCATAGATGGTTTCTCATCGAACCACCGTTTCTAATTTATGATGAACAAAGTTTATCCTGTTACTTACATCTGAAAGATATTTGGAGCGGTTCTCGATTTCACCAATCATGTTGCCGCTGAATGCAGGCGACAAAAGTCCATTCTGATTGATCCTGTTGCCCATATGAGACTCTCTCTTCGTGAGGGCACGATACAACTCTATAACTTCGGGAGCACGCCGCACAGACCTTTTTCCAAGTGTTGTTTTTGATGGAAGTGGTGGAGGTGGCGGCGGCTTTATGGCTGTAGACTGTTCTTTAACAGTTGGCTTCGGGATTGAACTCCTTACTTCTTGACCTTTTATGTTGGATTTGACACTATCTGGCGCTTTCAGGTTAGAGCCGTCTGTGTTGCCACCATCATATGAGCTCTGCAACTTCTTCCATAACATTGATTTCCTCTCATTGTCATGTGCTTTAAGATTGCTTACTTGTGCTCTTAGGCGGGCCACTTCTTGACGCAGCTCATTATTTTCCTTCTCCAGCTTATCGTTCCTCATTAGAGAAGCTTGAAGCTCCTTCACCAGACGCATGAGATCCGAATCATCTTCTCCATTTGGTAACATATCTGTCCCTTCTCCCTAGTAGATGTGGGATTGAGTTAGTTTGTCTTTGGGGACAATTTTTCTCCTTTATATCAAATGCTTGTTAATTATTTCTCAAGGAAGCTATATATATTCACCTAAACTTTTGATGTTCACTTTTGCGTGTGGTTAATTGCAAATTACAAGTACTGCCGCAGAACAAGAGTATCCTCTTGTGTGACTCCTTCTTACCTAATAAGCCACAGATTAAATCTTGGAGCTGCGTATACATCAGCCTTGCCTTTGCATTGGTTCGCCATCAAGTTAGATTGAGCTGGAATCGAACCTGCTAGCTTTTCTGTGTTGGTGACTGAGGTCATCACTTGAATGATTATGTTCAGGAATAGCTATGCTTTGATGCGCATCGCTTGTCTACTTTTATTTGTTTATTAAATTTTGCTCCTTTTCTAAATTGCAGATTAAGTTTAAAGATCCTCTGGGTCCGCAAATAAGTCAGAGGTAAGCAAATACTTTACTTAGCCTTCTTAATCACATAAGAAGTAAAGATTATTTATTATGTTGAAGCTTCATTACCTCAAAGTTCGTAAGGAAACGGACCATTAGGTACGGTTATGGCTTGCCTCCCAAGTTATAGTCTTATGCTCTAGAAGTTTCGTGTCTCCGTCTCTCACCCAATTTTAATCCACCTCGTACGCCCACGTATGAGTGTTTGAAATCCTTGTTTTATAGTAAAATTTAGCTTTCGTTAGACTAAGCGTTCTCGCTCTAAATTATCTCTAACTTTATAAATTGTTTTGACTCGTTTATTACAAAACTTCACTTTTTTGTCACATTTTCACAACAAAATTAGAAATTGGAGTCACAAGATGGGGTGCTGAAGTATTAACCTGAGTCGGTCCACTAGATTTTTTCTTTATAGAAAAAACATAAGGGAGTTCATCTCACGGTTTTCACTTAATCAACTAAGAAATACATATTACTTTCTCTTGTAAATACTGAACAACTGTGAATTTACCATTCTCTGCATCTGAAGCAAAGGTGAACTTGAAAATGACATCGTACCATACAGTAGTTTCTGCTGCTTTTGTTTTCTTGCTTTCGTCATTTATTCATCTCCACTCCATTCATAGTAGTGGAATCAAATCAAATGTGTTTTCCCTTGCTTTGTTCAAACCTACTAAGCATTCTCAGTCTAAAGGAAATGTCCTCGCCTCCTGGGAAGGGCTACCTAAAATAATTGGTCAATTGATTTTTGTCAGATTCGTGACTCTACCACTGCGTACAATATTATATATGATTGGTAACATAAAAGAATGGTGGAATAACAAAGTTTATGTAGAATAAAATGATTATCCAACTCAGATTGGGTTTTAAATGTAATATTGAACGAAATATATACTGTAGTTATTAGACAAAAACTAGTTGTTGTAGTCGGTGAACGTCAAGATCATATGTTTTTCAAAGAAAATTGATGGAATTTTAACATTAGTTTGTTCACGTGGTTATGCTGTCAAATAAAAACAATTGGGCTATTCAAATATCTTTCTGGACTTTTAAGATCATTTTGCATATTGTAAGTAAAGTGTGTCTGCTTCTTTGGAAATATTTACTTGGTGGTGCTGGTCTCCATCGTGTAGTAAAGTTTCAAAATGGACATACATCAGAAGATGGTTTCTTCCCAAACACTATGATTACTACCTTCAAATTCTTGAGAAGGTAAGTAAATTACCAAATAACGTTGGGTCCAACCTCACAAGAGAACAGTAGAACTCCAATAGCTTCTATAATCAATTGGATTCAGAAATCAACAATCCTCAATAAAAAAAAAAAGACAACCATGGTACCATAAAAATAAATAAGTGATATTAATGCATGCACAACAATTAGGTGATTAGAAAAATGTTAATAATCACATAAAAATATTACCGTAGTTCTCATTTTTTAATTATCAAAACTATCACATATTTTTACACACAAATACTACTTGTTTTCAGTTTGGCGGTAATTTAGGTAGCTAGAACGTCGCGTTCCCGCCCTAATCTTCGTTGTTACGCTCCGTCCGTCTTTTCCTCTCCAGTGCAGCCATGGATCGATCCCTCCTAAACACACACGCGAAACTCGTGGCGCGTGACATTCACCGCCTGACACCATCACCGACAGAAGCCAACTCTTTCTCACTCGGAGGTATCGCTTGGGTCTCACGTGTGGAGACAGCGGGCACAATCGTCTCTCGCGACATGACCCCTCAGTTCCTCAAGTTTAGCGTCGACGATGGCACGGGCTGCGTCACTTGCGTACTGTGGCTCAACCAGCTCACGTCTTCTTATTTCTCCCGGTACGACCCGTCCACGATTCTGCTGCTCGCAAGCGCCGCTCGTTTACAAGCTGCAGCGATCAGAGTCGGAGCCGTAGCTCGCGTTCGTGGCCGTGTCAGTTTATACAGAGGAGTGATGCAGATCACGGCGACTGTTGTGGTGGTCGAGAGAGACCCGAACGCTGAGATCTTACACTGGTTGGAGTGTGTAAGTCTCGCTCGAAGCTGTTATCGAATTCAAAGTTAATTACGTAATCAAGAGAAGATGGTTTCAAACCGTAACTCATGGACCGACCAATTGCAAGTTCCTTTTTCTCAGTCTTATCATCTATCTCCCCTCACATTTAGGTTTTTCATCTCTATTAAACTTTTGAATCTCAAATTGATAACTCCTTATGTAAATTCTACTTTTTGTTATATGTAGGAATATAACTTTGTTTATTAGTAAAAGCTTACTTAACTGCAACGAAAGCTGGAAATGGAAGAGAGATAGCAGCATGAACTACGTTCAAAGAAACTTTAAAACTATTACCTATTTATAAAATTATGACTGGGATGGTCTTGCCAATAACCACTTTCATAGCTTTAGTATATGCGTGTTGTCGATGGCCGGGTTGCAATAGTTAGCTTTATTATCGTCATGATTTTTCTTTGTCATGATATATATAGGTTAATTAGAGCACCATTATCGCCGTTTCTTAAAACAGTTTTCAAAATTTTTTTGTAATTAAAATAAATGAAAAATGCATAATAATCTCGAAACCGTCTCTTGTATAAGCGATTTAAGAAACGCCTCTTCTATACCACGTGTCATCTTCTCTCTCTTTCCTTTCTCTCTTTGCACTGTCGCAGCTTCCTCCTTCTTTTCTCTCCCGAAGGAAATCAATCTTTCTCTCAATTGCAGTTATCACCAACAAATCCTAACATCACTTTTCTCTTCATCCTCTAATTTCCAGTCTCTATTTTGTGAGTTTATCGGATAATAGAACTTGGATCGATTTTGATGATTGAATTTGACTATTGAGTTAATGGAGATGCATTGAGGAAGCCGCCATCAATTCAATAGCGACCACCACCGTATACTGCGCCTCCACCACGAAACCTCAGCGACTCAGCCATACAAAGATGAAGATTTTCAAATCAAACTTGAAAAGCTAACACATGCCCAAATCAAAATTTTTGTTGTAACTTCTATTCGTGATTTAATTTTATTTTTTTAAGAACTTCTTGTGAAGTTTTACCATTGGAGGAGAAAAATAAAAAGTTTTTATTAAAGGTTTTCAACTTAAGTTTATCAATAGATTATTAGGGAAGAACCTTA
>KE155216.1:754020-768523 GCA_000411075.1 Sisymbrium irio
TCGATTTTGATGATTGAATTTGACTATTGAGTTAATGGAGATGCATTGAGGAAGCCGCCATCAATTCAATAGCGACCACCACCGTATACTGCGCCTCCACCACGAAACCTCAGCGACTCAGCCATACAAAGATGAAGATTTTCAAATCAAACTTGAAAAGCTAACACATGCCCAAATCAAAATTTTTGTTGTAACTTCTATTCGTGATTTAATTTTATTTTTTTAAGAACTTCTTGTGAAGTTTTACCATTGGAGGAGAAAAATAAAAAGTTTTTATTAAAGGTTTTCAACTTAAGTTTATCAATAGATTATTAGGGAAGAACCTTAATAGAGGTTATTGCATTGATGATGCTCTTACATCCTACATCGAATATGCATTCAATTGCACAATACAATACTTTTGTAAACCAAACTACCCTTATTTTCCTAAAAAAATTTTAGCTAGAAACTTAAAATGATCAGAATCTTAAACCATATTTCCAAAAATACATTGGACGCATGTGTGACCCTGACCCATATCCTCCAACGCTGCATGCGCCTCTGGCGTGTCTTGGATAACTTTGAAAATGTGTTGTCTATTTTACTGTTTAGGGTTATAAGTGGGGTGCTGAGATATCTTGAGTGCGTATGTGGTGCATGTCTCATTTAGTATTGTAGCCCCTTGACATAATTGATCTCTTTTTGTTTCCTTCTTTTTTTTTGGAGCATGAGTCTTGTCTTCATCTCGAGTCTTGTCACCGACTCGTCATCATGGTCCACGGATAAAGTTAATCCTTTGACTTTTCAGATTCGGACGCTTCGATCCTGAGGATATAATTTACGCGGGGCTAAGCGATCTTGGTTCTGAAATAGCTTATGAGATTATGGTTTTCTATCTCAATTATGATAAACCAACAAGAATTCAAAATGCCCACAAACATTAAGTGAATAGTAGTATTAAATAACAAACTTAATGGACGAGGCTAACAGAGGAGTTAATTTTTGCTTTTACTGATTTCATAAAATATTGTTCTTGTCGAATAACCAACCAACCAACTGAAATTACTGAAGTCCGAATAGGAAGTCACTTCTAATTGAATACAAGTGATACTTTACATACGCCATAGTGTCATTTAGACGTACTTACCTTTAGCACATATCAAGTTCAGACCAAACCAAAACGGATACCAATAAGCTAAGCTAAGAAGAAACTGGCTAAAACCGATAAACCCAACCAGCCAACCTCACACACTCCCCCTCGAAGACTCATGCTGCCGACTGAATGATTAGTAGAATGCTGTCTGGCCGGATAAATCACACCTGCCCCTCCACGTGATCGGCTTCGAGCTCCGCCTCCTTCTCCCTTGCTGCTACCACCTCTTCCACTGTTGCTACCGGCTCCTCCCCTGCTGCTACTGCCGCCGCCACGTCCTCCACCAGATGCTCTTTTGATAACGACAGCTAACTCGTGAGTCTTTCCTTCAACCCCAGAAAAATCGGACTTTGAGGCATTAAAACGAAGAGTCTCGTAGTTCGTATCTACTGAGGAAGGCCGTGATCCCACGAAAAACAAATTGTGCTGAAGATGAAAGACGAAGAGAATATACAAAACCAACGATGCTCTTCTGTAACCCATTTTTTCTCGTTGTTGTTGTGTGGTTTGTGTCTTCTGACCTTTCCCTTTTGCTTTCTATTTATATAATAATCTGGCCTCACTTCTCTACTTAATTACACAAATAACAAAAGGGACGAGAAAGAAACAGGACACGGAAAAAAATAGTTGCCGTTTCGACGTAGTCTCAGCGTGTGTCTCATTAAGAAGCTGCTCAGTTTACAAATACTTGTATCTCCTTAAACCGTTTTTTATTTAAAGAATAAGAAAAAAGATTGATGGACTATAAACCATGGTATAAAATAATAAAAGGGGGTGTTAGAAAATAAAAGATTAAAGTGCTTGGAGATAGTTCTCTTGGAATTGGATAAATAATCGTCACCCATCTAAAATATTTTCTGGTATCTTGTAAATATGTGGGTGTAATACGAGTCGATCTAGTTGTTATCTTGGATAAGGTAATACGCGAATTGGGTCCTATCTTGACTCTTGGAACCTGGGGGATTAGATTCTACTGAGCTAGCCGACCTTGGTTTTGTCATGTTTGTATGTATGAGATTTCGGTTATGGTTCTAATTTTAAATAATGGTAACTGAATTTAAAATGCCCACTCCAACGTTACTTATATAGTATTCGAAATGGAAAAAATAATAACAAATCTTTATCCTAATTAATAGAACGGTTTTGAGTTGTCATTTGAGAAACTAAGACAAGCGCGAGTGATAATTGATAAAGGTGATGACTGATGAGTAGTGAAAAAGAAGATCCGTGATTGGCAAATCGAAACGACGAGTAAAACCTCGTCGACATCTTGAAAATTATGGATGGTTTTTGTTACTCGCAAGCTATTAAACGAAGGAACAGAAACCATCTTTGCGTTTACGAGTTTCCTTTGAAAAAAATAATCTTTGCTGAATAAACAAGTGAATATGAAATCCCTTATAACTGAATATGGTTGACCCTTTACAAACCGTATTACGGCATTACCAGACCAAACAACTAAACGATAAAACGAACATATGTAAATGAATAGAAGAGAACACCGCTTCCTATAATTTACGTACTTACCGTTGGCCTAAAACAATTTCAGACCAACCACACCGGGAGTCAGATCCAAGTATAAACGGCCAAGAAATACTTAAACCCTTCTAAACCAATAATAAACCGGCTAAAATCGATAAACTCAACCAACAGACCGCACACGCCCCTCGAAGATTATTCCGACTACCACTTGAACTGTGAGATCCACCAGTACCAGCACCAGCAGTACCAATCGGAATTACACGTCTACCGACGCTTGACCGACTTCGACCGCCGCCGCCGCCACCACGTCCTCCTCCACCGCCTCCTCTTTTGATAACGACAGCTAATTCGCGACCCTTTCCTTCAATACCAACAGGATATGGCTTTGAGGCACTAAAAGGGATAGTCTCGTGGTTTGTATCAACAAAGGAAGACGTTGAGCTAACTGAACAAAAACTGTGCTGAAGATGAAAGACGAAGAGAATGTATAAAACCAACGATGTTCTTCCCAAACCCATTTTCGTTTCCTTTTTGTTTTGTTTCTGTGTACTGTATATATTTGTATTTATATATAAATTTCCGTTTCAATTGTTGACTTTCAGATAAAAGCCGTCTCATGAAGAAATAAGACGCGGCACGAGTGGTTGCCTGTTTCGACGAATAGTCTCGTTAAGAAGCTGCTCGGAAAAAATATTAAAGATATTTATCTTTTTATATTATTTTTTTTCTTTTTATATTATATTTAATTGAACCATTCTCCTTATTTATAATTTTATACTACAATATATATATATGTATATACATATTAGAGATATATAATTAGAATTTAGGTATGTCTAATCATATATGTTTTTAAGATAGATCTTTATAGCCTATCTAAATTCGCATTCGGTAATTTTTAATTTGTGGGAGTAGTATTTAGTTTGTGGACTGAAAAATAGTATATATAATAACGTAGCAAAATAAAATTAAATAAAAACAGAAAAAATATTAAACGTTTGGCCGCGTGAACAGTTTGACTGTCCTATTGGGAATAAAGACAAGTGGTTAAGATAAGATAGTCATTTCATATAAGCAATTGGGTTATTAGTATTTTTGGTAAAAATACCTTATCTATATCATCCGTTTCTCAGCTTTTGCCTAAACTTTTACTAGTTGAGAGATGCTGAGGTTAGATCTAAACACATACTGTATTGTGAAAAGGTAAACAGAATATTAATAAATAAATCACATGCATACAATTTCGTAAATTAAAAAAAAAAATGAAGACTTCCGACTCTTGTCCATGAACAAACACATCTCTATCCTCAAAACAAGACCATCCAAAAACGATCCATAAGAAACCTTAAAACAATGAAACCTTTAAAACAATGAATCCAATGTACTCGTTCAGATGACCAACTTTTTAATATATAAAAAAAAAATCATTGGCCTCTCTCATATCAATCGACCGACGCTTTCGACTCAAAACTATAGTCCCAAAACGACTTAGCAAAACCCAACCCCAAGCGATCCCCCAACCGCTTGATACGACTCGACAAAACATGTGTAGATAGATAGTGCCAAGACAAATGCTAGACTCGAGATGGATGCATCGAAACACTTCTAGGCTTATATTACCTCGCCAGGATTTGGTAACGTTGATGCATCTTAAGTTGAGGGAGCAGCCTCTTCTGTTTTCTTTTCCTCGTCAGCTTTCTCTGGCTCGCTCTTTTTCTCTTCCTCTGTTTCCACTTCAGTCTTCACCTTCTCCACAGGTTTCTCCTCTGATTTAGTCTCTTCCACGGTCAACTTCTCAAGAAGACCAGCTGTGTCAGAGGCATCTTTGCTCTCTTCTTTATCTACTTCAGATTCAGCAACTTCAATGAACTTTTGCATAAATGCTTTGCAGTCTGACAAGGAAAATATTACTTGATTACCCATGCAGCTCACAAACCATTGAAAATATACAACCCAACAAAAACACAGTAGATCATTCATTGCCTAAACTTTTGAGTTCATTCAACATTATCAAATTAGTTGCAGCCTAAACACATGACCAACAACATCAAACTTTTCTAATGTAATGTTAGCATAACCTAGCAACCAGAGATAACTCTGGAACAAAATAAGGCATGCTGTGTAACTTCCAAGACACAGTGATGAGAGTGTAATACTATGTGGAAAGGCAAAACCAAGCAATTGACATCACTAAAGTAGACCTATAATGAAAGCATTGAGTTGGGATCTTCCAAAAAAACAAGTAACCATAGTACCAAAGCTTAAGTTCAGGAGCCTTTAGTAACTACAGCCATAAGTTGTAAGAATCATGTACTGAGAAAAGTCAAGGGAAAAATCCAAAAAGCAACATGCATAGAGGGCAATGGAAGCAAGTAGTAATCCAAAATCATACTCACTCTCAATAGAAGCAAATCGGATGCAGAAAAGCTCATCCTTGAGTTCGCCATCGGCAAAGTCACGAGCGTGCCATACACAAGATTTTTCATTTCCAACGTGTTCCTGAACAGCCATGCCCGATTTCACTGCAGAAATTTCCCAAGACGAAGATATATTAAACTAAATACGGATCCGAAAGGCAACTTAAATAAACCCTAAAACGGAGATTTACCAAAGTGATTAGCACAGATCTTGAGAGTTTTCGACTGCCTCATAACGAGACGAATCTTGCCAGTGTTCTTGTGTTTTAAGAGCTTCACAGTACCAGCACCTCTCTCCTTCCACTGATTCGCATCCTTGTCGAACCGATACAGCTTCGATTTCCTTCCATTTCAAAATACACAGTTTCAATCACCAATCCTAGCTAAACCCTAGCAAATTCGATCAGATCTAGTTGACCTGTACATCGCCTGAGACCAAGTTAAGAATACACTTACAGATCGAGGACGGCGTCTTCGTCTTCCTCTCCGGTAGTGACGGCAACCTCCTCGAGCCTAACGATTGGGGCGACATGTGCTCCGGTGTCCTCATCCTCGTTGGCTCCGGCCTCTTCCGCGTCTCTGTTCTCGTGCTCTGGTTCGTTGGTCGCCATCGTATCTACGGACCTGAGATTTCCTCGTGGATTCACTTCGTTTGCTACGGTGCGGCGTATGAGAGAGTGGGAGAGAAAGTGGGGGTTTTGTAACACACTGAAAAGAAAAAGGAATTGGACATTTTATAATTGGAGTTATACCGCGTCGAATTGAAGCTAACAATGGGCCGGGCTGATTTCTTATGAATAATTTTTTGGGCCCATTTAAGACCCAGTTTTCCCAAATTATACAAAAATAGGGAAATGAATTAAGAAGTTGGTTTCACATGTTTTTTTTTTGTTTCACCAGAAAGCAAATGTTATTCTGTACGGGTTCAATACTTTTTCAAATGGGTTATTGTAGTGCTCAATACTTTTTCAAAACAATTTAAAACGATCAAAGATAATATATTGCTGATAAGAGTCAACATATACATTAAGAAAGTGTGTAAGCTTTTGAATGTTTTCTTTAATAATGCTGGAACTTTTTTAAGTCTATAGTATGATATATCTAAGTAAAGTTGATTTTGCCACTGCGTCAAGTTTTATTTTCTAAGAAATAGTTTAGGGTTATAACAATAGAAGGATATATACATCTTAAAAACGTACCTAAAATTATTTGTTATCTGTAGTACTAGGTTTCCAAGGTGTCCTCCATCTCTGCTTATGAAACCACAGCAATTCTCACAATGTATTTCAAATTTAATTTTTTTATGGTAGCTCACATGTGCAAACAAACAATACGTTGAGAGGCTTACATTAAAAGACAACATTTCCAGTCCCTTGTTATTTTTATGACGATGATATTGATAACAGCAACAAATAATGAGAATAGCTACAGTGGATACGCATGTAATTGTAGGATAAACCATAGCTTCCATAAATAAACGTAAAATCATCACTGGTTCATATGGCAACTCCGCCGAGCCCCGGTTTCCCGGCGGTCTGCTCGGATACACTGAACCATCAATTATCGCCAACTCATCAGCCACGTCATCGTCCGAGTCCAATGAAGTGTTGTATTCCGATTTTATCCTTGTGGAATCCGAGTATAATCCTATTGTTGCCCTTTCCTCTCCCGAAGCGTGGCTTCTAACATCCACCCAACCATCCGATTCCCAATTTACCCCTCCGGTCGTCGCCAATTCACAGATCCTTGCCATCGCCGCAATTTTAAGTTTCGAACTCCACTCGCTTCTCTCTACTTCCTCTTCTTCTTCTTCCTCGTCTTCTAACTCGAATCCCGAGTTGACCCACTCTAGTACACAACGTGGAGATGACTCATTGTGACAGTGAGACAGAAATGGATGCTGCATAAGCTGGTCGCAACTCCATCGCTGATTCCTGTCTCGCTTCAGACACTTTTCTAAGAAATCTCGGCCCATCTCGGACAGCTTCACCGGAACAGTTGGCAACTTGTCAGAGAAACCGATTCGACTCAGCGAGTCAATCCCGAGATCTTCCCAAGCGGGTTTACCAGTGAACATCTCGATGACCGTGCTGCCAAGAGACCAGACGTCACTCTCCGGCCCTTGGTACTCTCCTCTGATCACCTCCGGAGCCATCCAAAGAGGACTTCCACGTGGCGTGATCTGAGACTGAGACGTAGTCGTCGGTTCGCTAAACTTGATCGCCGACCCAAAATCTGCTAGCTTGATCACGGAGCAACGGCTGATGAGCACGTTCCTCGCCTTGACGTCACAGTGAACGAATCCTTGCGAGTGGACGTGGCGGAGAGCAGAGACGAGACACGCCGTGTAACGCCTGAGAAGAGTCTCGTCGATTCCTCCTCCGGGAGCGTAATTTGCCACGTCACCTTCTGCGAGATACTCTAAGTGGAGATTTCGAAACAACGTCGTCCCTTCTCTCGAGACTCCATCGCCAAGGAACCGCACGATGTAAGGGTGAGGCTTGAGTGAACGGAGAACGGAGATTTCGTTCTCGAGAGACTCTGATTGTGTGGGAAGACACGTTGCGAGATCCACGGACTTCACGGCGAAAACTCCACCGTCGGTTTTGCTAATCGCCATGTTGACTGCACCGAAACAACCTCTTCCGACGCATGTACCACGAACCCAAGAAGATGACATTGAAGAAGAAGAAGAAGAAGAGAAAGTGTTTTTGATGCTCTGTTTCTCCATGTGTGCCAACTTTCATATGTCGTCCGAAGCTATTTATATGTGTTTTTCGAAATTGTAAAACAGAAAATTGTGAACGTGAAATAAAGTTGCAATTTTTTTTTTATGTTTCTGACTTGGACAATTGTCCTTTCGATTTGCAAAGCCTCATCTTTTTACAAATTTCCCACGTGGATATGTCATGTAAAACACAAACTCTCGTGTCTATCACTACATTTTTTTCACAAATTCTACCATGTTCGATGGTCAGGTTTTGGACTTTAACGATTATATATATAGAAGAAAAACTAATTGTTTTTTAACCAATGCAAAATGTTAGAATTTGTGAAACAGAAAGGATAATTTAAAATTTAGAAGAAAGGATGAATTTTCTTCTGTAATGACATCTAAAAAAATTATTACTTAGGTCGAATGATTAGTTCATTAGTTGTTTAGAAATCAGAACAAGAAAACAGAAAGGGTAAATTAAAATATAGAAGAAAGGTTGCATGGCACTCGTTAAGGACACTTGGAGAAGTTCTCGGGGTGTTTGTAAGAATAAATTCACTTGCCATTTCTCCTTAGTCCTTATCCAACAAGAGTCAGGTTGCGGTTTGATCTTTGTCTCTTGATTTTTACTCCCACAGAAGATACATTACTGTCGCACGCTTCACGCAATTGTTTTGGTTTTTATAACCTCAACAATTTTAAGTATTGTCTCTGGAGTTATTAGGCAAATGACAGGATCACGTTGATCCGATCACTCGGACTAATCGTGGGGACGACAAATGAGCAGTTAAAACGTGCCGATAGATTTGGAACCCTTGATATCTTGTTCACGGGGTTGTGCCTATTATTTTGACTCTTACATGATCAGACATGGAATATACGGTAGCCGACGTACAAATCATTATCAAAGGATTCATGAATCTAAATCATGTCTAGCCAATCATTACTCAGGTTCATAAATATAGTTTATTTTCGTAACCAATTAGTAGCATAAAATAAGGTGAGGATGTACAGTAACAGGATATGTACGCAATGTAGAGGGTATCGGAATAAATATCCGGAATGGTTAAAAAAGGTAGAGATGAGGGGAGAGGTTGCCGAAAGGGGTGGATTTTTAAACGGTGGTCCATTTGGATACTTACGTGGCACGAAACCGTTGGTTGATGAACTCCAGTTGTCTGAAAACATATATTGGGAATTGACGTGCTTGATCAACCTCCACGCATAGTGAAAATATTAATACTAAATTATTTGTCGTTGGGATCATGAAGCACAAGAACTTGCTCAAAAACGTTATCCAAAGATATCACGGAGATACCGAGATAGATATGGAGGTAGAAAAGGATAATGACTGGTATTTTTAACTTTCAATTCAAGAGACAGCTGGTTAGGAAGGTTAACCGTTGGATAAGTATAAACCTATAATTTTTTCCTACGGAATTTTTATTAGGATATTTAAACCGGAGTTGATCGATTACATCTGATAGACTGCTATTATTGTGGATTGTGGTAGGCTTAGCATTGGTTTGGCTCTGATACGGTACGAACTGATTTGGTAAACTGGATTAAGCTTTTTTTTTTTTTTTTCGGCTACTGGATTAAGCTTTTGTAGGCTAAAAGGAACACAAGGATTTTAAAATTTTAAATTTATAAAAAAACCACACTAGAGTGAAGAAAAATCGTTAAAGTTATTTTGAGTAAAATGGATTGTGGGACTTATGCAGACTATCCTGAAAGAACACAAAATTGGGATATTTGACATTTCCAATATAAGCTACGTTAAAAAAACTAGGATTTAGAAATGCCGGAATGATTGATTGATTAGAGTAAATATAGATATTCTTCCCGATCTTTGATTTTTTCGAAATATAGATAGTCTTCCCGATCTTTTAATTTTTCGAAATATAGAAACCATTGTTTTGCATACCCAAACAAAAAAAATCCGCCGCAACTATTTATTTGCTTGTCAAATCTTTAACTTTCCGAGAACGTGAAATGCTATTTTAAAGGTCCACCACTTGTTCAATATCCTCTTACGGCAGCTATTTTCATATGTATTTTTGAGCGAAAAAATTACTAGAAATGTCCAAAAGATAAGATATTATTTGGAGATTTTGGGGACCCATTCCATATTTTCCAACCTACGTATACATGTAAAAGAGAGAATCCACATGGAAAACAACTTAAGACAATGACACTGCAATATGTACTTAATACCGTACTAAACTTTCAGACTTTCAGATTTTATAAGATCAAGTTAACTTATCAGCTGTAGATTTTATACATATATTAGGTGTATCCTGTTATGTAGCAAAAAAAACACTAGTGCATTTTTTCGGGTTAGGGAAAAACTTTGAATTTTTTTCTTACGAGCTTTCTGTAACAATATATTAAATGATTAAATCAAGAGACCTTAAATCAATAAATATGCTAAAATCTCATTTGATTTTACAAAAAAATGTTATGTGGTATTGTATTTGCAATATTTTTTACCAGTTACAGTAAACATGATACGATAAGGTACATACACAATGTATCCTAACAACTAATATGATTAATTTAAGTTAAAAATTAACGTCTAAATTTTTTTTGATTAATCTCTACATTTCTCCGATAGTCAGATGAAGCGGCACATCGGAATCAACATCACACTGATGTCATCCAAGGAGCCTCGTGAAACAGAGAGGTCAACGAGCTTCTTACAGGCTAACAACAATGGCTTCTGCTTCTGATCGGTTTCCATACAGAACGGTCGAGCTATATCTACTGCCTCCTGGTTACCAACCTTGTCCCACAGACCGTCCGACGCTAAGATCAAGAACTCGTGTTGGGGACTTATTTGTAGAATCTTTGTCTCTGGTTCAGATATCACCCATTGCTTGAGATGAGCATCTCCGATTCCTCTAGATACCCCTAAAGATCCTTGGATTCTCCAAACATTGTGAAATGTATCGACATAGCCACCCTGCAAGATTATTAAAATCAGAAATATGTATATGTATATGTAATAAGATATGTCTGATTAAAAAGTTGAACCAAAAAGCCAAAAACTCTAGACTGAATCCCTATAGAAGACCAATGAAATAATTCATCATATTCTTGAAACTCCTCAACCATAAGTTTCAGAAAAGATCTAAAACAAAACATGAAATGCTTATATAAAAGTATGAATTATTACCGAGCTTTCAATTCTGTTCCGTTCATCGTCTCTCGAAGGGCGGTGGTCAGAAGTCAGGGCCTCTGCGAATCCTCCAACGCTCAAAACAGCACGGCAGTCACCGGCATTGGCCACAACGAGAGTCCGGTCTTTGATTAGGGCCGTGACGCAGCATGATCCGCCCTTAACGTCTTTCTCCTTGAGAAACTCAGAATCAGTCGCAAGATAACCACGTTTTACAGCTTCTTCAATCTCCGACTCGTTCCTCTCGCTAACTATCTCTCGTAAAATGTTATCACACAAGTTCTTAGCCGCAAACTCAGCCGCTCTTGATCCTCCGTGACCATCATAGACTCCAAAAATCGCCTGCGAGTCGAATAACAACGTTTGAGATCCAATAACTACTTCTACAATTTCTTCATATGATTCATTGTTATTTAATTGTTTATTAAAAAATTTCTACGGAGCTTCTAATTTAATTCAAAAAATTTAAATCCCAACTATCTGACTCCCACAGTAATGAAAGTATATGATAAATCTTCGAATCGCATATCCTACTAATTAGTTAATGCTCAGTATAAAATGCAAAATAACAAAAGAAAACTGAGGTTACCTGTTTGGGATCTCTCTGAAGACTAGTGATTGCAGAGAAGCGATCCTCCATAGCTTCTCTTTTTCCTCTCTTGCAGTAAACCGTAAACCCATCACCTTCCCTCTCAACCTCTCCACTTTCTTCCCTTGGCAACTCTCCATTAACCGAGATCGGAGGTGCAATAACACCCACCGGAATATGAAGCCTCGTCGGTCGCTTCCTCTTCATAACACCTCCTGACGACAAATGGCGATCACAGGCTACGGGAGCAGTGTCCGAACCAAACCCTGATTTAACGGGCGGTTTCAGTAGACGGAGGGAGAAGGGAGATGTTGGAGACGCAGCGGAAGGAGAAAGAGAGGAAGCCGGAGGATTGAGATGAGAATGAGAGAGAGTTAGGTTTTGATGCGCCGGAGAAATGTTGTTGTTGCAGAAAAGAGACGAGGACGGGGAGAAAACCGGCGAGTTGCAGACGGCAACCGAAAAAGACATGGTTTTTCGTTTTGTTGATGGTTCTATGATAGATTGATTTTCTGCGTCTTCCCCAGTCGTTTGTATTTGTGGTAGTGTCAAAGAAAGAAAAAAAGGAAACATTTTATAGAAGACAAGTCTCCTCTCTTTCTCCGTGGCCAATCCGTGACGAACGTTTCTTCTTCAAAGTCAAACGTTACCACAATCTTCCTCTTTGACTTTTCAAATCATGAACCCACCGCCACAGTCCACTTTTTTCCGCCGTTTTTTAAAAACTTTGGTCAAGTCCGCTTTGTTGTTACTCTTCCAGAAAAATACTAATGATTTTGACTTTTGAAAAATGCAGAAGAAAGAAAAAAGGTCAGCGAAGGAAATTGTGGTATACAGTAGATTTCTTCTCTTCTTTTCATTCGGACACATTCCTGACTTCAGTTCATGTGTTTTACGTACTTGTGAAACTCGTGTTATATAATTGTGAGGACAAACCAAAAATGTACATAGAAGGCCCATATGAGAAATAAATAAAGCCTTTAGAGTGAAGGCCCTTTAGTCAGATAGCCCACAACAGTGGATATTCTGTGGTAAATATAGAAACCCGACCCGGTTCACTTTTAATTTCCAGCGGCCGTCTCTTTTCGGTTCGCTTGGAGATCCCTTTACTCGTGTGACACCTTCTTCTTCATTTCCGCCTTCGGGGTCAGGTTAGATCCACTTTTCCTTTGTTTTCTTTTTCCTTACTTTGGTTTACTATAGGGGTTATCTGTTTCTGAGATTTAGATTCCTGTTTATGGTTCTCTGAATTGGCTTGAAATAGTTTGTATTTGAGTTGAAGTTGAATCGAACTGCTGCCTGTTAAGTGTTCGTTGAAATTCCTCTGAGAAACAGAATTGTTTCAGGAAAAACAAACAAATACTAATTTTGTGTTACATAGCTTTAATGACGATTTTGTCTTGAACAATGTGCTCAAGGAGATGCAAATGTTCTATTACTAATACAGAGAAGTGTTTTCTTTACTTTTGTGAACCGAACCAAACCTATTGCAGGTAAAAATAATCTTACTAAAGGACCAAGAAGCTTGTTTCAGCAGCCATGGCCAAGCATCATCCTGATTTGATCATGTGCCGGAAACAACCTGGCATTGCAATTGGGAGGTTGTGTGAGAAATGTGATGGCAAATGCGTGATATGCGATTCCTATGTGCGCCCCTGTACTCTGGTTCGGATTTGTGATGAGTGCAACTATGGTTCATTCCAAGGACGGTGTGTCATATGCGGAGGTGTTGGAATCTCAGATGCTTACTACTGCAAAGAGTGTACACAACAGGAGAAAGATAGAGATGGTTGTCCCAAGATTGTCAATCTCGGGAGTGCCAAAACTGATCTCTTCTATGAACGTAAGAAATATGGATTCAAAAAACGGTGATTGTTGATTACTCAGCTGTTCATTTATTATCCTATGTTAAAGTGTCTCTACTCGTCTCGTCTGTGTTAAAGTTTATATCCGGTGAAGAAAAGTTTAGGCATGGATATTGTTTGTTACTCCTGTGTCTTTTGATTAGTCGGACGTGCTTTCTTGTTATGGTTGGTAATGTTTTTTTAAGTGGTTGTGAATCATGTGGTTGTTGTTCCTCTGCAACATTAGGACATCCTCCTGTCTGGCTACTTTGATTCTGACCGAATATGTATTCCATCCGAAGTCTTTTGGAGAAAGTAAAGTGCCTCTGTATTTTATGCAAAATTGCTCTCACATATTTATCCATCATCTAGCAGGCAATTTTGAAGTAATCAACTCTCATGTATAAAACTAGAAAGATAAAGTAATCGGAATTGCCGATGAAATTTCTGAATCACCAATTTTAATCAAATTCACCAAAAAAAGTCGCTATCAAACCGTACATAACATTGAATTGGACTGTGACACGATACAGTTTTAAACTGCTTATAATCTACGTCAAGCGTTTTAACGACAGTGTGATTGGGATTGACACATATCTCCACCAAAGTACCCTACCAACCTAATTTCAATAAATTACCCTCTAAACTATTTACACGCACCGATTTGAACCAAAAACTTGTTCCGACATCCCAACTCGTGATAGAAAATACTAAAAATAATTCTTCCCCGAATAACCTTTGTTTATCCTAGGCCGCCTTTGCTTAAGATGGTGGTATACGGTATAACTATATTGTATACAGGATTGCTAGATAACTCGTGTGCGCTCGCATGTGTATCATCCCATCTATCATCACTTTGTATTGTTAAAGATCCTATCCATCATCGTCCATCACCATCCATCACGAACGTATATGATGACTAACCTCCGTTAACGTTTTATACGGTAAGACTGAGGATCCAATTTTTCCATTCCCTACATTTCAGATATTAGTAGTCTAAGTTTTTGGCTGATAATCCCCCATTCTATGAAAGAAAAAGTCAGAAGACAAAACAAAATAGACACATCTTCATCTTAATTTTTGTTTTTTGTAGAAAGATATGATATATATATATATATATATATATATTGCTTAGCTGTCCG
>KE155216.1:777278-806374 GCA_000411075.1 Sisymbrium irio
CTGAGAACGTTTGATCGCCGCCATGAGTGAATTCGACACCGGTGGATCTTCTTCCGCCGCCGTAGACTTGGACGACGGGAGTCTATCGAGAGAGACGCCGACGCAGAGCTCTAGAGCTCGGAATTGAAGACCTGAAGAGTAGGGAGTGCTACGAGCGGCGCGTGAGACGCAAACCTCCCGGAGAATCGACGACGGCATCGCGAGAAGAGCGGACACGGCGTGGAGTGACGTCGTCTGCGCGTGGCTTCTCCGACGAGCAACAGCCACAGCATCGTCGAGAGCACGAGCAGCTTCTTCCGTTAAGCATTCTCTCGCCGTGTTCACCGGCGTCGGCATCGCCGGGAAAAGCCAAAATCAAAGTAGAAAATTCAACCACAAAGCCCCCTTCCCTCTCTCTCTCTCTCTTCTTCCTTCCAATCAAACCAACTCACCAGCAAAACTACAAAAATATTTATTTTTATTTTTTTTAAAGTCAGGCGTGAATTTTCTGGAAATGATATTTATGTCATAAACCTCTTACAATGGTCTCTTTAGCTTAAAAGTGGTTATGAAAAAGTTAAATATATTTGGTTTGTTAGCCTTCATTTCATTCAATCCTCTTAATCTTTACGCATGGATATGTACACATTACTATTACACATCCCAGTCGCTGTTTTGTTGGTATATTGCTTGTGGGGTCCCCCAATATATTGTCTGTCTGATTTTCGAATTTTTCTTCTTTTTACCTCACAATTTAAAAGAATATGTGGTGCTCGTAGAATCTCTCTGGCCTTCCACTTAAAAACACTTTATTATTTTTATTTTTTTTGTTTCGTAAAATCTTCTTCTGCATGTCAAAAGATTGGATTAATATAACGGCAGAAAATTAAACCACGAATTTGATAATATCCATATACTGTATGTATTATTTTCATGAAAACCTATTAGTAATTTTAATGGCCACGAAAAAAAAACACAACTAGATCTCTTATAATTATTTGATTCTTTGTTCCATCGACATTTTCACTGCTTTTCATCGAATATTGATTTGACAATAGATCTTTCTTTTCCCAACTATTCTTCTTTCGCAACATATATTCTACGTTTTTTATGGCGTTATACTGATATCTTTATTTTTTTTCTCGCCAACACATGCTGGTTAACAAACATACTATCACGATTTATTATGATTATTCTACTCTAGACTTTGATATGTAGTTCTATACAAATATAGTGACCAACTTACTAGACATGTTGAATTCGGATATGATAAAAGATCAACTATACTATCACCCTGAAATTAATGAATTTTCTGTTTTCAATCTCTCATTCATTCGGTTTGAAATTTTGAGATGTAGAAAACGCATATTGTCTCTCGGTAACTTTTTTGTTAGTTAAAAAAACAAAAAGGAATGTGTGAGATGGTTTTACCACTTTGATTTGCTTCTTTCACTTTGATTTGTTTGCTATAACTAATACGGGTATTTTTGTAACACTGACAACAGTAATGTATAAAAAATGGAATAGATGTTACGAAATTCCATAGTCTCTGATAAACGATTTATAATCTGCTGTATGTCGAAATATTTGTGATTGGTTTTATATTCTACGCAAGAATTTTGTATGGTTTAACTCTAGATCCTATGTTATCAATATGGTAACAAAATGTTTGTGAGCAAGCAGCCAAAATGTCAGAGCTGTATATTATTTCACTAAACATGTATAGTTTTCTCATCGTAGCATATGTCAGTTAGTCATGGTCTTGGAACATGATGGAGTCACATCTCTCTACTTTTTGCACCTGTCTTCTATTTGGTTAATAATACTTATTAGAAATTGGGATTAACAAAGAAAAGTCAACTTAATTATCGAAGGAAATGAAAATGTATTGAGTGGTAGACAATGACTAAACTTTATAAAAGATTAGGTGAATGTCATAAGATAAAGAGGAAACGCATAAGTGATTAGGGGCCCAAACACTACCTTTTATATGCTTCTTTTGCGTCACTGTCATTCATCATCCTCATCCAATAAAAGATATTTTATTTTTATTGTCTCACTTTACTTTGCACATCTTTTATTCCCCCGATCGCAAAGGCATCTTTTTACTCGATCATCCAACTTTTTTACCGCTGCTGGAGAGTAAAAATAGCATTTTCTACGAACACTAAAACCAGTTTTTTAAAAAATATATTCTTGTTTAAACAACTTAATATCGACTATAACAATATTAAAGTTAAAAATACTATATTACCTAATAGGTTAATATTGACACCGTGTTTTCTTTGAAAATAATTCGTAAATCGTCGTTTTCTCCTCTTTGTTTATTTTGTTCTTTCTTAATCTACATAGCTCCCCCTTATTCTCATCCTCGTGAACATTGGACCCTACTTTAACCAATGCATTTACGTTAATACGTATTTTCAGACCAAAACCAAAGGGAAATAATTATTGGCCACCAGCATGAATACTGGCTACATCAGTCATATTATTTAATTTCTTACAATAAAAAAAAACATATTGGAGTCATGCCACATAAACGTCGACAAGCAAGTACGATATAACGATCCTTTATGTTTACTCTAGCTACCTTTTAACATCAAACATATCTTTAGTATTCAACCTTTTTTTCACTTGTATATATTAATATCATATGTCACTCTATAATTAATATACCAATAAATTGTCTATACTTATTAAACACATGGAATAATGCATTAACAGAGGAAATGCAAAATAAAGCACAATGACTTATATATAACGGTGTCCTTTTCATTTTCCAGAAACAATTCTTATTAGGAATTGGTTCAATGGTTGTTACGCCAAACCCAAATTAAGGTGACACTTATGCCATTCAAATAATTGGAAGATATAGATGTGGCGCCTCGACGATCTAATCTATAACAATTACAAATATACCCCAAATTAATTACATATATTGTCGTATTAAATTAGTGATTCTCATATTTTGTCCGTGAAGCTATAATTAACGAGCACAAATAAATATCGATTAACGCGAACCCTTAATCCCTGATCCGACTATCCTCTGTGTCGAGCACATAGTAAGACCGTTTAAATGCCAAAAGCGAAGCTAACGACATATCGCGCGGGAACCAACGGTCGCTATTCGATCAGTGGTCCTTCGCTTTTTCCTATTAAGACCGTGGCACTTTATAAGTGGATGACCTTACTAAATTAACCATTAATACCGCACCACGTGGAAGAAGTTACATGTGACTTAATCCTCGATGGAGAGAAGATAAGTCCAAAGAGAGCAAAGCGTAAAAACCAACCAAGTGGACAGAAACCCTCGAGACAAACCAATAACCACGAGGCCACGAGTCACCCCTTCTCATATTGGATGATGATACCAACCAAAAGGTATTTGATTTTGACTCCTTTCTTTTCCTTTGGTTCAAAAAGAACGAAGTGATGTGAGACCCCAATTTTGTTTTTTTGTGTAATTTTATCTTTTATTACAGACACAAACGTCAGCTACTTTATATATAGAATCCATTTGATATTGATTAAAAGATTTTAGTTTAATCAATCCTATTATTATCTTCTCTTGTAATCCATTTATGATACGTAAGCATAAGTCTGAAATTTATACGTAGTTAATCAAAGCCCTGATCTATTTATCCAATTCTCATGGCTCACTGGCACCTACGGGTCATTTAGTTAATCGCTTAATCCACATACATGTTTGATGTGACATTTCTATCATCGATCTCATACCTTTTTTCCCGTTAAATGTGTTTGTTCTTATTGTAATCCACTTTTTAATTTACAAAAACTATTTAAATATTACTGGTACTCAAAAGCTATATCGATAATTTGTTTTTGTTATATATATTGTTAGGAGATCCCGAATCAAAATTCGGATTAATTGTTAAAGACTGTAAAATTCTGGATATCAAGCATAATGATCAGTCATGATTGCTAGTAGAGAGACTTTAAATTGACTCTTCCAAGCCATAGTAAATTTTGCAACCACTAGGTAACTATTTCGAGGTTATTTTTAAGTGGAAATTTTATTTATCTTGATATTAAAACCTAACCTATGACCTGATTCAATACTTAAGTTTGAATATTAATTACGTATATTTGAACTGTTTGAATGTTTAGTTTTGTGATTTCATATGGTAACTTTTTAGTTGTCGTTAACAATAACCTATGCAAATTCTACTACTGTTACTTTTTACAGTATTAAGGTCTCGTGTGTCGTCAAAACATAGATTGATGACGCATCCAGCGTTGTGTATATATAGTCAATAAATTTGTTTTTACCAAAAGACAATTTTGTTGAAATGTTAGTTAATTGCTAGTATCTGTTATCAGTTATTCTGTCTATCACGTGTAAAAAAAAAACAGTTTTACAATTGGTGAAGATGAGTTATATTCTCAACAAACTTCGATGATCGCTATACTACTATCAGCTAGTCTATTATTGTATGAATCCTTTGCGATGGCACTTTTCAAGGAATGTAAACTTTTTTAATTCGATAATCGCGTCACGGCTACCAATTAGTCTACTATGTATGAATTCTTTGCGATGCCATTTTTCAAGGAATGTAAATTTCTTTAACAAAAAAAGAATAATCTAAAGTTCTTCTACTAGAAAAACGAGATGCCAGCGTGTTTTAAAATTTGTTGTGGAGACACGGTTCCACAATCATAGTTTTGTAAAATAGTAAATAATAGAAGATACTCGAGATAAAGGAATCCAATTTGGATGTAAAATGATTATAAAGGTTTAGTAGATAAAGATAGATCTTTGTCGTCTAAGCTAATGACAACTACAGAAACATGGTGTCGTGTTTATTGGTCTAGTGTGCGTGGTGTGACCTGCTTTTTAAGATAATTCGCACGTCAAAAGTAATAAATTTGTTTTTTCATAAATAAAAATATGTATTTCATACTTCCATTCATTTCGTTCGTTGAAAACAAGTATACGATGTTTTAATTTTTAATGGGAAAACATAAAATTAGCAAAAAGGAGAAAAAGAAAACTAAAGTGAGATCTTATTCTTGCTTGATTGTTGACCCGGATCCAAGATTTGGTCGATATGTGTCTAAAATGAAGCAAACCAAACTTTTCGATTTTCATAGTAGATTTATATGTACAATTATTGTTTTTAGAGGTGTGCTAGAAATTCTTGCAAATAATGTATAAACTGCATTTATTAGTCTTTGGGTCCCTTAGTCTTCAACGCACCCAAGCAAACAATGGGCCTGGCCTTATCAGCCCATTACTTCATGTGATCTCCCTTGAGACTGTCTGACACGTCATCCGTGGTGTTCCCTTCAGGCGACCCTCTCCCCCTCTTTGCCAAAACCTCAGATCGGAGGACTGAAAATTGGGAAAAACCCTAAATTGGAAAATGATGAAACCCGTCCGTTTCGCGATTGGGTCACTTAGCGGCGTAGCTTCCCGTCGACCGTGGCGTCCTTTCGTGCCTAGAAGCTTCTCGACCAATGCTAACGAAGGTAACCATCCTACATTTCTCCGTCAATATATCTCGCGTCCTGTGCTAGTCTAACCACCGAACCAAATCGAACGGAGCAGATCGGAGCCGGAATCGATCTTCTTTGGAGTCGTCGGACGATTGGATGTTTGGCGGAAACAGTGGCAACGATGACAGAAGCAGTGATTTCTTCCAGCATCTTGGTAAGGCGGAGAATGATAAACGCGACTATAGTGGCTTGCGTAGATCATACGGAAACGGTTCGAGATTTTCCATCAACAGGGACGAGACTTTCGACCCTTCGTCCGATGGCATCGATGGCAAACTCAAGGAAGCTGCGTTGCTTTACAACATCGACGATGACGAAGGCGTCAAGGATGGTTACTCCTTCAGGCCCGATGTTAACTCTTGGGGCGCTAATCTCTCCCCTAGGGTATGTTTTCTGTTTATTGCAATCATATTATAGTGATGTTCTAGGATTGCATTTGCAGTCAAAGTCAGGGCCTTTATCACTCAAATGACTTGAATTCGAATGTGTGACTACATGTGTGGTGTATTTTGGGTTTACAGCAAAGATCATCTTTTCTCGTTTGCAGACACTAAAAGTGTTATTCTTTGCTTTCGATACAGAATTTTAATTCTAAAAGGCAGATGCCAAAACCTAGACAGAATACCAAGGCGGAGATAACCACCGAGGAAGTTCTGAAGAAAGCTGATTTCAGGGTGAGTTTAGTTGGGTTACATATGTTTCAGAAGTAGTGCAGCTAGCATTTTGTTGTTCCTGGTGAAGTTTACATCTTCGAGCTTCTGTTATTCTTTGTGTGCTCACCTATGAAATGTGTTTTTGTTGGACAGAATGTTCGATTCCTTGCACAGTTTATCACTGAAGCTGGGATCCTCGTTAAGAGGAAGCAGGTCAGATTTGAAGTTTCTCGCTTTAATCTAACCTTGTTTATACGATACTTGGTGACGTTTTGCTAATCTACATGCTGATATCTTTCTTTTTAATTTATCTCTTGCACAGACTGGCATCAGCGCCAAGGCACAAAGGAAGATTGCTAGAGAGATCAAGACGGCCCGTGCATTCGGGCTGATGCCTTTCACAACTATGGGTACAAAGGCATTCACATTTGGGAAAACCATGGAGAACAGAGACCAAGATTTCGAGTATGAAGTGGTTGACGATGATGATGAGTATGACACACCTGTGTGACTCCCGAAGTATTTGATCCGCTCTCATCTTCCTTCTAAATCTTTGGCCTGACTTGTGCTGGGCAAGTTTTCATTTGTGGGGTTTTGATCCATCGATATTTGGAATAATCCGATGGTAACAAGTTGAGAATACGTGATTGACTGATGAATTTCTCTAGCTGCTCTTCAGTTTTTACGTTGTTCTGATGTCACTTAAATTCCTCCGATACCAAGGGAGTAGGACTTGTATTTTGTTTCTCTAGTATTGTTACTTCTTAAAGATCATAATCAGAGTAAGGCTGATTATTTATCATTGCGTCTCATTCCAAACATTAATCAGTGTACCTATAAGATTACAGTTTATTCACTCCATAAATCAAGTCGTATTCAATTATATCTCATGCTAAGGCTAATGAACATACGTACGCCGAGTAGAAGGAAAAAAAGGATTAAACCCAAAATTTATGTTTCAGAAAACTCAATTTTATCTGGAACCCCTCTCTGTTCTCGTCATCTCCATGTGTCTAACATCTTCGATTGTTTTCTTCTTCCGTTGGATCAACCTCTCAAGCCTATTCCTATCTGCATCTGGAAGTTTACATGGTCGGTCCAGAGAAGGTACAGCTCTGGATCTTTCAAGTAGTTCCCGCTCTTTTTGTTCTGCGAAGCATAGCAATGATCCTTCACAGACCTCTTTAGCCGAAGACGGCTTCACTGGTTTGAACTTCTGAAGCTTCGAGTACTCAGTGATGAGATGAAACATGTAGTCATAAATCCGGTTCATGCTAATGCTTTCCATGTAACTCTGTCCTCTTTTTCCTATTGTTTCAGCCTGTCAAAAAGGAAAATGCCTCAGAAACATGACTTGGTAATTTGATATACCTACAGTTCAGTGAGAAATGTGGAATACATACATCCGAGGGGTTGGCATTGCCCCAGTCCACAGCGAATTTGATGGACCGACATAGATCAGTGGGAGAGACAGGCCAGTAGTTTTCCTTGGGAAGGAGGCCTCTGCTGAAGAAATCTTCATACTCTGGTGAGATTATGAGTGTCATTGAACCACATGACAGGATATACTTTAGAGATACTGACCACGCGTAACCCTCTGCATATATTTTGTACCTTATGATACAAGGAACCCAACCAGATTAGATCCTTCTATTAGCCTCCAGTCATATGTAAAAGTATAATTGGGTTTATCTAAGGACTTACCGGTGGTTGCATTGGTTGGAGAGCTTGGATTGTTCAAACCCACCTTTTGCTTCTTCTTCCCAGTTCTGTATTTAAAACACACATCAGCAATCAGCATCACCGCCACTAGACTAAAACTATCTGATTTGGAATTTAGGATGATTGAAGATGTCTTTAAGTGAAGCGAACCTGGCGCATAATCTGTGCCCCCCATAACCTTGAGTGGTTGCATTTCATGAGCTCCATTCTTATAGGTGATACAACGTCAGGGTTGCCTTTCCAGTAAGCTCTAGGTTGCTTGTTGTCCCAGCTGCTTCTCTTTGAGCCTTGCTTTATATCCCCAAACTCTTCATCCCACGGCCTTAGATTTGTCTCCGACCTTTTATCAAAACACACAGATTCAGACAACAGTTTGAGTAACACAACAGATGGATGGGTCAAGTCAGTCGAAAGAGAGATATGTACCAGCCCCAGAAAGACCAATCAGGAAAAGGAATGTCCAAATGAGCTTCATTGGTGCAGTATCGAAAAAGCGGAGCGGGGAACGATTGGTGGTCGGTCCGGTTGATGATGGGTTTGTCCATGCAATCAAACATCATGTCGACATCAGGAACCATCCCAGGATACTTGTTGAGCAGTTGCAGAATCCCCCAAATGGTGAACATCATTCGGCTTTGGACACAAGCGTAATAGAGATCCACGTATAGCTTCCCCGATAGTATCACCACTCTAAAAGCAGCACTGGCTTTTGCCTTCTCCACGTGCTCTTTAGTCACCCCCGTCTTTTCCCATGGCTCTAAGTCCCGGTGAATCCACCTGGCTTTTCACCAAATCAACGGTTTACCCCCAAATAAAGAAAGTTTGATGCTTTCTGATTCAACGTAGAAAGAAACCGGTGAAATCGGACAAACCTGAAAACGTCTGGGCATTGCGGTTGCTGGGTTCGACGACCCGACCCGGAATCCGAAGGGAGGCTCTTTGGTTCGACGACGGAGTTGTACGGACACGAGAAGTAGGAGCATTGGAGGATTCGGTAAGCTTGAGAGTGTTTCGTGGCTTCGCTGAAAGATTTGCGTGGGAAGACGTGCCACGGCGTAGGTTCCAAGTTATGTCCGGCAAGAGTTTTTGTCTGAGCTACAAAGTCGTCAACCTGTTCGACAAGATTACCCAATGAGACAAAAACATTCTTAAACTCACGGGGATTAAGCCAGTCACGTGTTTTTAAAGATCGCAGAGCAAATAAAAATGCTAATTGAGCTCATAATCCAGATCCATCAATCACGGAGAAAACAAACAAACAAAAATACATACAGAAAAAAGCAAAACCATAATTTCGATAATCAAATTTAGAGTTATGTCAGCTTTCAGACAGATGCCTCACTGAACAAATATTCCCAGGACAGATAATTGCAACATTTAATGGTTTTGTCAGATCTATATACGTAACACGAAACCATATTTGCTATTATAATATTAGAAATTGCTGAGTGGAAGAAGAAGCAATAGAGATGTCAGGAAAAAAAGACCTTGTAGAGAAGAAGAGCGGTGAAGGAGAAGAAGGAGAGAGCAAGAACGCATAGAAGGAGATAAGAAGGTGTACGAGGAGAGCTTTTGTGAGGGAGACGAAGACGTAGACGAAGACCCATTTCTTTTTCCCGTTTTCTTCTTCTTCTTCTTCTTCGTCTTCTGCAAAACTTTTCGTTTTCTACTTTCTTTTCCTTTTTTTCTTTTTGCTTTCGAAGGCCTCAGAAATTCTCTCTGCTTTTTTTTGGATATACAGTGCCCCGCTCGTTCCGGAGATTTAACTTTTTATTTTTTTCCTAATACATCAGTTTATTTCTATTTTAATTCTACGAGGGTATATATATCTTACACGAGAATATATCCACTATAATATTATTTGAGAAAGTAAAAAACTATGAGTGACGAAACTAAGTTACTATGCTTGTAATACAGACTACAGAGAGAAAGAGTAATATGATTATTTTTTGTATCAAATAATAAAGAGAATTATGATTAGTTATTTGTATTTTTCCGTAAATGGTATGGTTTTAAAAAGTTATTTGGTTTTGTGTTTGTTTATTTATAAGTGTGCATTTAATTTTAATTAAAATTTTCAACAAGAGGATGGATACATGTAGGACTGTGTTAAGTACCTATTGTCCTGTGACGATTACACGTTCTCTACATAGTAGGGTTAGTATTACAAATCACAACCCGTCCTTGAGCTAAAGCCCAATATATACCCATTTTAGACTCAAATTAATTTCCCTTAATTTAATCAACAAAGCCATTATGGTAGAGTCGTGTTAACATTTGAAATAATTTTGAAAAAAAAAGACCCTCCCTTCTAATAATGTTATGAAATGTACTTGCAGACCATATAAATGGTAAGGGCGGTAAAGGTTAAGGGAAAGTAGATAACGGTGAAACTTATGAAGTTGCTCAAAATTCCCTAATGCGCTCCTATAGTCCTATGTTTGTTAATTGCTTTGACAAGGATTAGTTTAGACAATTAGACGTTTAAAGTTACGAGGGAACTACACGTATCAGCCTATCAGGACACCAAAGATGAAGAATATGTACATTGTGTGGAGCACCTGTAGAGTGTCGGTTGGGAAATCGACTGGGATGTTCCACACGATTTTATTTAACTTTTAGCTTTCGTGTCATGAACCTCATGATACATGGATGTTAAATGTCAAATGTTGCGTTTACATTTGTGTTTTATCTTTGTTGATGAAACTCGATTTTATTTGTGATTACTTACACTCGTATTTCTTTTAGTTTAAGAAATATAGGTTTATGCCTATTTCTATAACAGGACCAAACACATATCCGTTTTTATGTCTTTACCTAGCGTTTCTTCTTATTCATCATAATGTTCACATGAAAACTCAAGCATTCAAGAAAGGCTTGATGAATCGGATAAGCCAATCATTAAGACGTTTATGATAACCATATGATGATTAAGTATACATATTAGTAGTACAAGAAGTCTCCAATCCATTCCAACTATGGAGATGGGAAGCCAGGAGCAACATATCGTTACCATGTTCTTTGATCCATTGCATTACATACAAAGTATATACCTTTTTCCACATTATAAATGCATCTGAGTAAAGTGGGAGCATGAGGAGGCCACATATTTACATATAATTCGTTTCTTCATTTATAGATTTTTCAATAGTTTCCAATATACTTGTTGGTCCCTTCACTGGGACTGGTCCTCGTCGTCAGAGACGGCCGCATAGTGACTATAGTGTTCTCGTCTGCTCCTGCTTCCAGTGCAGCCTTCCCTGCTTCCAGAAACTTCTGAACAGCATCCTCTGCGTATTTGTTGCCTTCACTTACTGTCATGTTCTTCCCAATGTCTGGATATGAGTTTAGGAGATGGTCTCCAACAAGTTGGGAAGCGAGTTGGATCAGCTCCACCTGGAATTCCGAGAGCTTTGAGTCTTCTTTTGCTCCCCATGGCCTTAGTGATCGTTCAACTTCTGCTAGTTTCTCTGTGTTCGTTCATGTCGGAAAAGGAAATGACAGTTAGAAATTTATATTATACTGTTTACAGAGTAGTAAAGCCTTCATCGAGGTCAGATATTGTTGAAACCAATCTCAAGTATAAGTACAAGTACGTTCCTTCCATTATTGTTATTCCAGATTAAGAATCAAATTCTGACTTTCTTGACATCAATTAACATTGATATACCTGCTAAGCTACATCACTAATATTTCCCAATTGTATAAACATTCAAGGCGTATCTTTCAGCCACTTTTTTTACCATCAAATACAACCAACTGCAACGGTCTAAAAATGTTTTAATAACGCATCAGTGAGTTGCATGATATAGTAACATATAGCATATGAATTTTTTTTAAATTACATTGACTCCATAAAAAGTAAAGTTAATGCATATGGTTTTCTATTTGCTTGGAGTCCTTACATTAGGTAAAAAGATTTACTGGATGGGTTAAAGCAACTACGCGTAGCCAAAACCAATAGCTTTCTTTACGAGTGATAACTTCCATTGGTTACACATTGTTAATGACCCTTTGTTTGATGATTACCTAATGTAAGGACTCAAAGCAAAAAGAACCGAAATCATGCAATAGACTGAAAGATTAGGTAGAGAATGAAACAGACCTGGACAATCTTGGCGAGGAGAGTCTCGGATATGGAAATATTTCTCAAATGTACCAGCCCATGCATCTCTCTTGGTAAGGAAATGCGACTTTAGGTTGAAGAGTTTCTTTACCGTTGCGGGTATAGAAGAATGCTCGAACTGTGAATGTGGTGTAGGACCATCAGGTTCATGTATCACTGCAAAGAAACCGACCCCAACCCCATTATATATCAAAATCACAACGACAGAACAATAAAGCAAAACGACTCGCTCACAAGAATGATTTCAACACATGCTTGACGACGTAAAAATGAACCTTAAAGGAAAGCATCATGCTTTAATAATGATACGAATTCAAGAAAACCACATACCAGTGCCCTTCTCGATCCAAGGTGAGACAATGAAGGTAGGGACCCTAACACCCAACCGGTCAAACCCGAAATAAAACGGGTCCGGTCCAATGATGCCGTCAGGGTTTGGCACACCTTTAACCGGGGTGGGAACGTGATCGTAAAACCCACCGTGTTCGTCATAAGTGATGAGCAGAGCCATCTCTTTCCACTGAGGACTACTTCGTAGCGTCTCGTAGACTTCCTTAACGAACCTCTGCCCCGCCGCCACGTCGTGCGAAGGGTGATCATCATTGGCAGGGAAAAGATCGATGTCGAAATACCGCTGCTCGATGACGGAGTAGTTGGGAAGCTGGCCGAGCTTGGCGTGGAGCTTGAACTTGAGCGCGTAGCTGTGGAACTTGACCAAGTGTTTGAGCCTTCGGAGAGACTTAAAGAAGAAAGTGGCAGGGATGTTCTGATAATATATCCCAAAGCTGAGTCCGTTCTCTTCAAGCGAGTCGAAGATGGTCTTCTGAGGAAACCCTCTAATGAGATCCTTCTTGACGTTGCTCGAGCATCCATGGGAAGTAGCCGAGTGGACGTAGAACCGATTCGGTTGAGTCGAAGTCGGAACAGACGCGAACCATCTGTCGAATATACCGAACTCGTTGGCTAGCTCGGTGTAAACAGGTAAGACTTCGGGTTTGAATCCGCTCATGACGTTCTTGGCCATCCCAGGCTCCATACTCTCCGACTGCTGAGCGAATCCGTTCATTTTCGGGTCGCCGGATGTATCGTTGGACCCGAATATCTGTTCTCGGATCGCCTGGAACGAATGTCCTGGATCCATGTCGACGAAAACGGCGTCGTCCGAGACGTAAATCTTGTCGGAGTTGGGATCGGAGACGTTGAGTGGATTCGACTCTTTGCCTGTTAATCCGTCGATTTCGGGTCGGGTCGATTTGAGCCAACCGAGGATGTGATCGAAGGAGCGATTCTCCATAACTACAACCACTATGGTCTTAATTGGTCCTTGGATCTTGTGTGGTTTCCGGAATTTATTGACATCGAGAGACTGAGAGGAAACGAGTAAGTAGAGGAAGAGAGTAACAGTGGCAGATACTCGCCGGAAACCCATTTTCCGGTGACTTTGCACTACGGAAAACGCCCGATGCGAAGTGGAGAACAGGGGTAAATATCAGCGGAGTATTCTATGGGAGGAAAGGTAGGAAAAGGGATACACTTTGATCAATAACAATGGAGATATACGGACACCACAGGATTCGAGACCGATAAAGCCGATGACTTTTTTTTTTTCTTTCTTTCTTCAGTCGCCGACGACTTTTCTTTCCTACAAAAAAGATATACTTATACACGTTTGACTTTAGTCAAAACAAAACCCAACCAAATATGAAGTCATAAACAATGCGTGCGTCTTTTGTCGGCCAACTACATACGAGTATTAAACATTAAAAAAAAAATACAAGTTATATTGTGTTCCATGATCCAACATAACTTGAAAGATTGTTTGTTTGCCTAGCTAATTTGGCTGTTACGTCTAGATTACGATCCTTGATCATAGGCATGCAGTATATCCAGTGAACTCTTTTGTAAGTAGATATGATCCAAGTTAAGGAAACATTAAAGCATGGAAGATAAAGCGTGAATGCTCTCGAATCTATAACATTGTTTATTCAAACTCACACTATTAAGTTTTTTACGGATTATTAGCTTCTGAGTTTGGTATATTACCTAAGGTTCTATCAAATTTTAAATAAAAAAAAAGTAAAAGTTAGGAGAGAGAAATAGACATCACCTCTAAAAAGAGAAGTTTTAAAGACTCAAATTTAGAGTTTTTCATGACATATCTCTTTTTTATTAGTTTAACTTCTCTTGAATTAATTAAATGATAAAGAAAAATCAAAATATTAATATAAAATTTTTGACATTTTTATTTTGAGAGACTCACCGTGAGAGATGCTCTAAAAGCATCATTAATACAGAATCCTTTTAAAAAATTTTATTTAATATTTAAATATTAGATTTGTGGAGGTTATTATAGAAAGAGAAAAAAAATATAGAGAAAAACATTTTTTTCCTTGTTAACAACTGAAAACAGATACCTGACACTTAAAATTAAGTGCCTATATAAGAAACAGTTTTGATGTATTATCTAATTTTATTTATTTTTTTCTATATTAAGAATTCTTTTAAGAACTGCCTGTAATGATGGTCTAGAAGAAAAATCGTTTTGTTCCATTTTAATATAACATTTTTTTGCTTTGTTTATTTATACTTTATTGCATCTGATTTCACTACATATCAGACACATCCTCAATGTCTGATAGGTATATATAATAGATTAGTCCCACTTTTGTATGCTCAACAAGACCAAACCTTGTTGGTCCAAGTAAGAAAACAAACTGAAAAACAAAAGATAATGTAATAGTACCTTTTTAACTTTTTTGCTGTAAAACTATCTACTACTTTATTCGAGTCACATGGAACGCCATTAACATAGCAGAAGTGAACTCAAGAGAATACTCTATTGTGTGTGTTTCATTTTCTTCAAAAGAAATCCAAAGAGAGTAGAGAGATGAAGAAATCGGAGCTAATCTTCATTCCACTGCCGGAGACTGGCCATCTTTTGTCAACGATCGAATTCGGAAAGCGTTTGTTAAATCTGGACGGTCGGATTTCAATGATCACAATCCTCTCCATGAAGCTCCCTTACGCTCCTCACGCGGACGCTTCCTTGGCGTCTCTCACAGCCTCCGAGCCTGGAATCCGACTCATCAGCCTCCCGGAGATCCAAGACCCACCTCCGATCAAGCTTCTCGACACTTCCTCCGAGACTTACATCCTCGATTTCGTCGAGAAAAACATTCCCTTTCTCAGAAAAACCATCCGAGGCTTAGTCTCATCTTCAGCAGAAGACTCAAGTCATGTCGCCGGTTTGATTCTTGATTTCTTCTGCGTCGATTTGATCGACGTCGGCCGTGAGGTAAACCTTCCTTCGTATATCTTCATGACTTCCAATTTCGGTTTCTTGGGGTTTCTTCAGTATCTACCGGAACGACATCGTTCGATTTCGTCGGAGGAGTTCGACGAGACCTCCGGCGATGAAGAGTTATCGATCCCGGCGTTCGTGAACCGTGTTCCGGCCAAGGTTCTGCCGCCTGGTGTGTTCGACAAACTCTCTTACGCCACTTTGGTCAAAATTGGCGGGCGATTAAACGAGGCCAAGGGTATTTTGGTAAATTCCTTCTCAGAGGTTGAGCCTTATGCCGCTGAACATTTTTCACGTGGAGATTACCCTCGTGCGTATCCTGTTGGGCCGGTTCTCAGTTTAACGGGCCGTACAAATCCTGGTCTAGCTTCGGCCCAATATGAAGAAATGATGAAGTGGCTAGACGAGCAACCGGACTCGTCGGTTTTGTTCCTGTGTTTTGGGAGCATGGGAGTGTTCAGTGCAGCTCAGATCACAGAGATTGCTCACGCGATCGAGCTCGTCGGGTTCAGGTTTATCTGGGCGATCCGTACAAACATGGAGGGAGACGGAGATCCTCACGAGCCGCTTCCACAAGGATTCGTGGATCGAACAATGGGCCGGGGAATCGTGTGTAGTTGGGCCCCACAAGTGGATATCTTGGCCCATAAGGCAACCGGTGGATTCGTGTCTCACTGCGGATGGAATTCGATACAGGAGAGTCTATGGTACGGTGTACCAATTGCTACGTGGCCAATGTACGCGGAACAACAGCTGAACGCATTCGAGATGGTGAAAGAGCTGAGCTTAGCCGTGGAGATAAGACTTGATTACGTTGCTGACGGTGATAGGGTCACGCTAGAAATCGTCTCAGCCAATGAAATCGCCACAGCCATCAGATCGTTGATGGACGGTGATAACCCTATCAGGAAGAAGGTTGGAGATATTTCGGCAGCGGCGAGGAAAGCTGTTAGCGACGGTGGATCTTCTATGGTGGCCACCGGAGATTTTATCAGAGATATTCTTGGGGACCACTTTTGACCCGCCTTTGGAAATTGGAACCAATGTTGTTACGTAAGTTTCAATAAGTAAACAATGTTACCAGTGTATAAGTAACCGAAGTTGTTATGAAAACTTAAATAAACAAACACGATTGTGATTTCATAGATCTGAAAAAAGTAATATGTTTTTGAAAAGTTAAAAAGAGATAGTAATTAAACTTGCAAGCATGGTGAATTATTTTGTTTCATGTGGCTCTGTTAGGTATTCAAATTTTGTTTGTGCATGTGCCATGTGTGATCACCAAAAATCATTATGAAACAAAAAATGCGATGTGTGGCATTGCTTTGCTTTGCTCTTGGTGATGGTGGATCTTCTATGGTAGCTACAAGAGATTGTACTTGTAGTGTGATCTATCAGTACTGAACGTGTCAACAAAAAGTCAAAAAAAGTTTGGTCAAGGAATAAATATTTAACATCTGTCCACACAACGGGGGGAAAAATATCATGTTTATAAACGACATCATGTTTGTTGTTACACGGCTCTTGAAGAAACAGATAAATCGTGTTACAAAGAAGAAGTTAATGTAGACCACTTGTTCTCCCCGAACAAGCAAATCTCGAAAGGAAAGAGAGATGGTGAAAGAAACAGAGCTCATCTTCATTCCAGTACCATCCACAGGTCACCTTCTCGTCAATATAGAGTTCGCGAAGCGTCTCATCAATCTTAACCATGGGATCAACACCATTACCATCATCCAATTGGATTCACCCACAAACCCTCACGCATCCGTATTCGCCAGATCTCTGGTAGCTTCACAGCCCCAGATCCGCCTCCACAGCCTTCCCGTTCTCCACGATCCTCCACCATCGGATCTCTACAAAAGAGCTCCCGAAGCTTACATAGTAAAGCTCGTCAAGAAAACCACTCCCCTCATAAAAAAAGCAGTCTCCAGCATCGTCGAGTCGCGTAGCTCTGATTCGGTTCGCGTGGCCGGTTTGGTTCTGGATTTCTTCTGCAACTCATTGATAAAAGATGTTGGCAACGAGCTTAACCTCCCTTCTTACATATTCCTCACGTGCAACGCTAGATACTTGTGTATGATGAAATATCTCCCCGATCGCCATCGGAAAATGGCTTCAAAGCTTGATTGGAGCTCCGGCGACGAGGAATTACCCATTCCTGGATTCGTTAACCCTATTCCCACCAAATTCATGCCTCCGGGTTTGTTCAACCAAGAAGCTTACGAGGCTTACGTTGAGCTGTCCCCGAGATTCGCCCACGCCAAGGGTATTTTGGTGAATTCCATCGCGGAGCTTGAGCCGCATCCGTTTGCCTACTTCTCTCACCAGGATGACTACCCTCCCGTGTACCCAGTCGGACCTATTCTCAGCTTGGATGATCGAGCGAGTCCCAACGACGAGGAGGAGGCGGATCGAGATAGGATCTTGAGATGGCTCGAGGATCAGCCTGAGTCTTCCGTGGTGTTCCTCTGCTTTGGGAGCAAAGGAAGCGTTGATGAGCCGCAGGTGAAGGAGATAGCTCAAGCGCTCGAAATCGTCGGATGCAGGTTTCTCTGGTCAATCCGAACAAGCCACGTAGAGACTACTAACCCGAGTGATGTGTTGCCGGAGGGTTTCATGGGCCGTGTGGCGGGCCGGGGATTAGTTTGTGGTTGGGCCCCACAAGTTGAAGTGTTGGCCCATAAGGCCATAGGAGGGTTCGTGTCTCATTGTGGTTGGAACTCTACGCTTGAGAGCTTGTGGTTTGGTGTCCCTGTCGCCACGTGGCCCATGTACGCTGAGCAACAGCTGAACGCGTTCACGTTGGTGAAGGAGTTAGGGTTAGCCGTGGATTTGAGGATGGATTACGTGTCTGGTCGTGGGGGTTTAGTGACTTGTGGCGAGATCGTGAGAGCCGTCCGATCTTTGATGGACGGTGGGGAAGGGAAGAGGTTGAAGGTGAAGGAGATGGCTAATGCGGCGAGGAAGGCTAAGATGGATGGACGATCGTCTACTCTGGCGACGGCTCGATTCATGGCTGAATTGCTGGACGATGGTTCTTGCTAATGCAATTGTAATTCAAGACGCTTGGTTGATTTATCTCTGATCATGGGAAACACAATTAAACTTGCATGTATGTTTTTTGTTACACCAATTATATAAGTTTAAGAAACTTATTTGTAAAACGAACATTGTGCCTTAAGTACGGCAGAGTTTTTGATATCTCTTACCCTTTGATTATGGATTAATCATCAAGTGAAATAAAACGTTGAACGTGAAAAAGCGACATACCATACAATTCAACTCTATTATTAAGACAGAACAGTGATTCGTTGGACTCATGTCAAACCATCATGTTAACGAAATAACTAAAAAGGCGGGTCCCCCATCAACTCGTCAATGAATCGTTTAACCGCAACAAATGACGATCCTCCGTCCTTGACAGCCATCCTCGCCGCTTCCGCCATCTCCTTCACTCTTTTTCTCGGCGTATCCTCACCGTCCATCAGAGACCGTATGGCTCCCGCGATCTCCTCAGCTTTCACTATCTCTCCGTTCGCAGAGACGTAATCCATCCTCAAATCCACGGCTAAACCTAACTCTTTCACCATCGTGAACGCGTTCAGCTGTTGCTCAGCGTACATCGGCCACGTGGCGATCGGAACGCCGAACCACAAGCTCTCCAGCACCGAGTTCCAACCGCAGTGAGATACAAACCCTCCGATCGCCTTATGAGCCAGCACTTCTACTTGTGGTGCCCAACCGCACACCAATCCTTTGTTCTCCGTCCGATCTTTAAACCCCTCCGGCAAGAGATCGTACGGGCTCGCTTTCTCCATCGGATTGGTTCGGATAGACCAAAGAAACCTGTGGCCGGAGAGATCTAAAGCTCGAGCTATCTCCTCAACCTGTGATGCTCCGTGGATTCCGAAGCTCCCGAAGCAGAGGTACACAACTGAAGACTCCGGCTGCTCATCGAGCCAGTTCATGATCCGAGACTTATCAGATGGATCCAGACCAGGAGAGGGACGATCCTCTAAACTAAGAACCGGTCCGACCGGATAAACCGGAGGATAGTTCTCAGGACGACGAGCGAAGTAGTCAAATGCGTTCTGCTCAAGACTTGTGAAGGAATTTACTAAAATGCCTTTGGCTTCGGGGAACCTCTCCGCAAGCTCGATCCAAGCTTCGTAGGACTCTCTCACGAACTGACCCGGCGGCAAAACCCTTGTTGGTACGGAGCAGACGTAACCGGGAATGGGATGCTCGTCGTCGCCAGAGCTCAGGTCTAGCTCAGAGGGGTTTCTGCGATGTCTCTCAGGGAGATACTTCATCATACCCAAAAAACCAGTGTTACACGTAAGGAAAATGTAAGAAGGAAGGTTAAATTCGTTTCCCACGTCGATCAAAGGGACACAGAAGAAATCTAGAACCAAACCGGCGACCCGGACCGAATCGGATCCATCACGAGAAGAAACTAGAGCTGAGAGAGCCTCTCTGACAAGAGGAACTGTTTTCTTAGTGAAGTCTAGAAGGTAAGCCTCAGAGGCTTTAAAGAAGAGCTCCAATGGTGGAGGGTTTTGAATTTCGGGCAAAGGCAAGAGGACGATTCGAGGCTCTGAAGCGAGAAGAGATCTAGCGACGAAGTTGGATTGAGGAACGAATGGTAATGTCCACTGGAGGATGGTGATGGTGTTAATACGTTTATCACGTTTGATGAGTGACTTGGCGAACTCAATGGAGACAAGAAGATGGCCAGGGCCTGGCGAAGGAACGAAGATGATATCTTGCTTTCCCATCTCTCTCTTCTCTTTTCTCTCTCTGTAACTCTGTTTCTTGGCCTCTAGATTGATATAGATCATAAAAGCATATATTTAAACAACGAACGATGATTGATTGCTGTCGAACGCTTGCACGTTATGCACGTTGTTTCATAATCAGTAATCATTATGCATTTAATCATCATTGTTTACAATCACGGGTTTACGTTATAATTACCATTTTACGCATATATACTGGGGACTTTAGTGAAATCTGGAAACATGATACTATATATGTAAATATTTCAAAATAAATGTTAGCAGAGAAATGAGTTCTTTCAATGTAAAGGTTATTTTTGATTATGGCTGCTTGTCTGAACGTTATAATTAAACTTAGATAGAATTTATCATGAGTTAAAACCAAAAGAGATACGTCCCCACCACGAGAGGGAAAAAGCTAACTACTTTCAGTCTTCACCGTTAAAAAGGTAGCCGACCCACTAAAACTCACCAACTCATTTTTGGAATTTCCTCGTTGTTCACACACACCTAGACGATAACGACGAGTATATTATGGAGAGACCCTACAACTGCTTAAGGGGTTAGTGAGACATTACTTCACTAACCATAACAACTTAATTAAACTGGCATATAATTGGCCTAAGTTAAGTCCTTGAATAATACATGTTGCTGCTTTTGTCGATCGTTAGGTAAGCAAATGGACGCCAAGTGTATATTTTACCAGAAAATTTCCTGACAACAATATAGTAACACAACTGGTGTCAAAAAAGAAAAGAAAAAAAAGTAACACAATTATCGTTTACATCCAATTAACATAAGAATTATTTCTTTATGTCACACAAATAATTATAAATTAAATCAAATTATATATCTGAATAACATATTGACTTTGATAAAACTCAAAGCCTAATACAGTAATACTCACTCTATCCTATCCACGGCTTTACAATTTGCAACTGTAAGCAAATACTTTAATAAAAGTATCCTATCCCTGTTTCACAACTTAGAAGTTCTTCTCACAGAAGACAGTTCCGAAGAGACTCAGACAGTAATTGTATTACTACTATTTCGAAAGGAGCGAGTTATCATCATCAGGTGTCAGGGATTAACAACAGCAAAAAGCTGTTTACCTGTAGAGCAAATGTAATATCTGATTCGTCTACTCTCAGGCTAACTCTCTTTAGCTTATCTCCACGAGCTTGACCGAATTTTAAAATCCCCTGAAGCAAAACAAAAAACACAATTTTTTAATCAAATTTACCATAGAGGAGATCTATCAGGAATTGATTTTTTCTTGCTTTGCATGAGTTATCAGAAAACACAAATGCAGTATACCGCAAGCTTTTTATCAACATACAATATATAAGAAAGTGATAGTAGTTACCTGATCATTTAGCACTGTACACATGTTAGTGAACTCTGTAATTCCAGCTGGAGAGATCACCCAAGATTTACAGATTTCCAGGTATAACTTATTAAGCTGCATTTAAAGAGGGAGATTAACAGTTCAGAACAACGCTTTGGTTTCACTCGTAATGTTTTGTGTTCAGAACAAAGAGATTTACCTCTCCAATGGGTGCATCCTTTTTAGTCCCTCGAAAAGCCTTTGCAGCAGAACATATTATGATCTGTGAATTGTATCAAGAGAAGCATGTGATGATTCCAGTTAGATTCTTGGAACCTATAGAAGTTTTAAAACATCGTTGTGACTTTGAAAATGACCGTATGTAGTGTGTAACCTACTTGTTGGTGCTGAGGAAGAGACTGAATAGTGTCAACTGCAGGAGACTTAAATGTCTTAGATAATACAGCAGCCATATGATCCATTCTCACCTGTAACATTGAGTACAATAAGAACTATGCAATAAAACCAAGGTCTATAAGAATCCTTAAATTTTAATATCATATACATCATGTGTTACCCGAATACTAACCACTGGATTTTCTGGAGTTGGATCTTGTGATTCTGGGCCAGGTGGTCCTCTTATTTCTATTTCTAAGATTTCTAGAGCACTCCTGAAAATTTGAATCAGAGCAGAATGTAAAATTTCTGTTCGCTAACTGAGGGTGAGAGTATCACTTTTACAGTAGTAATTTCTATAGTACATATTTACGAAGTATAAAGGCAAGCAGTATGTCGCCACTCATGTTTCCAAAAGTCTGTGAAATTTTTTTTTATATGTTGAATTTACCTGCAAACAGATAAAGCCTTTCTCATGTCGCCTGATGCAGCCGCAACTTTCTGGAACAATGCAAATAAAGATGAACATCAACAATTAATTGTGAAGAAAAGTTGGGTCAGGAATGAGACAGTAGATCAGACCAGCAAGGATCGGATTCTTACTCTTGCACAGAGCTCCAAGGCTTTTGATTGAAATGCAACATATGGAAGAACCTGTTAGAGCAGAGGTTGAAAATTAGTAAGACACATACAGAAACACCATAGCTCCAAGGCGTAACACATAAGGATCGAAGGAATTACCAGAAGCCTCTCCTGAAGTATCATAAGGATCTGATCTTTAGAATAAGCACGGAAAGTGATAACCATAGGTTTGCCTGCAAAGAAACAATTAAACACCAGTTCAGGAATAAAAAGCAAAGTTGATTCTAACGTTTAAAAATTAAAAAGTTGATAAATTCTCACAATTAAGGGACTTCAGTTTTGAAAGGAAACGGTCTGCGAGGTCTATTGCATTTGCAACACCTGAAAATCAAAGAACGACAAGAGTAACTTACAAGTGCATATGAGCAGAGGATGTGAATACGTATCTGAATTGAATCATAGCGACAGCTGCTAAAAGACAGTACCTATAAGTATACACCTTGAAAATGGCAAAGTTGTTAGCATAAAAAGATCATGCAGGACTCCTCGCTCTTTTGTGATCAAGAAATCCATCTCATCTGCAATTATTAACCTGGAAAAGAACTTGAATAATGATCACACTGGTTTAATCGTGATAAGTAATCGATACACAACAAAAGGAAAAAAGGAAACAACCGTACATCATTCTTGAGCTGGACTCTTGCTTTTGAGAAAACAAACTCTGAAGATGTTGTAGAGGTGAAGAGTAGCAGTTATCGTTATTCAAGGACTCTACTTCAAGTATCTGTAAACAAACGTAAGTATCAAAAAGATTCAACTTGAATTCAAGAACTTTGAGGTCTATAGTTATCTACCTTGCTGAAAATATCTGTTGTTTTTGGCAGTGAAGTGCAGTTAACAGATAATATGTCCACGGGTGGCAAGCCAGCCTGATCAAATTCACAGGTATTTGATCTTTCAGTCTTTAAGGCATTCACTAGCAAACTACAAGTTAATTGGTAATAACTAGAAAACTGATACCTGGTTTGACCAATCACCAACTTGTTGTACTACTTTCTCCAGGGAGAGTGATTTTCCAGTTCCAGGAGAACCGCATACGTACAAACTCCCAGCCTTGTGGTGATGTAAGCAGCCTTTCACAAACTCGAAAACACGTCTTTGTTCATCCTCACGGCAAACAATTGTCGATGGTGCTTTGGACACGTGCAGTGCCTCCTTCACAGCTCTCGTTTGCTCCTCCTCTATACATTATTGTATACGATTAACATAAGACCTTATAGAAAACAAAATAGAGTAGACTATTGAAGAATCTAATGAATGATGTTTACCTCTAGGGTTCCACTTAGATTTAGAGCCTAAACCACTTATATGAGACTTCCATTTCTTCGGCGTAGAGACCGAATATCCAGACAAGAGATTGGCTTCCGCCGCCTCGGAAGTTGAGTCCGATTTCAGCTTTCTCTTCCGCAGAGGAGTCGCGGACTCGGATACGATGTGCTCGTAAGAACATAAACTCGGCACGGCGATGGTAGGCATTTCTAGGTCACAAAAAAAGCAATCCGAAGCGAAATTGGCAGATGAATCGAGACCCACTCGTACTGCCCAATCGTTCTTTTGGAACCAAGTATGAAGAAATTTTTTAAGTAGCGGGAAAACATTAACACTTTCAACTCCCGCCTTTTCTTCTGATGTCGTTTTGAATCGTTCTGTTTCGCCGCACTTTTAATTTGGGCCGAATTGTGAAATATCACTTGCAAATGGGCTCATATTTTTATGGTTTTCGAACTGGGTATTTGTGGATTGCAATTTTACACTACTTTACTTAATTGAAGGAGAGTGAGAGATACTACGTAACTGTTGAAACTAAAATTTTGTTTCTTTTCTGAGTTCTATGTCGGTAGGACTTGTACCTATATGCAAAATTTAGTTTTATATATATTATTTTACGCTTCAAAACATATAAGTCCATGTTGGATCTGGCAGTATTGTATCTATATATACCAAACAAAGAGTTATCCGAAATCTTTTTAAAGTTACTTTTTGTTATAATCATAGAAATCCAAGTCGAAACTGTGGCTAATCTCATTATTCAGAAAAAAAACTATGACGTTCGCTACTGTATATATATAACTTGGTTTTTTCATTTGAAAATTTTCTGTAGATTGGAAGTCGGGATTCCTAATCTACCTAGTACCTAAAAACAAACTCCAGATCTTTTCAACTTTGGGTTTCCTAGCGATATTCAATTTTTCGTGTCCAGGTTCAAATCACGATGGATGGTTCTGAATCTGATGATGTGGCGACCTAATTAGCACATAGTTCAGTAATTTGCGTATACAACACGATGATAACTTCTGCCTTTTTTGTATATAAACACAAGACAAGACCATGTACTCCCTAGTGCTGAAACTACGTACATACACTTTATGTACTATTAACCCTAACATAGCTTGTCGCTCTTAACTAAAACTCATCCCGGCCCCCACTACCAAATATACCTTAGTTGGCATCCTAACTGTCTTTGCTTTATATCTCTTAATTACTCGATCGAGCATCCCCGACAATAGTCTTTCGGTGCTGCTACTCTTCCCAAAATTATGCATTAAACCTGCTTATATATCACCAGTTTTTGACATGTTATCATACAAACACAAAATTCGATTGACTTACTTAGTTTATTTTACCCAGCTGATCATATAATCTGCCTAACTGCCTAGGATGCTATTGCTGAAATTCATATATGCTATATCATACTGCAAGATATAGATAATCGACTTCAAGATCTTTGTAGTTGTAGCTATGCTCATTTGATGTTCAGTTGTTCAATAAAACGACATGCATGGAGAGTCGGACAAATACTTAAAGTGGTCTACGATATTTTCGTTTATAATTCATCAACTCCTTGAAAAACTTTTCTTTGGGAGGAAAAATGTCCATAGATATAACGGATATTATATTTATCGTATGTACCCAAAACAAGAATATTTTAAATGTAAAACAATTAAATTAGTTTCTTTGTCAAAAATAAAATAAAAAATTATAGCTTGAAAGAAGATAAGAGAAATGAGATTGGTCTTTGCCGTGTCGCTGCTTCTGCCAGTCTCTCTCTAGGTCTCCCTTTCAAACGATTTATGATCATTTGGCCATAGCGTCGTATCAAGAGCCATTACTTAAATTTAGATTCTTTTTCCACTATTAGAAACAACTTCTAAGCAACAATTTATAACGCACGTATTACCATAGTGTCGTGTGATGTAAATCCTTTACACAATTCTTATTGGTTGATTGATTATCCGCGAAAGTATCGAGACCATAAAATCACTTGTTTGATTTGACATTCAGATTATATACCGTACAATTTCGAGTTAAAATAAACGTATGATTTGAAAGAAAAAAGCAGATATTGTGAAAACCTTGTTTTGTCGGGTGGTTGCCTAATTTTAACGTACATTAATTCTATCACGAGTGCAATTTTTGAAATCGACTTCCACAGTTTCATATATTGCGATTTGCTTAATTGTGCATTAGTAACTTACTGATCGCTTGTTTGAAGCTTGTATACATTTTTATACTCTGGTTTGTATGCTATGTAGTCATTCATTTGTAATAACATCTTCTAGAAAAATGCATGTGATGAATCATGGTAGACAACGAAAACATAAACTGATGCATCTCATGAAATTGGTATTTGTTCCGACATTTTATTTATGCAAGTTCAATCAATGAACAACCCTTTGACTATCACATGGTTCATTTTATCCTTTTGTATTTGTTTTATTTACCTCCTTACAATTTTGGACATTTAGCGTTTGAATCTCGCAGTTGTCTCACAACGCCAGTGTTGATTGTCGAATTGCCCATCAGTTATTAATTTCATTTTATAAATAAATTTTAAAATCTTATACCTAGTTTATACTATGTTGTGTATATTATAATCTGTCCAAAAACGTAAAAAGCTTTTATACCATCAGTTATATATGTTACAGTCATATTTGGGATATATTTGAGATATCCTTATTAGATTTAGTAATAGTAGGGCACGCGAAGCCATTTGTTAGGAGACGCTGGTCGGAACCACAATGCGAGAGTATCTATGTATTATGCGACGCCCTGCAGAAAAAATGTTACAAATGCGGCGACCTTCAGCTGGAACTGGAGGCTTTGAGAACGCCATAAGGCGTATATATAATTCGTGTGCTGGGAGAGTGACCAATCGAAGGGTTGAGTTTATAACATCTTGAGTTGGAGCTTTCAACCAACTAAGAAACAGATGCGCCAACTATTGAAGCCCATAAAAAGAATAGGCGTACAGGCAACGAAGACGTAGATTATCTCATGATTCTACATAGATTTCACAAAAATTGCAAGAGGTATCTTCTGTAGTGCCCCAGGCTCGAACATTTTTAGAGTTGGTGGTCCATCAAGGCAAACTAAACACATAGTAACTTGAATGTTAATTAGGACGCCAGTCACACCACCATTAAACAAAACCTGATTGTGCCAACGGACACTTTGCTGCGGCGCGGTCCAAGTGTTGGAGAAACTGAAACAAGGTTTTTTAACCTATAATGATTTTATATTCTCCAGTCTTCATGTTATTTTAACTTTCACGAGTTTAAAAATCAGTTATTTGACTATACAAGACAGGAAGAACCCCCAAAAAACATTAATCTGCACACGTGCCCAAAAGTAAAAAACGCACTTTCATTGGCACATGGTGTCCCGGCCGGTGATCAAACGAGAGCATTAACATTTTTTCGTTGGTGCTGATAAAAGCATAAACTTTTGTTTCGTTAAAAGCTTAAACTTTCTTACGTGGTGGATCTGCAAATGTAAAGCAAAAGGAAGACAAACGGAATTTTGATAAAAATAAAACAAATATGGGAGTACATGTATACATTCAAACATATTTAATAATTCCAAGCGAATCATAAAAATAAAGGTGATTCGATAGAAGCACATCGACAAGGACATAACTAATTAAATATACAGATCCAGGAGATCAACCTAACGAAGGAACAATATATAAAATATCAGCCGTTAAAATATAAGATATCAGTAGTCGACGTACAGTCAATTCTTCAGCATCGCCACTCTCTTTGGACGTTGCTTTCTCCAATGACGTCAACTTCCGTCAACTTGGTGCTTACCGTCTACTTAGCACCACTCTCCGATCACTTCTCTTTTATTCTCTACCGTAGCTTCCTTACCTTCTCCCTTTAATTGCTACGTTCCAACAAAAACTACTTTGTCTTAGAATTATATAAGGGTTTTTACGTATTTAACCTTTGTAACTTTGTCGTTTCTTCTTAATTTTGATTCTGTAGTTTTGCATGCATGCACATATCGAATGCACGCTAATTGTATTCCCACTACCATACTACTACATATATAAGCTACTAGGTAAAGGATACTGTCCTGCACAATGCTAAGATCGTACGTATACTTAATATATATATTCTTATAAAAGAAATGTCTATATGCTTTTGCTATGAGTTCAGTTTTATGGAAACTGTATGGCAGGCATGGCAACACAAAACAAGAGAAAACACCCACACACACTCCACCAATCCGCTAAAGACCACTAATTAGTAAACTCTATATATCTATACTTTTACTTTGCTTAGCACTATGGTGACGATAACTAATTTGATGTGAAGATTACCACATGACTAAAGCCCACATTGTTGCCATTCTTCAAGGATACTATATGTGTTTTGACTTTTGGCATTTTAAATCTCTCGTCAACGCATTTCGTGGTTTGAGTTCTAAAAAGATAGCTAGATAAGGTACTGAGACACGTACAGAAATGTTACTCTGATTGATATTAACCATATACACGAATCCGTCACATATACCTAATTAATCCTTTACGAACTCTGATACTCGGTCTTTATGAATTTTATAAAAAGAAAATTTCCAACATTAAACATGGACTGGAAACAGGAGTTTAGACGCAATAAACTTTACCTTAATAATAAATAAAGTCGTTACCAGGTGACATGGACACGAGGACCCCACTTCTTTCGCCTACCTTATTGCCAGGCTGTTATTTTCACACTCATACTTGTGATCTTTAAATGTATTATTTTAAAATATGTCATGTTAATTACACGTGTAACTTTATATGTCGTCGTCTACTGTACATTACGTTCCATTTTTCAAATTTGTCAGAAGAAGAGCAGAACCGTACGATCAAGTGGCGAGTTTTTAACCGTCAGATCTAAAAGAAAACTCTCCGGTTTTCGCTCACAGATTCCTCTGTAACGGGTGCCACTTCACTAAATTTTTGACTTGGTTACCGGTATCTCCGGTACTCCTCTACGCTATATGTTGACTAATCTACGTAAACTCTTTTTCACCTGCGAGATTTTTTTTCCCGTCTTTGATAAACCTTCCTCGCGTCGCGTTTATATAAAAAGAGAAGCTCCTTCTAAACTGAAGCGTCTGCCTCGTGTTCCACTTCAGGTTTATCCCGAGAAGTTTTTTTTTCTTTCTTTCATAGAAAATCCGGACAAAAAAACCTTGGCTCATTTATAGAGTGAGTTCCTTCTTCCTTCTATCTTCTCTCTCTAATTAGCTGCACAGAAGTTTTTATATATTATGAGTTCCATTGATTCTTGTGCTGATTCGTTTTCTCCCCGATCCGTTTCCCATGGGGATTGTAATGATTCATTCTCGTGAGAGTGCATGGATTTAAGAACTTTGTCCC
>KE155216.1:806503-833218 GCA_000411075.1 Sisymbrium irio
TTGCAGGAAACGTGAGGAAGACGAAACTAGCCTCCAGCTTTTTTCCAGAATTTTTTGTTTGTTCTTGCTAAAAGAGTAGATTCGGCAGGCCTAACACTTGGAGATATTATTGAAATGGGCGTGAAAGTAGCAACAACCTCCACCTTCCATCAATGGGTGGCTCATCCCATAGTTCACCATTCCTCTTCCCTTTCTCAAACCCTAGCTTCCTCCGCAGTTTCATCTCCTTCACGAAGACGGAGCATCGGAAACGACGGACGTTCTCTGTCCTGTCGCTCGGTGATGCAGGGCCAGAGCCAGAGCCAGAGGCTCAACCCTCCTCCTTCTCTCTTCGGCACTTCTTCCACGAATCTCCGCCACTCCAAGTCCTGTGAGCTCTGGGAATCATCGAGACCGACCAAAACACAGTTGATTCGCAGAGCTTTTAGCGGAAGCGTGGATCCTTTCTCCGAGGAGGAGTTTTCGAAAAAGATGCAGGAGCTGACTCTCAAATTCCAAGTCTCCAACGAAGAGGACAACGAAACAGAGACCGATGATCTTGCAAGTCATAGCTTCGGTATAATGGACGGTGTTGATAGATCCAACAGTTCAGTGGAGTCGCCATGGCCCGAGATGGTGCAAATGTCAAGCATCGAGAGGAAAGCAAACAGCGTCGATCTTCCTCTGTCGCTTCGGATCATAAAGAGAAAGCTACAGATGGAGGAAGGTGTTATCAACCAAGTCGGCGAATCAGCTTGCTGCTCTGTGAAAAGAGCCTTCTCCTCTATGGTGTTTATGATTCGTGAACTCCAGAGCTTCACACTACACATGAGAGAGCTTCTTCTCTTCGAAGATCTTCAAGGAATCCTCCTTCGCGTCAGAAAAGAGATGCACGCATCGTTCGTTTGGTTGTTCCAACAAGTTTTCTCTGCAACTCCTACCTTGATGGTCTCTGTTATGATCCTCCTCGCCAACTTCACTGTTTACTCTATCGGTAGCAACTCCGCTTTAGCCGCCGCAGCGCCTCAAACTCCACCAACAGCCACTGTCTCTTTCACCTTCGACACCACTGAGTCGCAGGAGAAGTTCGATCCCTCAATGGTCAAGACATTCTCTGTTTCTTCTCCCAACGGGAAGACATCTTTCGTCGGCGGCGGAGGCAGCGGTGGGAACAACATTCCGCCGGTGCAAAGTGGAACAGACGGAGATGGGTCTGATCAGTTCAGAATGCCATCTCACTTTTCATCGTCGTCTCTCGGCGCAACAACTGCGGATTCAGAGGTGTCTGTGTCGGGGCAAGAAGAGATGAGACTGTGGAACTTGATCTTGGAGGAATCAGAGAAAATGGAAGCATTGGATCACGAGACGATGAAGCAGATGGTATCTCCTGTGGAGGCTCGACTAGAAGCAGAGGAGTCCATGGATTACTTTAAGACAGAGCTTCTCTACCAAACGGGATTGTCTCAGCAGCCTGATAACGTCCTCCTTCTTGCTAATTACGCCCAGTTCCTCTACCTAATCATCCATGACTTCGACAGGTAATTAACATTTTGACCATCATGATATTTAAATTATATTATCTTTGATTTGTTCTTCGTTAGATCTTCATGATTAGATTTGGTTTGGAGTTAAGTTAGATCTTTGCATCCAAAAGTTGGATTTTGCATGCTTCATTTGATACTAATAGTCAGAATTGTAGGCGTAGTCGTGGAATGATAGATATTATATTTGGGGATTACGGGAGCTATGTAGATATTTTAGCTAAAAAGTTGTCATAATCAAATCACCATAAGAACCAATCGGATAGGCTTATAATGAGTGAACCAGTTCTCTCTTTACCACTTAAGAGAAAGAAGACAACTAGTAGATAAAAATCTACATCTCCCATTTCAGAATAAAATAAGGAATCAAATAAAACGACGTCACACTTGTTTTTCTTTCCCAAAGATTTTGTCTTTTAGCTCTGAGTCTTTTTGGGTTGGGTTTCCAACAAATAAATAAAGAAAAGCTTGGTTGATAGTGGAGTATGTGGTGGAATTCTGAAGATTGCTTCTCTTCCAAAAGCCAAAATACTAAATCCTAAAACCAAAGCGTTTTGTTATAAGCTGTATCCTCACAGTCTCACACGTTGTTACTTATCTAACTGTTACGTTATTCATTTGCACACTATAAGGAGCCCATGTTTCTGCATTTGGATCTAAAGCAAATAGTATTATTAGGTAATAATTCGCTAAAATGTGAATTTGCTCGCGAATAGGTCAAATACAACTTTAAACCTCTATAGATATTTTGGGTGATAAGGTCTCGAGACAGAACTTTGACATTTTTAGCATGACTATAATTCAATATAGGTACCATTTTAGACTATTTTCATCTGATGTATCTGTCCACATTCTATAACCAGAACCCAATTTACTTACGTTCTCACTTACCCTTTTGGCCTTATTCACATTCATATCTTATCTCTAAACAAAACCACAATCGTGTTGGATCTTTGTCATATTCTAACGTGGCTTCTTCTTCTCTTGTTTGGTCTGAAAACAGAGCGGAAAAGTATTTTAAGAGAGCGGCAAAAGCAGAGCCAGCGGACGCGGAGGCGCTGAATAAATACGCGACTTTTCTGTGGAAAGCAAGGAACGACATATGGAGAGCAGAGGAAACGTTCTTGGAAGCAATATCTGCTGATCCAACAAACTCCTTTTACTCTGCCAACTACGCGCATTTCCTTTGGAACACCGGTGGTGACGAGACGTGTTTCCCTCTAGACGCTCCACCGCAACAGAACACAACTTAAAAAAGAGCCACAACAATTGCCTAAATGTACAGTGCGTTTCTTTTATAGAACTCATGTCATGTGCAACTTTTTGTTTTGTATAAAGAAAAGACTTTTGTTATATATTCGTACATATTTCAAAAGTTTTGACTATTTTTTTAATCTTCTCGTGGACTATACCATACTGTCACGGGCTTGTTCTTTTACGTGAACAGACCATGCGTCTGTCAGTTTCTCATCTGTTTTAACAAAGTCGAGAAAGACGATTATTTTCCCGTTGAAAGTTTACAATCTGTGTCACATTTTATAACATAAGAAATTAATTTTCTCTAGCTCCAAAATTGTGATCAAATATTTGTTTGGTTTTAGGTTTATAATCTTTAGATTTATAGCGTTTAGTGTTTTTAATTTAATTTTATTCATGTTTGCTATTTCTTCTATATGTATGCATAATGCATAGTAGTTAATTATGATAATGTTTGGTAACAGTTGATTTTTTTTTATTGAATGCATTAAAAGCAACGAAAGAGGTTGGAGTCAGGAAAATAGGTGTAGATTTTGTAAGAACCCAAAACCCTTCTCGATCCCACGTTTTAGTTTTAATAAGATCTCTACAACACATTGGATCGTGAGAAAAAAACCCAAAAACAGTAATGTGAACCCCCCAAAAGTGGGACACGTCTCTCTTCCTTTTTAATCACTCATTATCTTTTATCAACTTGTATAATCTTTCCTTTGGACTTTGGGTGTATAGTCTCCATAACAAGCTTCGGGATACACGCACGAGATCTATTTATCCCCACGTGAACTCTATAATATTTCCCTTCTTCAAATACACAATATAATAACCTTTTTGGTAGATTTATTAATTGATGTAGAAAGATTTGAAACTATTTAATTTGCTTATTACTAGTATTTTAACACTTTGGAGTGTCAGCAGTCCCATCAACGTTAACTTTTATAAGGTCATTTGATAGTATAATAATTCGTCTTCTTTTCTCACTCTAAACTTGGTTCCTGTATCTAGTTTCGACTAGACCGAGACACGTCAGACAAACCTAAGACTATTTACAACCATTCAGGTCGAACGTATAAAGATTGTTAATCCATGTAAATTATGGTTGTTACGTTGACGGAAGTCAAAACAGCGAGATTTTATTGGCCCGGTTCGGAAGTGAGTCAAATGGTTGCCGTGATTAATCTCTCGATTCGCTGCGACTCATTCTCCATATACTTGGATCACAGATCAGTTATAATTTTAGTCCTTATTTTTTCCTTTCTCTTCGTGCGATTCATTCCCGAAGAGGATTATGTTTAAATTATTTTAGTGTGTTTCTTTGGAGAATTTTTTTTTAACGTGTTGAGTAATCTTTTTCTCGGGAGCAAAAGTAAAAGTTTCCAAACTGAAAACTGATAGTATGATACAACATCTCCCGCCTCTTTATGGCGTATCGAAGCCATATGAAATTTCCAAAAAATTGATATTAAACTCATATCTATGTTACCAGTAAACCCTATATTCTACCTTTGTAAATTGAAAGAAAAGTGTATTCAAAGTTGAAACTATTAGCTTCAAATCGAGAAACCTCTCAAGTTGCTTCTCTGTTTTTTGTTTTGCTTACTTGTTATCCTTAGCCTCTGACAGAGTTATACTCCAGCTTCGAAACACGCTTATGACATTTTGGCTCTCGCAAAGAACACTCCAGCAAATAAACCTGAGGAAACATAATGCATATACAGTAACTGATAGACACATTCTTTCCACTTTAACTCATGAAAAGAAGAAGCATATAACATAACAGATAATCATCGCTTGTGCTTTGCTTCTGCAGAACCGTTTTACTTACCAAAAAGTATGCTGAACAAATTCGGGAGACTGAGAGGGACGTTGAAGAGTACAAGACCAGATAATGATATAGGAACCTTGTTTAGAGAACCCACCAGACTGCCCACATGATGGAAAGAACATCATTCCGTTAAAAACCGAGTTACACAAACTAAGTGAAATATTTTAGAAGCAATGTTTCTTTCTGCAGTCGGAAAGAGAGATACCTGTATGTTGTGGGCCCTGTTTGATGCAAGAACCACATCGAAGTGAAGCTAATGGCAAGACCAAGGAAGCCGCTTGCTGTTGCGACTACCCAAAACATTGCAACGTTTGTCACATCCCTGCCAGAGAGTAAAACACCATGAACACATTTTTAGCTTCGAAAAGTAACAATTTTTTCCATCTGGTCATTTCCGTGAGATCTTCTACTTGTGTACCTTCCCATTTGCAGTTTCACATCTCGTTATAAATATAACTAACACATAGTAACTCTGCCGTTTGTACTATTGAAATAAGAAAAAAAAAAAATAGAAGCTGGAAACGTATAGCATAGACAAGGACTTGTTTAAGACTAGGTAATTGTCTATGTTGGATCTAGATATTTTTAAGTGAGCTAAAGAATCAGCCAAGTATATTACTAAGTAGACAGAAGAACTAGGCATAAGATGTGTCAGATGATTAAGAAGATGACAAAGATACTAAATTTGTGGACAAGTGTCGCTCTATTTAATAGTTCTTACGTGCTTATTACGTATCTCCATTCACCCAGTAAGATGATCAAGACGATGCCAAAAGGTAGTGACAAGAGATTATTCAGCAGCACCATTGACACCTCATTAAGGGACCCAGATTTTGTGGACTGTTTTGCTTTGTCCATGACTCGACGCAAAGTAAGCTGTGCACAAAGAGTTGAAAGATCATTATTATAGAGCGTTTGAGAGAGAGCGAGAGAGAGAGATGCATCAAGGTTCCTGTTCCAGTTTCATAAGCGTGAACTTACAGAATAGCTTGCGGTTAGAACGCAGTTGGCAGTCTGCCACGAGTACCCTACCGCATTGAATGTGAGATCCGTGATGCCTCCACTGATTGCAGAGATGATCTGCATTGCAAACAATTAGCTGGTAACACTTTGGTATGAAATAGGGGTTGCTACAGAGACTAACTGAAGGCCTAGAGATTTTTTTTTTCCAATCTGAGCAAGGATGTGCGATTTAGCTTACCATCATGAACATTGCAGCCCAAACCTTGTTGTTCTGCCTTTTGCGGAACATGTACAATTCCCCTATCGCGGTAATTATATTCGTTGCATTCTTCAGAATAGTCACCATAGCAACGTTTATGTATTTCAAACTGGAAAAGAAATGTAATGTTTGCATTAGTCTCAAGCACTACAGATTCTTAGATGAAAATATTGACCGATTAGTCTCCTGAGTGGTGTTGAAAGTTGAAACCTTTACCTGTACATCCCCGAGATGAGCATGCCCACAAAGATAACATTGACAGGCATCCAAACTCTGATCAACTTCCAGTTAAATTTTTCAACTGAAACCACTCCAGAGAATTTTAGTAGAGCTACCACCAAACAGCTGATTAAGTTCTGAAATTAAACTTGTAATAAATAAGGAAACCACCAAACGATATAGTTTGTCAAATCATCTTAAAGCCAAAAGAAACAAAAAAAGCTCATGGATCAGTATCTTCTTACTTGATACAACATCAACGAGATTCCTGCGTTGAAATTGTAGCTGGAGAGAACGATTTTGTTCATTATGATCATGCTGCAGGAAGAGATGCAGTAAGCTGCTCCAGACACAAGAGGTCCTGAATGTTTCACAGAACCATGGTCACGTCTGTTATCTCCACCAACCGGAAGATATCTCCGTCTCCATCTGAGTAACCTTGAGCGAGAAATCAAGAAAGTTTTCCTCAAGACCGTATAACATGGAGCCAGCTGAAAAAAACGAGTGTTATACAACTACCTTTCACCAAAGCCTCTACGTTCGGAAATCTTCTCGTGGCTCTGGATATGATCGAGAAGTTGATAGACAACGCTTTTACTACCATTTTCACTGAAACGATTCAGCTCTGATTCATCAGGTTCGTGGCAAACAACGGATTCAAGTTCCACAGCAGTCATATCTTCAAGTTCCTGCAGCCAAAGTTCTCACTGTAATCGTTAAGAGACAAACATCTACTCAACCAAAGAATCGCTTTGGCGTTTCCACTAGACGCAAGAAGTATAGAGAGAGGCCTAGAAGTTTGATACCTTTAGCAGAATTGCAGAAACAGTTCTCCTCTACTCTCACAATCCGAATGATAAAGAGTGAAGAGGAGAGTTACACTTATCAGCTCGACAATGGCGAGAAATACGGCGCGTAAATTCGATTCAAGGTGTACGATCGGCAGACGTGGGAATCAGATCTTCACCGCTTTTTTTTGTTTGTGAAGAGGAAAACCGGCGACGATGGAGGTGAAGTGACCTTTTTAGGAAACACGCAAAGCGTAAGAGGCGAAGAGGAACGTGGGAGGATCTGAGCGAGAATACCGAGGCAGAGAGAGAGAGAGAGAAAGAGTAACCGTCCATGTTCATTCTCCAGCTTCAATATTACTCTTTTTATTAGGGTTCTTGTTATCTGACGAAAGATGATTTATTATTATATATTTTATAAATTCAGCCACGAACGAAATGATAATACGTGATGAAAATTTTAGGCTTGAGGCTATGCCGGCATCCATGGCTACTTTCCTGGCGGGAAGATCGCCGGTGACCATGACGAGTCGGCTTTTTTTAAAAAAAAATCTTAAGTTTGGGCTTTGTTATCTGGGCTTTATCCATTGGGCTTTAGCCTTGACAATGTCACTAACTTTTGTGTAAGGGGATTGAGTCCACTGGGCTGATTTGAACTAGCCGGTCAATATCATTTCATCGCAAACTTGCCGTCATATATTTCGTCTCTGGCTGATAATCTTTGTGATATTGATTGATTGATATATAGGAAATTTTAGTGGACCAACTACATTAACAAATGGAATTATATTATAATTATAGATGATTAGTGGGTACTTCAACTTTTAGTAGACGACGCTTATTTTATATATCAAATTGAACACGACCTACAATTTGCAATCATGTCCTATTAAAAGATATGATAGAATTAGGTAAAAAATCTACGTAAAGAGATAAGTCATTTTAGCTATGAAAAAATGTTAACACACGCGCACGCATAAGATATTTGTATACTTCAGGTGGTGGTGGTATCCTTCATCAAAGGTGCTAATTGCAAAGCTATACAAATCGGTGGTCATAATACAGCATCCTTGCTTTATATTTTAACCTTTTGTCGCTTTATTACTAAACCTTTTGGATAAACTATCTTTTGGATTACTCTAGTCGGTAAATCATTTTTACTGCACAATGAAGTGATAAAAAATTGTTACATACTGACATTTAAATATATTGATCCTAGATGAACATTCAGTGGGTTTTCTGAATGTTCATGAATAGCAGAAGTATATACTGAATAGCAAAATTGTCCTCTAATCTATATTTGCATGATTGAATTGAACGAGAATAATATTATTTTGACTAATCACGATAAAAAGAATAAAAGACGAATATTAAACCGAACATTTCTACACATAGTAAGAGCAAGAGGAAGATAGAAAACTGATTTCACATATTTACTGTACTACTGCACAATACACATCAACGAAAGTCACATATAGACTTATTATATAGACAGTACGTGTAATTCTTACAAATAAGTAAATGGACAATGAACGACCGAGACAAAGGGAGTGATGAAACTTAAGAAGTAGAGTTTGATCTGGTGAACGAGGAGGATGAGTTGATGAACTCTATGCAGTCTTCTATGGCCTCTGATCGATGACTATCATTGCTTATGGGCATAATCGACGGCTGAGATCTCCCGGAGGAAGAAGAAGAACCCTTTGACGGTGGAGATTTCCTCTTCTTCCTCATCACCACCAGACGTAAGCCTTTTGCAAATTTACAGCCGAGATGCTTTATCATTCTTGCTGCTGTGACTTCTGTTTTCCTCGGTAACCTCAATCCGCAGCTCGTTGTGCACCCGGGGATCTTACCATGCGGTCCCTTGATTGCGGGTTGCTTAACCGAAGCATCTCTCTGAATCGGTCTAGTGTTTGTGCTGATTCGTTTTGTTCCAGCAGCTGACATAACAAGAGGGAGTGAGAGAGGTTTATGGGAAACAATATGAGGATATCGAGAGATATATAAGGGACTGAAGCTGAGAACAATTGTGCAAATAGTTCAGGCAAAGACGGGAAAAGACATGATTAGATGTATTCATAACATCATTACGCTTAGGCCATGATTAAGCACTCGAGACATAAAACATAAACAAGTAAAAAAAAGTGCAGCTTTTCGATCCTATATATACAAACAATTGTAGTTAAAGTGGATCTACAAAATTTATAAAGAAAGCTATGAGCAAGAGCAAAAAGAGAAGACTAGGTTTAGTTTATTTTTTTCATTCTTTCTTTACGGTCCACAGAGAGAATAAACCTTTGTATAAGTGACGAGAAAGGTTCTTTCTAATGAAGCAACCATTTGGAATCACTCTTCGTTGATGATCACTCATGTGTGCACAAAACAATCTGAAAAGGTTTATTTTTGACTCCAGGAGAGGCCAATTTTAAACTGACCTTTATGAATGGCAGATTCCTTTCACGAGTCTGCGGCTACAAAAAAGGAGGAAAGAAAGAAAAATAAAACAAGAATATGGTGGGCACAAGAATATGAGAGAGCATAGAAGAACCAGGGAGTGTCAGGACAGAAATGAAAGATCACACTTTGGAGGCTGGAGAGTGATTTTACATGTGAGAACATTCCATTGGGATCAGAACAAATAATTCCTGCATAATAAAGTCAGTGATTAGATACTAATGGCCTGAGACTGACATACATGAGAGGTTTCAAAAATGCCAAAAGGGAAAAGAATGCAATAGCAAAAGCACACCAACCGTATGCATAAGATTTAAACCCAAAACGATGAGGGAAGACGTCTTTTCAGACACATTAACCAACCATCTCCCCCAATGAATTATTATTTGATACAAAGAGATCACTGGTTCCAGTATTACAATTCACAAGAGAGATATACTCCAGCCATGTAACCAAATAGGGCTCAATATGGTAATTATGCAAAAGTCTTGACCAACCAGCAAAAATATTATGTAGAATTGCAAGACATAGGAGGGCAGTAAAATTAACAGAGAAGGATTCACATTAGAACATTAAACCCTAAGATCGCAATAGCTTCCTGATTCGAGTAGTTGAGCAAAACAATGCACAACTAGAGATGTTTTAGAAACATGTACAGACCCCTTCTGTACCTCTTGTTCTTCAGACACAAACATAAACCGAACAACGAGAAAAGAAAGAAGGAATGATATCAATTCGCAAACAGTAAATACATATAGACATATTGTATCCTCAAGAGGAAATTCACCAAATTCATATTTTTTTCATAACCCATTTAGTTGGTGATCTATAAACACCAACATGGAAGGTAAATATGATTATAGCAGAGCATTAAAAACGTCACACACTTAAAGAAATTCAAATTATATTTTCAACATTCACGGCGATAATCACGAGCGTAGCTGTAGCTGGGCCTAGCTCCAAAGTCAGTCTCAGACCTCTCCGCAGCAGCTCTCTCTTCCTCCAAGCTCAATCCTCCCATCGTCTTCTGCAACTGCCTGTGATCATAAGGAGAGTAATCGACTGGCGCCGATGGACCACTCGGCACTCCGTAACTGGACAATCGCGAGCCCAAAGGTGGAGCCTGCGGCTTGTAGTCGTTCACCGGAAAGGCATCGACGGGAGCTGATGGGCCACTAGGCGGTGGAGCGTAAGTAGGAAACCGAGGAGGAGCTAAAGGAAGAGGCTTTTGATCAGTGGATGAGAAGGCATCGACGGGAGCAGATGGATGGCCGTAATTGGAGGAGCGATCGTACATGGAACGTGGTGGAGGAGGAGGAGGGTAATAGAAGCCGGAATAGTATTGATCGGTGAAGGGATAAGGAGACGGTGAGAAGTCTCTGTAGTCACGCTGAGGAGACGGAGAGGTGATCGGAGCTTGAGGAGGAGGAGGAGGAGGGGTTGGGGAGTAATAATGGTTTCCTTGAGGGGCAGAATAGTAATCTTGCGGTTGGGATTGAGGACGTGGCGGCTGAGGAGGAGGAGGAGGCTGCTGAGGTGGAGGGATGGGCCGGTCCTTGATCGCGAGCTTCAAGCGTATCTTCCCTTGGGTCCGACCAGAGGGACGGAGAAGCTCGAGGGAGTTGATGGATTCTTGAAGCATCGTCCCTTCTGAGTCAACCAAGCGAACCAGAGGAAACCTAACCGATCCGACGAGATCGGAGGAACCTGAATGAAAGACCTCCATGTTGAGGACCGATTCGTGGACGGATCGGGTGAGAGGAAGAGTAATTCGCTCGTTCCAAACCGGTTTAACGGAATCGTCGGAGCGAGTGGAGAGACGGTGATCTGGGTCAAGGTAAAGAACAACGTACGGTTTCAGGTCTCCGTTACGCCAGTTTACATTCTTCAAGTGCTTCGCAGAGACGACGGTGACTACCAGGTCCAGTGGCTCCGATGAGGCCATGATACGGTGGTTTTCGCGGCGGTGTGAGCTAACGTGCGCTTGTATCGGGTATTAAAGTTTTCAGCACATCGTTCGTTCATCACAAAGTTTTAAACTTTAAAAAGCGTTATTTCTTTAAACCTGCTGACTCGTAGAGAGGCTTCTGACTCAGTCTGACTTGAGACAGCTGTCGTTATTAATTAAGCGAAAGGGATATAGATATCCTCGTGTCCAAACAGATCATCAAATCCTAACCAAGCACAAGATAGAGGCATTTTGAAGAAGTGGATAACACCCACCCTTCTTTCAGACAGTCTTCTTCGTCTTTGTTGTGTGTGTTACTGTGAATAAGGTCAGGCAACAATGGCTTCCTCTGCGACAGCGGCAAATTCACTGTCCTTCTTCTCGTCTTCTCTCTTCCTGTCTTCCTCTCACCAAATCCCTAAAACATACATTTCCGTCGCGAAGATTGGCTCCGGCAGAGGTTCGAAGCCGCTCTCAGTCGCATCTCAGCTGGCGACACTACCGATCTTCTCATTCGAAGGAGAGAGGGTTGGAGAGACGTACCTGGACCTCAAAACTGCCCCGGAGGACACCGCGCGTTCCGTCGTCCACCGTGCAATCGTGACGGACTTGCAGAACAAGCGGCGAGGTACGGCGTCCACGCTCACTCGCGGTGAAGTTAGAGGTGGTGGAATCAAGCCTTACGCGCAGAAGAAAACCGGTAACGCGAGGCGTGGGTCTCAGAGGACGCCGCTGCGTCCCGGAGGAGGAGTGGTGTTCGGTCCGAAACCGAGAGACTGGTCAATCAAAATCAACAGGAAGGAGAAGAGTTTGGCGATATCGACGGCTATCTCGAGCGCTGCGACGTCGGAAGGTGCGATAGTGGTGGAGGAATTCGGGGATAAGTTCGAGAAGCCAAAGACCAAGGATTTCTTAGCTGCCATGAAGAGGTGGGGTTTGGACCCAAAAGAGAAAGCCATGTTCTTGATGCTTGACGTTGAAGAGAACGTTGCCAAATCCAGCAGGAACATTGGAACCCTGAGGATGCTGACTCCAAGGACGCTCAATCTGTTCGACATTTTGAATTCTGATAAGCTCGTGCTTACTCCTGCGGCTGTGGAGTTCTTGAATGCTAGGTACGGTGTTGATGCGTTGGAGACTGACGAGGATGATGATGATGATGCTGAAGATTCCACGGAAGGTTAGTGTTTTTTCCGAACCAAACTTGGTCTTTGACGAGGATGATGATGATCTTGTATTCTTCAGTTTCTTTGCTTTAAGTAGGAGTATGATTTATAGATAATGTGTTTCTATGAAGGGGCAGAGGAAGCTGCAGAATGAGCAAGGAACTTGGATCCAACTGGTGATGAAAGTGTTAGCTTATGAGTTTTTTTTTTCACCTTCTCTTTCCTTTTTGGTGGTAACAAGAGAAATATGTGCATTTAATTTAGATTTTTCAAAAGAGATTATTCCCAATTGTCTTTTTTTTTTTCTTTTTCATACTGAGTTATGTGTCCAACCCTCAATGAAGTTGGAATTTATAACGAGTTTAATTAGACACCATGAATAGAACCATAAGGTTTCTGAAACCAATAGGTGGAAGTCATCTCTTTTTGATACAAGTGAGTTGGTTTAATTGTACCCCAGCCGAAACCTAGAAAGTAAAAGCCTGATAATAGCTCTAACGTTAACAAGAAAGATAGGGTACTAAAGCTGAAGACTGTCATACTTATACCACCCGTATGGATTCATTTTATCATCATGAAACATGCACTTAAGGCAGTAGTGAAGGTAGCAAAGTCTTCCTATCTTAGTAGTCAAATCAGGTCGCAGTGCTGATGATCATCTTGGTTTAGATCTGTTAGCAATTGTTTTCAATGGGATATCAAAATTTGAATTGTGCGATGGGCCAATAGAAAAAAATTGTTATGGGCCGTCACTAATTATTGGGCTTATGAAATGAACCCAAAATTTAAAGGAGGGAAATATTCAAAATCTATGAAACCTTCCAGCTTGTCAACAAGTTAGAAAGATGGTGTTCAAATATTGTAACTTTGTAAGCAAAATAACTCTCATAGATGATTGATTCGTTCTTTAATTTTCTAACAAAAAACTCTGAACTGTCATAGAGAACTCGTTGGATCATATCAATAGTTCTAAGATTCAATTAGAACTGTGTCTACATTTATGGATGCCATAAGCGATTTTATCAAAATAATTTTATAAAATAAAATGTACCAAGACAACTGTGATTTCGTTGGATTGTAGTTATTAATCATTAATTAGCTTTGGAGATAGAAAATTGATTATAAATTCTACATTTCTGATGGTTTATTGTTCATGTAGGTTTGGTTGGGAAGAAAATACTTTTAAGGAAACAATAGGAGAAAAAAGATATGGAATCAGAACACGTCGGACAAAGATAATTATGAGTGATTCTTTCTGATGGTTTTCTTGTTCATGTAGGTTTTAGTTAATTTGATTTTTTTTCTTTTCTTTTTAACTTACCTTTTTCACTTTGTTTTTTTTTGTTATTTATTGTTTTCTTTGCATAAGATTGCGGATAAGTTGATGTAAAAAAACAATCTGGATAAATTTTATAAATTGGATAACTTTTTTATTTATATTCGAAATTATTTTATATAACCAATATTCTGTCGAAAGTCGTGGATAGATTCTAATCCTCATTGTTCTAATATCTTTTTAAAACGATAATATCTTAGATATTAAAATTTGTAAACACATTTATCTGAAACAATTATCTAAAGGAAAAGTCAATCGAAAAATCCGGTAAAAAAGATTATGTAGAAATCGGTGTTTATCCAAAAGCACTCGGAAATATCTATAAAAGAAACACATCTCCACTAGTTAGAGTTATTAACAAAGATTAAGAAGAGACAAAAGAAACACATCTCTAATAGGTATTAATGGCGGTGGGAGTAATGAATATTGAAGAAGGGACTTCCTTCCCTGCAAAGAAGACTTTTCAAGTCTGCATATGCAGTATTATTGCTGCTGTTGGTGGTCTCATGTTTGGTTATGACATCGGAATCTCAGGTTATTTTTGTTTGTTTGTTTGGGGTTTGATTAGTTTTTTTTTTTTGTGATTGATGATTGATGAATAGGTGTAAATAAAAATTGCAGGAGGTGTGACTAGTATGGACACTTTTTTATTGGATTTTTTCCCGCACGTGTACGAGAAGAAACACAAAGTACACGAAAACAACTACTGCAAATTCGATGACCAGATTTTGCAGTTGTTCACTTCGTCTCTCTACTTGGCTGGTATCTTCGCCAGTTTAACCGCTTCCTACTTGTCGAGAAGGTTTGGAAGAAAACCTATAATCATCTCCGCCTCCCTTTTCTTCCTTGCCGGAGCTATCCTCAACTTATTTGCACAAAATCTCGGCATGTTGATCGGTGGTCGTATTCTCCTTGGTTGCGGTATCGGTTTTGGTAATCAGGTACAAAAATCCTCGAACTTTCTATATACATCTTAGGTTTCCTTTGTTTTCTTTCTACGAGTTAGTGTAGTTTTTTTTTTAATATTTTTGGTCTGACTTCTAGGGTTTTTTTTCTAACATTAAACCAATACATGTGCAGACCGTTCCATTGTTCATCTCAGAGATTGCACCTCCTCAATCCAGAGGAGGACTAAACATCATGTTCCAGTTTCTCATCACCATTGGCATCCTAGGAGCAAGCTTTGTGAACTACCTAACCTCCACGATGAAAAACGGCTGGAGATATTCTCTCGGTGGTGCCGCTGTTCCGGCCTTGATCCTCTTGATAGGATCCATCTTCATCCACGAGACTCCAACTAGCCTCATCGAGCGGGGTAAAGATGAGGATGGTAAGAAAGTCCTGAGGAAGATCAGAGGCATTGACGACATTGAATTGGAGTTCAATGAGATCAAACGGGCGACAGAGACTTCCAACAAAGTGAAAAGCCCTTTCAAAGAACTTTTCTTAAACCGCGAGAACAGACCGCCACTGTTGTGTGGAACGCTGATTCAATTCTTCCAGCAGTTCACAGGAATCAATGTCGTTATGTTCTACGCTCCGGTCTTGTTCCAGACCATGGGTAGCGGTAGCAACGCTTCTCTCATCTCTACCGTTGTCACCAACGGTGTGAACGCAATCGCTACAATTATCGCCATTTTCATGGTTGATCTGCTCGGTAGGAAAGCCTTTTTGATTGAAGGAGCCATTCAAATGACAGCTACACAGGTATGAAATTTAGAAATTTAGTTTTATTTACGTCACAAGTTAAGTATTCCGTTTGCTTGAATAGCAAGTTAACTCTTGCTTTCTCTGTCTTTTGACCTACTTGCGCAGATTGCTATTGGAACCCTGCTCTTTATAAACTTACACCTAGTCGGACCTATTACCAGTCATGCCGTGCCGCTCGTTGTACTTATTCTCATATGCGTCTATGTGTCTGGGTTCGCGTGGTCGTGGGGACCTTTGGGATGGCTTGTTCCGTCTGAGATCTACCCTCTCGAGGTGAGAACTGCAGGTTACTTCTGTGCAGTGGCGATGAACATGGTCTGCACGTTCATTATCGGCCAGTTCTTCTTGTCGGCGCTCTGCAGATTCAGATCCGCGTTGTTCTTCTTCTTTGGAGTCATGAACGTTATCATGGGACTATCTGTTATCTTCTTTCTACCGGAGACCAAAGGTATTCCCATTGAAGAAATGGCCGATAGGCGTTGGAAGAAGCATTGGTACTGGAGGAAATATTTCAAGAATAATTAGTTTATTAAATATTAATAATTTGAACAATTTTTATCTTTTTGAGTTTAGGCTATTTGAGAGTTTATTGGTTTAGACTTGTTTTGTTTTTTTTCCTAATTTTATGGAACAATTATTATATTTAAGTTTCACTGTGCACACAATTGTGGTTTTGTGAAGGGATTGAATTGGTCATAAATTCAATTATCCACTCAATATTTTTCAACTTCCGAGATTAAGATTTCTAACAAAGTAGCGAAAAATCAGTAATATTTTGTTTTAATGATTGAACTTAACTTCAAGTACCAGAAGCAAAGAGGTTTGTTCAATAACCACCACATCACCAATTATTTGGAAAATGTTTTGAAATAACTTTGGACCTTTTCCTCTAACTTTTATAGAACGCATTACCAAACCTAAAAACTATGAATTCTTTTCGATGGATATTAGTGAAAAAACATGAAATAGGACGTATAATAATCCAATACGAATGATTGTGGAATATAAGAAGTGGAACAATGGTAGCTATTGTAATTGTATTCGAGTCAAATAAATAAGCAAATAATTCTAATGCGACTCTAGAAGACCAAACACTGATTTTACAAGATATGTCACCGGATATAATCAACACCAAACCATAATAACATACGAACACCGTTCTGTCATCAATCCGCTGACACAAGTAATAGAGAACTCACTATTTATTACAACACACGTGACGTGAGTGATTGTGTCAGCATCAAAGCAAAAACAGAACTGGGAGAACTCTATTACGGGCTGACGGATCTGGAGGTGCTTGATCTTGCGCTCCTTGAATGGCTCATTGAAGATTGGCTGTCCCGTCTGTGAGACTTGCTCCTGCTCTGTTTCCTTCCCTTTCTAGGGGATATGCTCCTTGACTTGCTTCTCCTCACAGGGCTTACGCTCCTCGACACCGACCTGTACCTGCATTCGTTCATATTCTCAGTTTCCACAAGACTCAGTTTCTGCCACAACCTTTTTATAATTGACCTGCCATACCTTCTGGAGTAACGACTTTCAGGCGAGTAAGACCTGTCTCTCCCTCTGTAGTAAGGCGAATACGACCTGTCTCTTCTTCCCCTGTAGCAAGGGGAGTATGATGTGTCACGTGCTCTGTAGTGAGGCGAGTATGACCTAGATCTGGACCGGTACCGCCTCCTGTAGTAAGGTGAGTATGATCTGCCCCGTGCTCTATAGTCAGGCGAGTAGGACCTAGACCTGTACCGCCGCCTGTAATAAGGCGAATATGATCTGTCACATCTCCTGTAGTAACGATCATCAGGTGAAGGAGATCTCGAATAAGAGTAAGATCTTCCTCGCCTATAGTAGGGTGAGTTAGACAATGATCTTCTTTTCCTCCGATAGCTAGGAGAATAAGACCTGCTACTATCAGACGAGTAGCTTCGACTGCGACTGCGACTACGAGAGGCGGTCTGTCGGGGAGAGTAGCTAGGAGACCGACGTCTTCCTGCAAAAGGAATAAACAAGATCATGAAGGGCCGAGATCAGGAAACACCCGCTAAGGAATTGTAACTAAGTCAATGCTATTGATGTCATACCTCGAGCGGCTCTCAGCCCCAAATACTTCCCCGGAGTCGGGGTACGTCCTCTACGACGTCTTGCCTGAACATAAAACAGAGATATGATAGAGCTGTCAGAAATCCATCATTCAAATAGGAAAGTATCTGTAAGGAAAAATGAAAACACAACAAGAACACCATTTCTAACATTGAAGCTACCAAAGGAAGGTACGTTAAGTAAGTTGTTCAAGAAAGAGAGGAATGCAGGGCGTACAACCCTAACAGTGTGCAATTCGGTGTGTTTGAACTGTTGCAACGATTGCTATTTGGTGAAGCGCTGCTGCTACAGACAGCAGACCTGCTGCCACAGAAACTTGAAAGTGGAAACAAGCAAACAGCTCAAATATTTCAAAAGAAAACAAGAAAAAGAAATCATCATCATGTTGCCCATTACTTGCAGAAATCAGCTTTCGCCAGATCACATTTATTTCAGGTTCGCTTCTTTACTTATACTTTACCTTCTCAACAGTAATGACGCGGCCGAGCAGAACAGAGTGATCTAGATATCTGATGCAGCGGTTAGCATCACCAACAGTTTCCATCGAGATAAAGCCAAATCCACGAGGTTCTCTAGTCCATGGATCAAGGACAAGGTGAACATCAGTCACCTAGAAAAATCAAAGCTCACAGAGGTTAAATCATGAACAAAAAAACAAATCTCTATTGTAAAACTTTATGCAAAAGTGAGGGTCACAAGAGACTAATCATTCTTTTCCAACCTTTCCTTCTTTTGAGAAATGATCCTCCAGATCTCTTTCGGTTACTCGGTGAGACAATCCAGTTACATATAAACTGTTACCAGGGTTCTCTGCATCGCTTGAGGCACTCCTCGAGCGGCTTCTAGACATAGACCTTGAGACAGACCTTCCACGGCGCTTGTCATAAGGGGATAATGAAGGAGAGTATCTTGACCTCCTCGAGTAAGACATCTAAAAGGAAACGTGAGCCCAAATTAAAAAGATTGAGATGTACAAATTCATGTCTAACTGTCTATCTAAACTCGTATCAACATGCTGAATTGAATATTATCTCCTTGGTCAATAGCCAATACAAGCAACAAATAATAAATTACTACAAATTATAAGCTCTTGTTATTACATAAATTTTCTTATCCTTGAGTACTAAGTACTAACCACCAATCATACTATGTGACATGATAAATGCTTACGTCTATCTAACTCTTCCACATAAAATACATATAATCAAGCTAAAACATCGAGGTATACGGAAACGATCAGATCTAGCAACACCTAAAAAATGATCGTTCGAGGAATCAAAACAACACTGTAAAACCATGACAACGGTAAATACAACGAATAATAAATTAACAACAATAAGACTCACATCGAATTAACGCTGTAAGCTCTCTTGACGCGAATGATAAACAACAAAAGAAGAAGAATGTTCGAGAACGGGAGAAGGATGAATGTCACGCTTCCGTAAAAGATGGGAATGATGTATATATACGGAGGAACTAGAAGAAGCTTCGGGAGAGTCGGACGCGATGTTGTTTCTTAAACTCCATCACATATTTTCATTCTCGTGTCCGGCCCATCTTTTAAAGATTTTTTCCTTCTCATAACGGCCCAAATATGGAACGTTAGCATATGGCCTATTTCTCTCTTTTCTTTTTGTCGTTGCGGTATGATTGAAAACGATTCCGAACGAAATTGACCAGAACTGTACTCACAGAAATTTGTCTCCAGTACTGATACTTCATTAAAAAATTTGTATACATTTACATTTTCAGTAACACAGTACATGGATTAATGTTAAGTGCAGTTACTATTCATCTTTTCATACTATAGATTTTCAAATGTGTCATTGAAATTGAGTCCAAATCTCATTAGTCCATAAACCTGATATATATATTTCTAAACTATGAACTTGTAACTATAAAAACTAAATTTTAAAATCTTTTAAACTAAACGTTAATAAAATTTGACATAGTTTTCATTTTCAACATTTAATCCAAATAAAAGACAGAATGTAGCAAAGGCCACCATAGAGGTCGATAGGTGGTGATAGTGAGAGGGAAACGTTCGGTGGATATGCACTCATGGGTCTCTTTCATCGTGGGAGGTAAAACGCAAAAGTCAAAGATGGGTTGAATTTTTTCGTGGAATTGTGTAGCTATGTTCACATCTTTCAATTCTTTTCTGGGTAAAGTATTTAATGAAGCTCTTTAAAACTTTTAGTAGGGATCGAATCCTCAGTTTCTAACTAAAACATATATAGAAAATAAAATGAGGACAAACGAGAGAAAAAGGTCGTGGGTTAAAGAGAAGACGCAGGTAACTTTAGTTTTCATAGCAATGACAATGATGCTTCAGTTCCAAATGAAAGGATGTGTTGGCTGTCTGGATAGTGAACGGATGGGCTTGTTGCAACTCAAGTCGTATCTCAAAAACCTCCTTGATGCCGAAGAAGAAAGGAATAGTATTCTCAAGTCATGGACTCATGATGGTGATTGCTGTACTTGGGAGAGAGTAAAGTGTAGTGGCGCTATTGGTGGCCACGTCGTCAATCTCTCACTGGATCGGCTCATACCCGTCGCATTTGAGTCGCAAACTCGGTCTTTAGACCTGTCTTTGCTCCATAGTTTTCCTCAACTCCAAAGCCTTAACCTATCGTGGAATTGGTTCACTGCTTTGTCTGATCTCGTCCATGGTACGTCCTTGTAACCAAAATTTGTTCTAATTGTCAAGAAACCACAATGAATACCGGTTAAGGCTTAAACCGGTCTTAACAAAATACTTATTCATAGTGTATATACACAACCTCACTAATTTGTAATTGGAAACCAACAATTATGAATATCGGTTAAAGGTTACACCGGTTTTTAACAAAATACTTATTCACAGTGTCACGATATACACAACCCCCACTAATTAATTATTGTCAATCGATATTCCCTGTTCTAACGTCCGGAAACCAACAACTATTTATGCAAATGGTAAATTGTTGACGAATCATTTAAATTGTCCGAAAGTTTAGTAGGCAAAATGGTGCGTGTGACTTGTCACAAATTACCCCATTTGCATAAACCGTATGGGTTTGACTCTAGATCAGCCATCATTGATGATCGATCGAGTGTGTGTGTGTAAATTTCGACTTGAGATTTTGGTGGGTGTGAAAAAGCATTAGTGTAGTGAATTTGCTTCTATAGTTTCGCGGTTTATAATAGCATGTAATGTAGTGCACATAAGATGTTCGACATTTTGCTAAACAAAGAGAATCATAGTTTTCTGCATTTATGTTTTCCAGGTTATAAGAGCTTTGGGACACTAGAGAATCTCACCACCATCGATTTCTCCCACAGTTTGTTCGACAACAGTATTGTTCCTTTTTTAAGTGCTGCGACATCGCTTAGGACTTTACATCTTGAGTCTAATTATTTGGAAGGCGTCTTTCCTCCTTCAGGTTATGGATTTCTTCTAAATATTTTCTTTTTCTTTTTTAAAAAATTTGTGTATCTAACTAAACTGGATATGATTTTGACGGCTTCTTGTTTTGGTGTGGCAGGACTTGCAAACATGACAAAATTGAGAGTGCTAAACTTGAAGGACAACAGTTTCAGCTTCTTATCCGTTCAAGGTAAATATGATAGCAAACCTAATCTAGTTTTGTCGTTCCAAAACGAAGAAAGAACTAAAGGAGGCATTGAGATGCAGGTTTAGCTGAGTTTAGAGAATTACAAGTACTGGATCTCAGTTTCAATGGTGTCAACGACTCTGAGGCTAGTCACAGTGAGTGGCTACCATCATTTTTTTTCTCTCCTTTTTATTGCTCATCTCTGCTGACTTATAACCTCACTTATGGTATCATAATGTGCTTGCTGATGCAAGGTATAGTACTGCGAAACTAAAAACACTAGATCTTAGTTACAATCTATTTTCAGATTTTTCTCAATTAAAAGGTAGACGAGTACCAGGAATTTACCATCTACTTAGATGATCTTTATCTATTTATGTCAGCTTTCTAATTATAACTTGTGTTTGTTTTCGGGATCTCCAGGTTTAGAGAATCTCCGAGAGTTAGCAGTCCTGAGATTACGAGGCAATACATTCAACCACACGCTATCCACTCATGGTAAGTATAAACTGTTCCTGCAGGAAGAGACTTACGGGTTAGATAAGCCAATCAAATGTATTCTGGATTTTTCTGGTTCTTTTTTTTCCCTAAGAAAGTAAGAATGTTTCTTTTGCCCACGCAGCACTGAAAGATTTGAAAAAGTTACAAGAATTGGATCTCAGTGACAACCGGTTCACAAATTTGGATCGTGGCGTAGGTAAGATATGTATAGAAATATAAACTTGCTTGCTCTAACATAAACACCAAATTTTTTACAATCCATCTCACTGATAATAGTACAACTGAGAAGAAGCTTGAATTTAGAGAAGTTGTGCAGCAAGTCCTGGTCAGACAGAAGTTAAAAGTTCAACAAGCAATTATGAGGCCTAGTATTTCTGGTTATCGTCTATAGCTATTGTAGATCCTCCGGATAGCATGGCATCCGAGTTGTTAGATGAGCATAACAAGCCACAAGTCGGTTACTGTGGGAGAGAGTAGAATCAGATTGTGATAAAGACTCTGGATATTGTTTAGTTTGGTGTAGGTTTGAAGGTTTCTGGGTTGCTTCTTAACAGTTACTTTACATGCTTAGTAGAAGGCGAACAAGCAATTCTTTATTTATTTATGCATCCTTAGGTTCTTCCAACTGCAGGTTTAGTGATTCCTACATCCTTAAAAGTATTGGATCTCAAAAGGAATCGATTGTCTTTGACCCACGAAGGTGAAATATTACAATCATTTGGTCTTTTATGACATGTCTTTCAGTATCTTAAGGATTGTTTGGTCTAAACAGAAAAGCCACACCTTCCAAACGGAATTTCTACATAGATATGTTGTGAGATCATAGGATAATCAAATGCGTTCAATGGCTATAAAGTCTAACTAATTCATAGGATGATGGAGTTATAACAATTCTTGTTTTTCATTTTCTTATAGATTAATCTATGCTCTTTATTGTTATCGACTTTACTTTTCTAGATGGATTTGATGATTATTCTGATTTCTTACTCTTCTTTTGAGTAATTTCAGGCTATTTAGGGATTTGTAGATTAAGGAATCTCAAGGAGCTGGATTTGAGCAGCAATACCTTAGCAAGTCTACCTTATTGTTTCGGCAACTTAACCCTTCTTCGAACTCTTGATTTGTCCAACAACCAATTGAACGGTAACCTGTCTTCCTTTGTGTTTGGTCTGCCATCAGCACTTGAATACTTGTCCCTTCTGAATAATAACTTTAACGGTTCGTTCTTGTTCAATTCACTGGTCAATCAAACAAGACTCACCGTATTCAAATTGTCATCAATAGTCGGTATGATCCAAGTTCAGACTGAGAGTTTCTGGGCTCCATCGTTTCAATTGAAGATGTTACATTTATCTAACTGCAGTCTTGGCAGCACAATGTTCGGTTTTCTCGTGCATCAGCGTGACCTGTGCTTCGTTGATCTCTCTCATAACAACTTGACAGGAACATTCCCGACTTGGCTTGTGAAGAATAACACAAGGCTGCAGACTATTTTACTAAGTGGGAACTCATTGACAAAACTCCAACTACCTATGCTTGTTCATGGCTTGCAAGTTCTCGATGTCTCGAGTAACATGATATCTGGTTCAGTTCAAGTAGACATAGGGATTGTGTTTCCAAACCTGAGGTATATGAACGTTTCTTCAAATCGTTTTCAAGGAACCATTCCGTCTTCCATTGGCGAGATGAAAAGTCTACAAGTCTTGGACATGTCTTCTAATGGTCTATATGCGCAGCTACCTGAAAAGTTTTTAGGTGGTTGCTACTCGCTGAAGGTTCTAAAGCTCTCCAACAACCAATTACAGGGGAATATATTTTCGAGGCATGCTAATCTTACTGGTTTAGTTGGGCTTTATCTTGATGGCAACAAGTTTACTGGGAGTCTTGAAATGGGCTTGTTGAAGTCCAAGAATTTAACTCTTTTAGATATATCAGATAATAGGTTTTCAGGAATGCTTCCGCTTTGGATTGGTAGGATGTCAAGCCTTTCCTACCTATACATGAGTGGAAATCAGCTAAAAGGTCCTTTCCCTTTTCAACTACAGAGTCCTTGGCTTGAGGTTATGGACATCTCGCACAATAGCTTTTCTGGTTCGATACCAAGTAATGTGGATTTTCCATCTCTCAGAGAATTGAGACTACAAAACAATGAGTTTATGGGTTCGGTTCCGGGAAATTTATTCAAGGCTGCGGCATTGGAGGTGCTTGATTTGCGGAACAACAATTTTTCTGGAATAATATTGAACACTATTGGCGAGACATCTAAGTTACGGGTTCTTCTTCTACGGAATAATAGCTTTCAAACTCATATCTCTGAGAAAATATGCCGGCTGAGTGAAGTTGGTCTTCTGGACTTATCTCACAACAAATTCAAAGGCGCCATACCATCATGTTTCAGTAAAATGTCTTTTGGTGCAGAAAGTCATGAACAAGTACAGTCAATTGTTGCAGATTTTGACCTCTCCTACATTACATTTTGGCGAAATTGTCAGTACGCATCACATGTTAACTTGGATGATAAAGTCAGGAATGGTTATCAACAGAAACCAGCAACCATAGTGGATTTTTTAACAAAAAGCAGATATGAGGCATATCAAGGTGATATTCTCGGTTATATGTATGGTTTGGATTTGTCAAGCAACCAATTATCGGGTCAGATTCCAGCTGAAATTGGAGATCTTGTGAACATCCGATCCCTGAATTTGTCAAGAAACCGCCTCACAGGCTCCATACCAGATACCATTTCAAATCTGAAAGGGCTAGAGAGCCTTGATCTATCCAACAATAAGCTAAATGGAAGCATACCTCCTGTGCTAGCCGATCTCAGCAGTTTAGGATACTTCAATATCTCAAATAACAATCTATCTGGTGAAATTCCTTTCAAGGGCCATCTTGTAACGTTTGACCAAAGGAGTTACGGAGGCAATGCTCATCTCTGTGGACTTCCAACCAATAGAAGTTGCAACCCCGAGAGAATCGCAGAGCCAAGTGCATCTAAGCAGGCCAACGAAGAAGAAGGGGAAGAAGGTGACGGTGTGATAGATATGATGTGGTTTTATTGGACTTGTGGTGCAGTCTACATCTCCACATTACTGGCCTTGTTTGCGTTTCTCTGCATAGACTCACGCTGGTCTCGTGAATGGTTTTATCGTGTTAATCTTTTGGTTCATCATCTTCACCGCTTCAAGGATGGTTTCGTCTTGTGAAGATGGATCAAGTGAAGGCTTCAATGGAGAACGGCTTCTTGACTGTGACGGTGCCTAAGGTGGAGACAGAGGAGATTAAGAGAAACTATGGTGAGTTCTTCTTGTGTGGTGAACTGTGACAATGTAAAATTAAGTGAAACTATAGTATTCATGTGACTTAAAAGAGAATTTGCCGGGATTTTTCCAAGGATTGAAATGCTTCACTTACAGTTACAGATGTGACCATCCAAAAATCTGTTTATATGCTTTTATCATTTACCTTATGGTATGGGAGATTTGAAGAAGATCTCTAAACAAGAGAAAAAATTTGAAACTAAATGGCATAGTTTATCACTTCCGTGGTTAAACATAAAAAAAAAAGGAATAAAATTCCAAAATTTAAATTTAAATAAATGTGAGTTTCTTCCGTTTTCACCTCGGAAGCACAAAAAACTCGCAACGTATAGGGAAGAGGAAAGACGAGAGAGAAACAGATTACAAAGCAAAACAAACGTTGCTGTCATTCTCGTTCCTTCCGGCTTGCTCAAAGGGTAAACAAAAATACTACTAATTGACATTTTGATTAAAACTCCTTGGAATCGTTTGATCTGTGGTTCGACGGTTATTATAATTATCTTCTGTCGACGTCGACGTGTGTATGCATTAGGTATAGGTTGATCCCGAGATCGAAACCGAGAGAAGGCAGCGATGGCGAATCGAATAGACCATGAGTACGACTACTTGTTCAAGATCGTCCTGATCGGCGATTCCGGCGTTGGAAAATCCAACATTCTCTCTCGATTCACCAGAAATGAGTTCTGCCTCGAATCCAAATCTACCATTGGCGTTGAATTCGCCACCCGGACTTTACAGGTCATCATCATCTCTCTTACCCTCCACATCAATTGTGTGTGTTAATCATGAATGAGAATTAGATCTGAAGATCTTGTGTAGATTTGGTCTTGTTCATGCGTCTTCTATATATATATATATAGGTTGAAGGCAAAACAGTCAAGGCTCAGATTTGGGATACAGCAGGACAAGAGCGTTACCGAGCAATCACGAGTGCCTACTACAGAGGAGCTGTTGGGGCTCTCCTTGTCTACGACATTACCAAGAGACAGACTTTTGAGAATGTCCTCAGATGGTTACGCGAGCTTAGAGACCATGCTGATTCCAACATTGTCATCATGATGGCTGGAAACAAATCAGACCTTAACCACCTCAGGTCTGTTGCTGACGAAGACGGTCGATCTCTCGCTGAGAAGGAAGGTTTGTCGTTTCTCGAGACATCTGCTTTGGAAGCCACCAACATCGAGAAAGCGTTTCAGACTATTTTGTCTGAGATTTATCATATCATAAGCAAGAAAGCCTTGGCTGCACAAGAAGCTGCTGGTAACCTTCCGGTTCCAGGCCAAGGAACTGCCATTAACATATCAGATTCATCCGCAACTAACAGAAAAGGATGCTGTTCTACCTAGTTACCTCTAATCGAAAGAATGTCTCTCTTTTGATGATCTTTTACCATTTTTGATTTACTTTTCTTGGCTTAATTTTCAGCAAGTATAGCATACCTTTTTCTTCCCAGTTATTTGTTTTTTTTTTTCCTTCTCGTATTGGATTTATGTTACAGAAAGAAGTTTGTTTAGCTGTATTTATTTTCCAAAAAGGAAGATGTTTATTTCTTTACATTTACATATGACCAAGAAGCTCTCTTAAAATAATAACTAGATAGTAATGCAGGGTGAGATATTTATAATTATTCAATTATAAAATTATATTTTTAATCAACAAAATTTCAAAATTTTGTTTTTTCTAAAATTATAGATCATTTATAAAATATTTAAAATGTAATAAGATATTAGATATTTTTAATTAATGTGCTTAT
>KE155216.1:833917-848120 GCA_000411075.1 Sisymbrium irio
CTAATTTATGTTTGCTTTTTATAAATTCAAATTATAGTATATATGGGGAAAATATTTTTTTTATTATATGTTTGGTCTGTTATTTAATTTATTTATCAAATAGAGGGGGGAGGGTGATGCGCACGAGGGGCTGCGTAAGCATTTACTAGTTACTAGACTGAAAAGGTCCGCGTCAGATATTGAGAGAGAGAGAGAGGGGGTCAAAAAGTTAAAAGAGTAGGTGAAAAAAAATAAAAGAAATATCAGGAGATTTGTTTTTCGTTCCGTGACAGTCTGTTGTTTTTCACTCGTGGCCTCTCTCCCACCTCTTTCTTTCTCTACATCCATCTTCCACATCTCTCTCTCTCTCCCCATAGATCCATCAATGGCTTCCCTCATCGAATCCGGTTGGCAGGTACTCTCATCTTCCTTCTCCCTCTCAATCGATCTCCTTTGTGTTTTGGTTTTCCGTCGATTACCTGTGCGATTTGCTCTTGTTTTCTCCGTCTTGGCTGACTTCACTTGGGCACATTGTGATACATGCGCCTTTTTATTTCGTTTCCTCCGCCGCTCTTGATTGTTCTGATCCACCGATTGCGGTTTTGTGTTAGATCTGACTTTGACTATGCTCCTAGTACCAAATCACGTAGAAAGTATGAGCGAGGAGCTTTAACAGGGTTTAGGGTATTGAATCGGGAACTAGACGCATGAATGATAATCAAAGTCCCTCTCTGTTCGATCGTTTTTAGATTAGTAACTAATATTTTGGATTTCGCATGCTTTTATTGGTCTCGGAGATTACTTTTCACTTTGCTCCTTCATAGCACAATAATTTACCAATCAACACTCTTCTTCTGCGTGTCTATGTATGTACCTAACAGTGGATCACGTGCTCATTGAGCTATAGTTTTCCTCTATATTCGCTTTTAACTTTTAACTATATATAGAGAGTGAGAGAGAGAGAGATGATGATCTCAGTGCTTTCTGCAGTTACTATCATAATATGTTTTCTTTTTTTTCCTACCGTTTCTTGGCGCGAATTGGCTGTCATGACTTTTCCTACGTTGTTGCTGATCCATTTTGTTTCCGTTGCTAATGATGCAGTACCTTGTGACACATTTTAGCGACTTTCAACTGGCTTGCATCGGGAGTTTCCTCCTACATGAAAGCGTGTTTTTCTTGTCTGGACTCCCTTTCATTTATCTCGAAAGGCAAGGCTTTCTCAGCAAGTACAAAATTCAGGTAACTCTCTTCTTCGTTCTCATCATTCATCCAAGTGTCTCCTACGTATGAAATTTTACTCATCATTCCAATAGGATCTTATAGAGGTTCATCACCAAGGATTCAGTCGCTTGTGTTATTGTTTATGTTTCTCCCAATTCCACCAAACCATTACTGGTTGTAGAACACATTGTTGTTTCACTGTGATAAAAGTTTAGTTTAGTATCATGTCTGCAATTACTAGTGATCGTGAAGGTAGTCCGTTTTTTCAGCTTCTCTTACTTTTGTGATCAACAAATACCCTTTTTTGGTCATATGCAGACAAAAAACAACACGCCTGCAGCCCAAGGAAAATGTATTACTCGCCTGCTGCTTTATCATTTCTGCGTAAACTTGCCCCTGATGATGGCCTCTTATCCTGTCTTCAGAGCCATGGGAATGCGAAGCAGTTTTCCTCTGCCGTCCTGGTATTATCAGGTTCTTTAGTGCTGAAGCTTTTTCCTTTGGGTTCTGATGTTAAACTCTTCCAATTGGCAATTCAAAAGAAACAAAAAAAATGAAAACTGTCAGTGTTGAGCATCATGAAAGAACCTGAGCTTATGTTTGATCAGGTATATAAGACCATCTTTGGTGATGCTCCTGCAGGAAAGAAGTGTCTGCCCAGATATTGTTCTACTTCATCATTGAGGATTTTGTTTTCTATTGGGGGCATCGGATCTTGCACTCAAAATGGCTGTACAAGAACGTGCACAGTGTTCATCATGAGTAAGTTTTAATTGCCCACTATCTTTTTACTTTTTTTTTATGCTTTAAAATGGTTAGTTTAGACACGTTCTGAAAGAGCAACAATTTTATGATATCCCAGATATGCCACACCATTTGGTTTGACATCAGAATATGCTCACCCCGCTGAGATTCTATTCCTGGGATTTGCAACCATAGTCGGTCCTGCTCTCACCGGCCCCCACCTAATTACTCTGTGGTTATGGATGGTGCTGAGGGTGCTTGAGACAGTTGAGGCACATTGTGGTTATCATTTCCCATGGAGCCTCTCAAATTTTCTTCCTCTGTATGGAGGGTAAGATTACACGTCTAGTCAGCTCTCTTGAACGCAAAGCTATAATAGATTGTAATAATGGAAATTTCAATATTTTGGTTACAGAGCTGACTTCCATGACTACCATCACCGCCTCCTCTACACAAAGTCGGGAAATTACTCTTCAACTTTTGTGTATATGGACTGGTAATCCTCTGACCTATTATTATCTCTTTGCTGTTGAAAGAAGATCTTAACAATTCGCGTTGGTGTTTATCAGGATCTTTGGTACCGATAAGGGCTACAGAAGACTGAAGTCGCTTAAAGAAAACAGTGACTTGAAACAAACGTGAAATCATCAGTTTGGATGGCAGAGAACATTTGTCGCTGGAAATACGGATTTGCGAGTGTCCGTTTGCATGTCTGTGGAGGTCTTTTATTCTGCAACCTCGTTTCCCCTTCCATTTTGCTTCCATGTTGCTGCAGCTGTTCTGCGTCTTAGTTTTTATTGTGTGTCTAGAATTGCTACAAATGTGGCATCCTTAAGAACAACATTTGATCCATCAACTCTCGGAGTAGCTAAATTAGCATGTGTCTGGGACTGGGTTGGGCAATTGAAGCATTTGGTATGAGTCATCTATTTGATTTGTTGCTTAATATCGCCAGTCTTTCGTTTCCCTCGGCTGAGTTTTAGATACCTCTATCGATTCACTGGGCTATGTTGCTATTCAGAGCAAAATTAATTAGCCCATAATTTTTGGTCTGAAATGTCTTGGGTTTGGGTTCGGCCCGGTGTATTTGACACCCATAGACCATAGATTCACTGGACAAAAGAGGCAATTTCGTTTTCAAGCTGGTAAACTCTTACATGACAGTTAACTTACTCTTGACTTTCGATCTGATCAGTGATCATGTATAGATCAAACACTCTTTAGATAGACTCACCAATTATCAATCACCTAACACCGACACGTACAAAATGTGCATATGATCTGTATCGGTCCTTGACTCCTTGGTGTGGGTCACGTCCTTTTTTGTGGTGTAGGGTTATCAATGTTACCATTTTGACACGTCCTAACTCTAATGATATTCTCGCTCTATACCTTTCCGTGGGATTTTGAATTTCTTCTACAAAAGCCCCACCCGATGCAAAGACCACAAGTCTCTATCAATAAAAGAAAATTCCCGCTGCTGTCTCAAAGGATACCACGCGTACTCGAATGAATGGTTTTGTCTAAAAGCAAACAAAAAAGATATATGTACATGACTTTTAATTTATTGAATTCTGAACTGATTCCACCAAGACGGTGACACATCCCGTCTTCCTTTTTGTTTGTCTATTACACAACGAAAAAGGTAAAAACAATGGTTCAGAACAAAAAAACCCCAACCATACCCCGGTTTAACCGTTCTTTTTAACCGAGATTTTTGTTTTGTTTTTTCAAATTATGCTTTTTTTTCTTTTTCTCTTTTGGGTTGGGAGAAAGATTCTCGTCCCAGTGAAACCTCCACACACTTAACCCAAGGAAAAAAAAAACAAAAGAATCATATATTTTAAAGAAAAAAAGACGAGTGATGAGATTAGTGTCAAGCAACGTGTCTCTTTCTTCTTCTTCTGAGATCAATGACGACGACGCTTACGTTGTCGCTACTGTGCTTAGCCAACGCCAGCTTAGTCAGCAACACTGACGCCTCCGTACATGCTTTGTCCGTGATCTCTCCTCTCTTCCCGTTCTTCCTTGACCCTACCACCTTCTCCTCCTCCTCCTCCTCCTCCTCTTTCCCTTCTCCACATTCCGGAGTATCTCGCCGCCTTCCTCCTCCACGACCACCTTTTTTGCTAAGATACATGTGCACCATCGCACACGCCGTCTCGTTGGTCACTACGTCCCATAGCCCGTCGCTCGCTAGAATCATAAACTCATCTTCTTCCGTCCTATCCGTCACCGTAACTTCCGGCTCCGAACTCACGTACGGTTTCAAGTAGTTATCTCCGATGGCTCGTGACATGGCTAAAACGCCCAACACTCTGGCACCGTCCCAGTATATCACTCGCCCTCCTGCTTCCTGGATTCGATCCAACTCGTCCGGACGATCCGGCTTTTTATTTCAAACGTAAAACCAAAGTTAAATCCACAAGTTCCCTCAAAACGTTTTGTTAACAAACTAAGAAAGATTAGAGCTATAGAGAGACTGACCTTGTGATCTGTGGATAGAGGAACTGGTTTTCCATTCCGACAGAGAACTGCCCTGGAATCACCACAATTCGCTACAATGATCTTCTCCGGCGTAATGACGGAGACAACAGCTGTGGATCCGACAGCGTCGCAGTCTGGTGTTTGAAGCTCGCACCTGCAGTTAGCGCTCATCACGGTTTCTCCCCAACGAACAACTTCCTTGTCCATGCGCGTAAAGCTACGCTCCATCATCTTCTTCCATTCTTCCTTCTTATCGGACAGAGCTTCCTCTTGCACTATCTCGTGAAGCCTCTCTTTACATCTCGCCGCGACCTAAATAAAAACGACACCGTAGTGGAAAATCCCGAATCAGGCTAACTGAAGAAATTTGAATTTCAAATAAAAAAAGGAGGCAAATGAGGTAAAACGGTGTCGTACGTGAGAACAGCCGTGGCCGTCGTAAACTCCAAAATAGTGCCATCTTGCTCGAGAAAACTCGGTTTGCTTCCGAACAAAAGACGGATGAATCGCAACCGCATCCTCCATATCTCTTCTCCTACCGCAGACAGATGCGACGCCGTATCTAGGCCTCAGATCCGTCTCTCTCACCGTTTTATTAGACGGAATCACAGCAATAACGGATGGATTATCTCCGGACATGTCGACGTCACTCCTCGTTATCTCCACATCACGTAATACACTCTCGTCCGCTTCTGAACAACCTTCAGGTGATGCACAGTTCATAAAATCATACTCCTCTTGTTTGTTACGCTTATAAATCCCCTCTGAATCTTCCGCCGCCGCAGCAGCAGCAGCAGCAGTCTGATTCATCTCTGACGGAGATATCCTGCATCGCTGAACTCCAATCCTTCGCCTCCGACTCGACCACGACGGCCTTGATTCACAAGCCGACGTTTCGTCCTCGTAACAAATATCCGCCATCACAAAAAGCAAAAAAAACTCTCGATCGCCGTCGCACTAGATTTCTTATGTTAATGTAACGAATCTGTTGATCGTGAATTTAATTTTCGATATTATTTCTTTTAGAAACGGAAGAGACGAATAGTGGTTTTGATTATATATAGCATGCAATTGAATAAATATCATCGTTACACGTTACAAGGCGGGGCATTTATACCCACGCGCCTACCGCTTCAAAAACATTTTTAAATTCTTTTTTTTTTTTCCTGTTTTCAATTTCACTTTTAACTTTGATTTTTCTCCCCCTGCCCCTCGAAAAAAATCTTTACTCTAGCGACGTGACGTATTGGTCTTCTGCCTAAATAGATCAATCTTGACCGTTGATCTGGTCACTAAACTGCTTCAAAATGGACCACGTAAGCATCGCTATCAGGTAGAAGATATACGTGGGCCAATGAGAATTGAACAGAAAGGAAAGAGGAAGTTCCTTTCTCGCCACGATTGTGGTCCACTCTTTCTCTGGAAGACCTTTTTTTCTTGTCCGAATTGTCTCTCTGTTCCCCTAAAGATGAAAGATCTAATCAACAAACACTATTTTATCTAAAAGAATTTCATTACGTTCAAATTTGATTGTAGTTTACCTTAATTTTAGCTAAATTAGGTCATCTTTTTTTTTTTTTTGATTGAAAAATTAGGTCATCTTTTTTCAAGCTTAACTAATCTAATCAATATTTACCCGGCGAATTTCGTGACCTTACAGTTTAAAAATTATTTACCGAGGACTAAAATTAGGTTACATTAATTTAGACACGTTAACTCTCTCTATTCTAATATTATATATGTTTTAAAATATAATAATTTGAACATCAACCTACGTGAATATCCAACCCATTTTTAAATCTCCAAAGACCAGGGTGATGCACTGATGGATATTGAAATGTATCGAAGGCTCCCTATGGACAGTTTGTTAGTGATTAATTCTTCATATTTTGCATTTTCAAACTATTCACAGTATCTTGCAACAGCACAAATGAACAATTAAATGGTACCAGGTAGGCAGGTAGATACGTTTTACTCAGATAATAACGTTCTTGCCATTGTTGGTTGAAGTCCGTGTTCTTGTGAATTATTTAGCGAAAAGCTTTGTAAGGTGATTCGCTAGCTTGTTCAGACACTGTTGTTGTCTTTTAGAGTAAGGAACCCTATTGTAGTCTTTCATATATAAATAGCAATCCTGTATACTTTGAACGTAACTAATGACAAACCTGATTACCACATCAGTGCTACCGAAGGTCCAAGTCGAAATCGTAAAGATCCATATTGTGCATGCAGTCCCGTCCCTGCCATAAGGCAAGTAAAGCTTATGCTTTAAGCCACAAAATATTTATTGAAACTTAAGGCCACATTAAGCAGAATGTTAATTTGGTCAAATGGTTATTTAATTTCATTTTGAGTTGGTATACCTTGTTTGCTCTTCTCCTTCTCCAATAAAATTATATTGTAAGCATATTCAATGATTCTAAGCATTTTTATATTATTTTAGTGTTACTATTTATTATTAGTGTTGATATAGAAGGCCACATATTTTAGTTGTGCTTTAAGCCATTTTTAGTTAAGGGACGGCACTGGTGCATGGTATGAATGCGTACCAGTTTTTAATCGTATAACAAATGTTTTTGACTACGGTCGATTATATGATCTATGTATCATAATAACGAACATCGGATAAAGCAAAATGCCATCATATTAATAGCAAGCGCATAACAATGAATAAATTTACGTATATTGTTGGATTAAATTATACTACGACATTAGACCATTTCATGTCATTTCTTTAAAACATACGCGAAACTCTCTTTACATATTGAAAGAAATTTACAATCTCTCATTCAGAATAAGCTACCTTGACAAAAAATTTCTTAACATAATTTATAATATAGAGGGTTATGGTTCTAAAAAGTACTAAAAGACCAGTTAGAATTAGACAATAAATATTCTTGGCACTGCAGAAAATGTTGTGTTCAGTATCTTTTTAATAGTATTTATATTGATAAATGGATCTTGCCAAATCTGTCTCCATTAAGTGGATTTGATTATACGTACGAGATCAAATAGATTTCCCACTGTAAAGCTGCAGCTAAATTCATGATTACCTAAATAATCCTGGAGGGGAAAAAACTAATTTAAAAAGGATGCCTCACTAGTCACTATGAAGTCGAAAGTTAGAAAGAGAAAACCGTACAGAGGACACGTAAGTGTCTTGGAATTAGGAGTTTTTAACCGTTAAAAGGCAGGAAACAAATTAAAAACAGAACAAAAAAGAGATAAAAGGCTTTTTGGTGAAGCAGTGGCCCAACCATTTACCTCTACGTTTTTGCTTTGGTTCCATTCCGGCGAGTGGGTCCCTTCTCTAAAAAGAGAATCTAAGGACCTTCCTTTTATCCACCGTACACGTAATACAATCGTAGCTACTGTCGAAGTCTCTCTGTCAAAAAATTTAGATTGAAGTTAGGTCAAGCTGCCTCTTCTTACTCTCAAGTCAAACGATGACAAAGACTCAATTGGTCTCCCCCTCATGTGTAAGACGGTAAGTGGTGCTTGCTTAGTTGCTTATAATGAATTATGCAATTTTTGTGTGTATCTATAAATATGATTGATTAATCATTAATTTTGTTATCGAATCTTACTTTCGAAAAATGTGTGGTTGCTCTTGCACATCTCAGATTCGCAGCTGATCATAGGAAAAAACCATCGACGGTATTTTGGAACATTTATGCTACTTTCAAAATAAAAACCACAAAAAATCATGTGAATGATGAAATATCTATGCAATGTTTTCCTGAAAAGTCACTCTCGCTGAATTATGACTGATTAGCCTCACAATAATATATGATACTAGATGGTGATGAAATTGGAAGTAGTCGTTTTGTGGTTTACTGCTATTGGCAAGCTCAAATTTCAAGCAAGAGGTAGATTATAGATAAATCACCAATGTATTGTAGTGATGGATTTACGACCATTTTGTAATATTGTTTTCGCTTCAGAGGGAAACTAATGTATCGTTAATTCAGAGGGAAAAAAAAAACTGATCACTAAAATCCTTCGTTTTGAGCAAACCCAAATTTACTCTTCGTTTTCATTAATTCGTATATAGGCAATGATACACTTCTCTTTTTTTTCTTTTGTTAAATGGCAATAACACTTCTCTTATTTGCTGCTTTCGAAAATTCCAAGACTTAGACTCGTCTTCGTGGAGATAAAAGTTCATAAGATCTGATCGGTATCCCCCATTAAGAGCAACCATTAATGTACCACCTACTAGTTTTTTTCTTCTTTCAATTTTTTTTCACATACTTTCAATGTTTCATTTTTAAAATAAAGTGATTTTTAATGTTTATACACACAAATTAAATAATAATTTTATTTTATAGTTTCTTAACTATTATATCATTTATTATATTTTCCAAAATAATTCAATCAATAATAAATAGATTTCAAAATATAAATAATCATATACATAGAAAGTTAAATTTTTGTACTTAAAACTACAAAACAACTAAAATGAAAAAAAAAATTACTCTGAAACATCATGTAATGTAAAACGGATTGTGTAGTACATAGCATCATTTAAAGTGTTAAACGGTATTGCAATTATGACTCAACGGTTTAACATAAGAAAAAATGACTGCTTAAAAAAAAAAATTTGTAAGGAAATGTATTTACTTATCTAGATATATGCGGTTAGTCGGTTTTTTTTTTCGGTTATACTGCTACATGTTGAAATAAGACGAGGGAAAAAGTACATATAGAGTTGTGAATAATTTCATCATAAAATAGAATAAAGTAATGTACTGAGTATTAGTGAAATCTCAAAACTTATTAGATTACAAATGGGGAGGATTGAATTGGGGCCCCGTTCGTGAACCCACCGATCCAACCAAAACCACCCACTGTAATTGACTTGACTCCCAACACTGAAGCTCCTAGAATCATTGGTAAGTGACAAAATCATTCAGTTTCTGTATTTGGAATATAGCGTATGAGTTATCATGATCCTATATCATTATTTTATGATTTTATAAAGTTGTTATATTTTAGTGGAAATGTCCAAAAGTTCAGTGTGCATAGTAGCCTGCACCTCAACCTAGGCCTCCGATACATCCATGGTGTTGTACTTACGTGGTCATTCATCTAGTTTCTAAGATTTTTGCACCACTTCTCGTTTATTTTTTAAATACGTTCAGCTTTTCAGCTTGAATTAGAAACTTTGAAAATAAAGTAAAAATTTAAGAAAAAAACAAATAACTAATTTACATTTATTACATCGTGACAACTAGTAGTCTTGGAAGGTCGAGAAGTTGTTTACTCTTTCGGATATACTTTATACTATATTACACACTAGCAGCTATATTACACGTGAGGCGTTTTTCATATCGAATAATTTATTAGTTATAATTTAACGGTATTAATCCTTTATACTAAACACCGTCTGGATATACATAATTAAGTTTGCAGTACTGATATGAAATCATAATTATGTGAAAGGTTCAGCTTGCAGCCAAAAAGTAGAGTTAAGGTTTATGTCAGAATTGACTACAGAAAGATACAAACTTATGCATGAATTTTGTATAAAGAGATAGATGATATCTACATGTATGGTTTGTAGCCGATTTAAGTCGATGGATTGACAAAATACTACTTTTTATTTACATATATAATTAATGATCGATATCTTTTGTGTCCCAGTATTGGATAGGGATGCCAAAAATATTCAGTAATGGAACTGACAAATCGAAGCAAATCTCGCTCAGGTTTTTTAGTATTATCGTTTTTCAAAAGCGATATCGACCGATCGTTCCTCACAATTACCATCATCGTTAACTCATTTGTGTTGGACTTCTCAAGAAAAATCAGCAAGAACGGAAGAGACAAAGCCAATCTCGTATGATCTATGCGTGACTTAGACCAAGATGATAACGAAAAACATAGGCTCCAAGTAATCATATATAGTGAACATACAGTCTGTATGTATAGACACAAATTTATTGATTAAGTTGAAATTTTTGTTTGTTTTGGACACAGGATTTTAACCTTGCGGCTGATACGAGAATCCATTGACAGAGAGACCTCCATCGACACAAATGGTCTGACCAGTTATATAAGAAGCTGCAGGCATACACAGAAAAGCTACAAGCGAGGCCACCTCTTCAGGCTTCCCGAAACGCCCCAAAGGCTTTCTAGATATCACAGCCTTCTTAAGCTCTTCATCATACACCTGAAAGTCATCATCAAAGTCAAAATATCAGCAAAAGCAAGAAGAAAGATGATTCTTGGAGGAGAAGTCTCTCACATCTTTCGCCAGAGGAGTTGCAATGACACCAGGAGCCACAGCATTAGCCCTAATGCCATCCCTAGCCCACTCGCATGCCAGATTCCTTGCTAGCTGATTCATCGCCCCTATGTATACACACACACACACAAACACAACTAATACATTTTAACACATTTCCTTCATGAGACTGAAATGAATAAAGAAAAGAGTTCTTAGATACAAACCAACTAAACCAAACATAACCTTAAACAAATGCATAACTATAATCCTTCATATTATACACTCTAATAACACACTATAAGGCGCCCAATATTTCAAAAACTCATTAGCCTATTGAAACTCTACTAAGAGAGAGAGATTATTTTATTTGTTGATTCTTCTTGAGTGGCAGTATTTATAAGTAGTATATGTACTTACCTTTTGTTGCACAGTAGATGGAGCCGACGGTAAACGATACAACTCCAGCAACAGAGGACATGAACACGATGCTACCACATCCTGAAGCCTTAAGGAGCGGATGTGAAAGCTGGCTCAGATGGAAAGCAGATTCTAAGTTGGTTGAAATATGAAACGAAAAATCCTCTGCTGTATAATCCACTGTTGGCTTTGACCGAATCGCTCCAACATTGTTTATCTAATAACCAAGATTATATAAGCCTAAGACATATATCAATATGATTTTGCAATTGCGTTCTCGTGTTAATGATAAAGATTCAAACTAACAAGGATATCGAGCTTGCCGCCGAACTCTGAGGAAACAGCCTGCATTAGCTTCTCTCTGTCTGTTCTACAAGTTACGTCACAGACTGAACCAGTGACTTGAAACCCCTTCTTCTGCCATTGGGTTATACACTCGTTAAGCTGAGATTCGTCTCTGGCACAAGTATAGATTATGGCTCCAAATCCTGCCAGTTCTTCTACCACAGCATGCCTATTTGGTTCAAGAAACAGAATGAGATATAAGCTACAGTGATTTCAAGAAATATGGGAAGATTGGGAGCTGATATGGGATTATATACTAACCCAATTCCTTTGGTTCCACCGGTTACAAGTGCGGTCTTGGCTCCAAGGCTCCATCGTTGGCTTTTCTCTGCTCCAGACATTGCTCTTTTGCAGTGAATGTTGTGAAAGAGAATACGTGGTGTAAAGAACAAGTTGATCGATCATCAATTAAATCATTGGAGTTGTTGATCGATCATCAATCAATGAGTTATTGTAAAAGAAAAACTAAAAAAAAATAATCATTGGAGATAATGGGTAAAGATGATGGGCCGGGTTATCTCAGATTCAGAGGATTCAAATCGTCTATGACAAATATCTCCATACCAACGAATCAAAGGCCCACATCTTTACAACCACAAAAGTCAAAGGGGGATAACAAATAAAAATGCTACCTAATATGGTCGAACTTGAGATATCGAGGATCCAAATCGTCTATGACAAATGCTTCAAACATATACTTTTTGTGGAATATATATACATTTGGAACAGATAATATCTGATAGCAGAAACATGTAGACACATTGATGTATGCCTAGAAGTAATCAGGGAACCCAAATCTTAATCACACAAACACTGGTTCTAATCTAGTTGCTTCATAAGCTTCATTTTACTTGGACATAATAATGTAATCGAAGTTCAACAAGGAAAATCAAACATAACTAATTTTTCATTCATCATATAACTGTTGTTGTGGAAACGTGCCTATGGCTTGTAGGAGAAGCCGTTAACAGTGAAGCCTCCATCAACACAAATGGTTTGTCCTGTTATATAAGAAGCTGCAGGGAGACAAAGAAAAGTAACCAACGACGCAACCTCATGCGGCTCACACGCACGGCCTAATGGGGTTCTTGAGAACATAGCCTCGGCGAATTTCTTGTCATCAAGATACTGAAATTTTTCCATTAATCCAAGATTCAGGTAAAAAAGAAATAACGAAGATGAAGTTAACAGCTCAAAATCTGTCTCAAATGTATTTTAAGTGTACCTTTTTGACAAGAGAAGTTGCAGTGATCCAAGGAGCTACAGAGTTAGCCCTAATACCATCACTTGCCCATTCACATGCCAAGTTTCTTGCTAGTTGATTCATAGCTCCTATGTAAAAAAAGAAGCTCAGATAAGTAACACACACATTGATCACTAGTCATTGTCATAATTTTGATCTATGAACCTTTTGTTGCACCATATATGGAGGAGGTGCCAGAGACAATCCCTGATACCGAGGAAATGAATACGATATTCCCATTTCCCGAGGCTTTAAGTAAAGGATGTGCTAACTGGGAGATATGGTAAGCAGATTCCAAATTGGTAGCCATCAAACTTGAGAAATCTTCCTCTCTAGTTTCTAAAGTTGGCTTTAACACGAATTTGCCAACATTGTTTATCTGCATAGAATTATTTAACGCAAACGGAATGTTGAGAAGAATGATGTCTCTTATAAGAAGTTAAATGTCGCGTGTTCATTAAATAAAAGCAAACACAAACAAAAAAACGAGACTTAAATGAGGCCATAAGTGCATGCATAAGAAAGTTTGGATAGGACTTTTACAAGGATGTTGAGTTTAAAATCAAATAGAGAAGAAACAGTCTGCATCAATTTCTCTCTCTGAGGTCGAGAAGTAACATCACAAACTGAACCAGTGACATGAAACCCTTTTCTTTGCCATTCGCTTAAGCATTCGTCAAGTGGAGTTTGGTCTTTATCACACGTGTGCACTCTTGCACCAAAACCTGCAAGTTCCTCCACTATTGCATACCTGAAACTAAGTCTCAAGCTCAAGCTTCCTGTTTCAAACTTAATCATTAAGAATCGGAAACAGAACACTTGAGAAGAAGAAGACGAACCCAATCCCCTTGGTACCACCGGTTACAAGAGCAGTCATACCTTGAAGACTCCACCTGTTAATATCCATCGTTGTGTGTGACGCTAAAGCACTATAGCCCAAGATATAAATCAATTAAAAGTGATAAGATTAATGGTTGGCGATGTGTCCGATGTAACAAACACATGGTGGAACAATTGTTGAGAAAAAATCAAACGCGTACGAGTAAGAGAAAGAGACTGAACACAATAAATGTGTGGACCTCTAAATTTAACTGTGGCATGAAGCACGTGGAAATCAACAAATGTTCTTGTATACTATCGGAATCTTCCTCCAAGATTTTTATGTGATGACTTTGTGAGATATCAAATAAAGTCCCACATCCGAAATTTAGACAAGAAGTGTCTAATATATAAAGAGATGTCCAATTCTAACTAGTACGAAGCCTTTTGGGAAGAAATCCAAAAGTAAATCCATGCGGGCTTAGCTCTAAAGCCCAAAGTGGACAATATCGTACTAATAAAGAAAATAAAGTTGGACATAGGCCTTTCACGAACCCAACAATTGGTATCAGAGCGGTATGACGAAGATCTGCAAGAAGATCAAAATACCCTTCGAGTAGGAACGGGACCCTTCAAGTCGGAAGAGGAGGTCGTGGCAGATCGTAATCAGAAGATTATGGAACCTGTGATGTTGTGGGAGAAACATTCTCAAA
>KE155218.1:0-12198 GCA_000411075.1 Sisymbrium irio
TCTTCTTCTTCTTCTTCTTCTTCTTCTTCTTCTTCTTCTCCGACTGTATTGGATGTATTGGATTGATATAGATGTAGTATTTGTTTCAGATAAAAAGATGAATAGATATAATAAAACATAGAAAGAAAGAAATCCAGAAAACAGTAACCTAACAAAAATATTTTAAGGAACCGATCTGTATACAAAATTTAAATGTAGAGCAGCCTCCATGGTGCTAGAGAGACACAGAGCAGAGATATTATCAACCACAAAGATGATCCTCTTAAGTTCAATATTGTTGCTGCAACGTAAACAAACCTCAACTTCTTCAATGATTAATCTTAATAATAAAAAGAAAAGATTCTATCTTGATGAAGATTAAGGCAGGAAATTTAATTAGTTATCAAACCTTGATTCGTGCTGCTATCAGGCAGAGCAGGTGGAGAAGACGATGATGCGTTCGACAAAAGGATCCGAAGATTCAGGCAGTCCATTCCAAGTTCACATTCCAAATCATAAAAACACTGAAGATTAAGTCTTTGTTTCAATTGATAATCAATAAGAAAACCAATTGTTTCAGTGAACTCGACTGAAAAATAGCTATAGCCTCCATTGTCAAAGCCCGATAAGCGGAAGCATCGCGAGAACAATGAAAGCTAACTGCCAGCTCGTACTATGGGACTATGGGACAGCTTTTACGGTTCGTTTAAAATATAAGAGTAGCATAAGAAATAGTTTGCACTCGTGATCTTGCTCCATGTATCCTGAAAACAAAAAAACAAAAGAAAAATCAATTTTGCACCGGATCAAAGAAAACAAACAAACCATAGAACAAAGAAATCAAAAACATTAAAGCAAAAACTACGAACTAAAAACTAAACTAAACCTAGACAACTACAGAAAGAAAAGGGGGCTGATATATATATATTAAAGTTAGGGTTTTGTCACAAATCTTTAGATTATGAAATATTTTTTTTATATTATATTTCCGTTTTAAAAAGTTATATTTTCGATATGGAAAATATCTTTTTCGGATGAGATCAAANTAAAAATTCAAAGTTATAATTGAATTAAATTTTAGTAATTGAATGGTGATATTATTATATTTTTTATTTTATTTTATTTGATCTATGAGTATACATTTTATTGCATTTTATCTTTTTATTCATGGTATTCACGTTTTTTTTAAAATTCGTTTTTTTTTAATTTTGGGACCCACAACTGTTTAATAATTTTTAAAAACTAATTATTATAGTAACTCACTAATTTAAGAGATTAAAAATCTAAAATAAGCTTTTAATGAGGGATAAAACATATATTAACTACCTCAACTTTTAATGAGAGAACTCCATTCGAAAAAATCACTTCGCTTTTAATAATATGATAAAAAAATGAAGTTATACTCACATCTCCATAAACCACCAATATAAGCAAACTAAGTAAAAGTACACATACAAACTTAACCAAATTAAAGTTCATGCTTATATAGAATATATTTTTTGGATATATTTTTAATATATTACATTCATTGTAGTTTTTTCTGTTTCCCCACTTCTCATCTGCTGTCAACATCTTCAGTCCTTCTCTCGTAGCAACTGTGAAGACAACAACATATAATTAACTATATGAAAACACAAGCTTTGACAAAAACAATCCATTGTAATGTTTGACAGTGACTTTTATTGATAGTCATCTTGAAAGCACGTACAACATAAAGTTATACATGCCTCTTTCATAATGGAAACTTTGTTTTTGGCTGTGAAACGAAGATTCTAGGAAGCATAACCTTCTAACAAACATTTTCAGCTTTAATAAGTTTGGCCTCAGTTACTGTTTTAGAGGTGTTGCTCATATCTTGTGCGGGTCGAACACTTAGTGAACTAAAAATTAGTTATAAACAATATATGAAAAGATAATAGATATTTCTGATCTTGCTTAATATACAGCTTACTCCTTCAATTAAGAGATCGATTACAGTACTTAGGGATCGAATTCCACAGAGATTCAAGAATCAAACAATAGACTATTAGGCTTTCGAATTAGACTAAATGAAATTAATGTAAAGTAAATAACATAAAGCAATAAATTGATTTGTAAGATCAGATGGAGAAAACGTCAGGCTTATGATATTCTCAAGAAATCAGAAATGCAAGCTAATCAGCTAATTAGGATTATGTTAGGTTCTAGAACTCGAAACACAATGATAAAATGAACCAGCTTTTGCTGTGAAAACTATCTATGGCTAACAACCTAGAAAACCAAATTTCTTTGCTAGTTCTAAAGTCTAAACAAGCAATAATTCCATATTTGATCTGTTCACAAATCTGTAAATCAAATTCCTTTGCAGATAAGTATTTTGCTCACCTAGGATTCTTTCTAGCTAATTAACCAACTTTCGTTGCGAGAATCAACTTATGATTAATAATCTAACTTTTAAATTCAAATCAAGTATTAACCACAACCTAGATGAAGAACTAGTGTTCAGAATCCTTAAGTAATCAATCAACCTAACAATTCATGAAAACCCTAATGAGTAACCCTAATCCTAAATAGCAAATAACACAGACATGATTAATTAAATAGAAATCATAATTGAATAATATTGCATAAGAAAATAATAATATAATTAATGGAGTTCTGAATCTTCTCTTAAGGAGTTCTGATTCTTCTCTCCAAAATCTCTCTCTAGAATAATGATTCGAAAGATAGATCATAGTTCTCAACAATAACCTTAAAAACATATAAATATATCCCAATTTGACAAGGACTTAATTTGTAAATATCTAGAACTTTCGGGTGGTTTTCCTTTTTAAAACTTTTAAAATCTGTGTAAGGAACTTCACACCACGTCCTGCATCGACCGATGCAAAGTCCTACACTGACCGATGCAAATGCTGCATCGGCCGATGCACGGTCCAAAACTTCACTCCGACTTTCTCTTCTCAGCTATCAAACTCCAATTGCTCCAAAGTATTCCAGAAATAAAGCCCAGAACGTACATAAAACTGTAAAAGACTCAAGTAGACTCGAAAAACACTTGAAAGACTACAAACACAACTAATGTCATGGTTAAAATCCCTAAAAACCACAATATATCAACTCCCCATAATGGCATTGACATCGTGCCTTGGGTTGGTATCAGGCCGTCCTGGAAAAATCCCCTCTTGTCTTCTGACATATTCAGCAGCTTGAGCAACATGAAAATCCAGTTTCTTCACAGGAGCCCCCAAAGACTCAATCTTCCCATTCAGATTAGTGTACAAAGCATTCAACTTCCCATAGAAGCATACAATCATCTTTGTCTGACCCTCCAAAACCTGCTCCAGCAAAGACTCCATCTTACTACTCTATTCAGGAGGCTTCTAGCAAGAAGAAGAACCATAAGTTCTTGCAAAGTTGTTGCTCTGAAAAGGCTTATGGTAAGAGGAACCATAGCCTTATTAACTTATAAATCTCTGCCCTTGGAACCCAACTCCATTGATGAAGTTCACATCCTCTTCCTCAGGTTCAAAGCTCTCAACCTCTGCAGCAAACTGGACCTACTGTTTACCCACAAGGAGCTTGTGGATAAAATCCAATTTGGCTTCCATCTTAGTACTTGGAGCTCCTTCCATGTTTCCCGCCAACCTCTTTCTATCAAAGTCTGCATTATGGGCACTATTGCTAAATTCCAAGTTCTCAATCAGCCTCTTAGCTTCTTCTGGACTCCAGTGTTAAAGTTTCATTGACTTGCAAAATCCAAGGCCATCTGATACCTCCAATCTATGCTATAAAGAAGATACCCAATAACTGAATATCACTGAAGCCATGGTGTGGACAGTCCCTCTGATAAAATTTGAATCTCAACCAAGAAGTCATAAATGCTTCAATAGGTTCTTGAGATAATGTAGAGATTTTTGTTCTCAGATCCTCAACCTTGCATCATCGAAGAAGTTGTGGAAGATATTCTTTGTGTCAAACCAGGTAGTGAGAGATCCTGGTTGCAGCTGCTTAAGCCAGTAAGCTGCATCCCCATCAAGAGAGTATAAGAACAACTTGCAGAACAGATAGTCTTCAAAGACTCCATTCAGTTTGATAATTGTCACCAAGTCCTCAAATTTCTCAAGATGGTCCATGGGATGCTCATGAGGAAGACCATGAAAGAGATGCTGACCCCACAAGAGTGTAGTATGCAGGTTTCAGTTCAAAGTCATTCCTCTGAAATGGAGGAGGGTGAATCGCACAATTGTTAGCATAGAACTGATCAGGTCTGTTAAAATCAGCTAGAGTCCTCCCTCATGCAGGTAGTGCAGCAGCAGCGACCTGTTGTTTCCCAGCAGCAACATCTTGGGGTATTAGGAAGTGGTTCCTCAATGACATTCCCATGTTCGTCTATCATAGCTCCAGCCTCATTATATCTATGAACCTCTTGATCTCCTAAGATCCTAGCAGCATCATGATGTTATCATGGCCAGCACTAATAATGGAAGTATGAACCAGAAGGAAAGAAGCTTATAGCTGAGGATAAGCTTGTAGCTGAGGAACCTTCAGAGGCACTAAAAGGACTTATAACTCGATTTAAGGAAGGTCAAAGAAATACTTCATCAAATCTAAGCCACGAATCATTCAGACACAAATCAAACCACCTTGCTATTGATTCAGGCCTAAAAAGATCACTAATTAGGTATGCGAATCAGTTGTACGTACTATTCTACCTTTCTCCAAGTTTTGTCCCATTTGGTTTTCTTGGAAATGTTTTTAATGAGGCAATTGGTCCACATTATTATTGACCCATTAAATTATCCTCAAGCCCAATCAGCCCAAATGGAGTGAAGAAATTCGTCCAAGCCTTGCATGAAGAGACATTTTAAATTCAAACTTGTAATAAGTGTTTTGTTGAGTTTCTATGTCATTTAATGCTTGCTTTGCATGCAAACCTTTTCTTTTTGACTCCTTCAAAACCCTTGTACTCTCTTAGCACGAAATTTATCCAATCAATTGTTGATACTACGGACTAAGGATGAGGATGGTCGGGTCGCTGATGAGATTTAGATTCGGACTATCGTAAAAGGATGAAGTCTATGAGCGCGAACGGACAGATGACGACCGTGATGGTCGCCTAGGAAGGATCAGCGAGCAGAATGCTCGCTGAAGAACTGTATTAAAGAGAGAGGGATTATGTTTTCTTGTCGTTTAGGAGGCGATCAGAGAATATTATGTGTTTACGTATATAGTTTCTGCTCGCTGGCTAAGAATAGATTATTAATGATGAACAGTACAATGAGTTTATAACCTTACTTAGGCGGTGACCTGTAAAACCGGTAATGGGCTTTATAAACCTGTGGGCCTGAGACTATTACAAAGTGGGCTTGAGTGGGTGTTAAACCCATCTCTAACAGTCAGTCCCCCCCAAGTCCGTTAATCGGCGGTCGTCGGTCGGCCTGAACGCGTGGGCCCTAATCGTCAATTTTCGGCCTCAGGAATGCAAAGATTCTCTCAGAAGACGAAGAGTCACGTAGCTTGGGCGGCTACATAGCTTGGGCGGCAACGCAATGATGCCCTATTTTGGAAACCGTGTCCTCTTTCCTATAAATACTCCCTTCTTCGCCTCATTTATCAGATTTCTTCTACTTCGAAAGGTATTTCTCTNTAGTATGCAGGTTTCAGTTCAAAGTCATTCCTCTGAAATGGAGGAGGGTGAATCGCACAATTGTTAGCATAGAACTGATCAGGTCTGTTAAAATCAGCTAGAGTCCTCCCTCATGCAGGTAGTGCAGCAGCAGCGACCTGTTGTTTCCCAGCAGCAACATCTTGGGGTATTAGGAAGTGGTTCCTCAATGACATTCCCATGTTCGTCTATCATAGCTCCAGCCTCATTATATCTATGAACCTCTTGATCTCCTAAGATCCTAGCAGCATCATGATGTTATCATGGCCAGCACTAATAATGGAAGTATGAACCAGAAGGAAAGAAGCTTATAGCTGAGGATAAGCTTGTAGCTGAGGAACCTTCAGAGGCACTAAAAGGACTTATAACTCGATTTAAGGAAGGTCAAAGAAATACTTCATCAAATCTAAGCCACGAATCATTCAGACACAAATCAAACCACCTTGCTATTGATTCAGGCCTAAAAAGATCACTAATTAGGTATGCGAATCAGTTGTACGTACTATTCTACCTTTCTCCAAGTTTTGTCCCATTTGGTTTTCTTGGAAATGTTTTTAATGAGGCAATTGGTCCACATTATTATTGACCCATTAAATTATCCTCAAGCCCAATCAGCCCAAATGGAGTGAAGAAATTCGTCCAAGCCTTGCATGAAGAGACATTTTAAATTCAAACTTGTAATAAGTGTTTTGTTGAGTTTCTATGTCATTTAATGCTTGCTTTGCATGCAAACCTTTTCTTTTTGACTCCTTCAAAACCCTTGTACTCTCTTAGCACGAAATTTATCCAATCAATTGTTGATACTACGGACTAAGGATGAGGATGGTCGGGTCGCTGATGAGATTTAGATTCGGACTATCGTAAAAGGATGAAGTCTATGAGCGCGAACGGACAGATGACGACCGTGATGGTCGCCTAGGAAGGATCAGCGAGCAGAATGCTCGCTGAAGAACTGTATTAAAGAGAGAGGGATTATGTTTTCTTGTCGTTTAGGAGGCGATCAGAGAATATTATGTGTTTACGTATATAGTTTCTGCTCGCTGGCTAAGAATAGATTATTAATGATGAACAGTACAATGAGTTTATAACCTTACTTAGGCGGTGACCTGTAAAACCGGTAATGGGCTTTATAAACCTGTGGGCCTGAGACTATTACAAAGTGGGCTTGAGTGGGTGTTAAACCCATCTCTAACAGTCAGTCCCCCCCAAGTCCGTTAATCGGCGGTCGTCGGTCGGCCTGAACGCGTGGGCCCTAATCGTCAATTTTCGGCCTCAGGAATGCAAAGATTCTCTCAGAAGACGAAGAGTCACGTAGCTTGGGCGGCTACATAGCTTGGGCGGCAACGCAATGATGCCCTATTTTGGAAACCGTGTCCTCTTTCCTATAAATACTCCCTTCTTCGCCTCATTTATCAGATTTCTTCTACTTCGAAAGGTATTTCTCTCCGCTCGCTTTCTTCGTTTTGTATTTAAGTCTTTATTTCTGATTTTACTCGCATAATGAGAATTGAGTCTAGCGGTTCGTCTGTGTCCAAGCATTCCGCTCGGTCTTCTACTTCTGATCGGTCGGCTCGTTCCGCTCACTCTTCTGCTTCAGGCTCGTCTGGCTCGTCGTCCTCCTCCCCATCAGAAGCTGTGTCGAAGAATCAGTCGCCGACCGCTCTATTGTTGACTTTTGTGGACATCATCACAGTTACGCCGGTTGTGAGCCCGAGCGGCGTTCGCAAGGACTCTCATGATCAAGGCTTGGCCGAGGGATCCGGCGAGGAGCTGGCTATCTTTTCTCGTGAATATCAAAGGGAGCCGGATGTAAGTTTTTCTAGCCCGCGCTTTGTGGTAGAGGTGCCTCAACTAACTGACACCAACCCGGATGGTTATGATCCCGAGCCAATGGCTAATCTTCCTCCCTCTCCAATTGGTCCTGATGGGGCACCCGTTCATCATCTGGTGGAATGGCCAATAACGCGGTCGGATCGTGACTCAGTTTTTGAGTTGATGAAAACGAAGTGCCGAGAAGGTTTGGTCGCCTTTTGAATTCCTGATCCGTGGGAGCGACCGTGGCATTGCATCCCTGGGTAATTTTGCGTATACGAGTCGTGGTTCACTGCTTGTGGGCTTTCCTTTCCTTTTTCAAATCTTCTGATAGACTACTGCGAGGCGAGGAAAATTACGCCGTCACAGCTTTGCCTTGGTTCCATTCGTAATATGGTAGGTGCGCCCGTGATCGCCTTGGAATGCGAGGTCGATATGACGGTTAGATTTTTTAAGGAGATTATGTCATTCGCGAAGAATTTCTCGGTGACGCGACCGAAGAAGAAAGAAAATTTCATTGTACAAGCCCGGTCGACTTATGGAATTCTCGTGTTGGACGTTCCTAACGATTGGGAGTTTCGATATTTCTATGTAAAGGTTGACGGGGCGATTGTAAATAGACCTGAAAAGTTTCTTAAAACCTATTGGAATGCCGAAGTCGGTAGCGGTTCTGGCCATTGGTTGTTTGTTTCATTATTGTTTGTTGGGAGTGTCCTGTTTTATTTGTGTTGATTTGTTTCTCTTCTAATCTGCTTGTCCCGCATCTCTTTTTCTTTGTTAGCAGTTCCCCATTTCCCTGGTGCGACATTTCCTCCTGACTTCTTTGATCATTTCCGGAAAATTCGTGAACTTGGAGCACTTCATTGGCCCGACCTTCTTGAAGCTCGACTGAAAAGGGCTCTCAACCGAGTAAAATCAGAATCGTATTTTTGTCAGTTGCTGCTCCCTGTTTTCCGGGTTGCCTCGTTTTTTTACTCTACCTTATTTTTCTCAGAAGATGATTTATCGCGAGTGGGACCTCTGAGACATAGAACAAAGAGTGAATGGGGAAAGTTAAAAATTCAGCTCTCATCGCTTTCTAAACATCTTACTTCGCCGGATTCCTCGAGCAAGAAAAATTTGCCTAAGGATCCAAAAGAAAACCAGCCTTCGATGAGGCCATCAGCTGGGATTCCTCAAAAAGGGGGCTCGGGACTTCCTCCTAAATCTGGAATTCCTCGTTTGCCCGCGAAACCACTTCAGATTCGTGGTGCAGAAAACGAAAATGATCGCTCATCGGGTGTTGAGGCGAGTCAAAAAGGGAAGGGTGTTTCTGGTCGCGAGGAAGGAGAAATAACCGCGACCGCGTCGGTAGGTAAGGAGATAGTCCCGGTTGGGGGGACTAAGAGATCAAGTGAGGGAGAAGCCAGCGGAGACAAGCGTCGGAAGAAGCAGCGTTTACAAGAGGGAAATTGTCAAGCGTTCGAATTTTCTTACAAGGGAGACTCCCCGTTTGTTAATGACTTTCAGGCGTGCGCCAACCTTTTTCAGAAGATTCACGTTCGTCAACCCACACTTCTTCCTAATGTCAACGAGCTGAAGGAGGCCGAGAAGTATAAAGATATGACGAGGAACTTGGCGAAGGTATTTTTGTGTACATACCTGCTTTACTTAGATCAATTCTTCCGCTTACTGAGTGTTGTCTTTGTTGTGTGTTAGTTTGTCGCGAGAATCAACTACACGGTTGATGCGTATGAGAAGAGAGTGGATGAAAGTCTTCAGATGGAACAGAAGGCTGGCCACGGCGAAGGAGTCGCTTGTGAACCATCATGAGCTGTCGAAAGCTCGCGAGGCGCTGAAGAGAGAAAAGGAGAGGAACGCCTCGTTGCTGAAGGAGACTACGACGCAGGCGGAAGTCCGGGCGAAGCTGGACAATGAGAATCTTGACCTTCTCTCAAAAAAGTCCCAAGCCGAACTTCTTGCTCAGGGTTTAAAGGAGGAGTTGGAGAAGTTAAAGACGACATATTCCTTGGAAACGAACAGGCTAAAGCAGTCTCGCAGGGATATGGTTGCGTTGGAGACGGCGAAGGTTTGTCAGGAGCTTTTTGCTAAGTACCAGTCGCGTTTTAAGAAGGTTGCTGGTTATCTTGTTGAGCAGGAAAAAATACAGCCGGCCATCTTTGACCTGAACCAGGCAGTGGGGATTCTGGATGCCTACGATGGTTTGGTCGCGGATGGAATAGTTGTCCCTGCCGAGAAGGTTTAGGCTTTCGTGGAGATCAAGGTTGAGAAGGAAGCCTACCTCGCCGGTCTGGATGTTATCGAGCTGTCCGACTCTGATCTCCAAATGACTCCGCCGCTCGCACCCGCAGAGATTCCCGTCCGACCGGAGCCACTGCTGCTTCAGAGCATAGAGGGTTCTACCTTTCGAGGAGAACATGGATCAAATGCTCGGATAGTTACTCAGGAAGATCTTCTGGAACTTAGGTGGCAAGAAGATGTTGGTGCTCCGTCAGATGGAAGTAGGGCGGTTGCAGAAGGCGACGAGGACAAGGACGCGAGTGAAAAAACTGCAAATGCGGGAAAAACGGGACAGAATAATCGCGTGGATCTGTAGATAGCTTCAGCTTAGTTTTTTTTCTTTCCCTTTTTTTTGTATTTGTAAGTTTTGGCCTCGACTGCGTGTGTGCGGCGAGACCCGTAAGCACTCTTCACAAATTCTGTCAAAGTTTAAATGAAAAGTTTGTTTATCGAGTTTCTTGTCTTGCGTTTCTTTTCCCTTTTTTTTTGTAAGTGCTAGTGTACTTGTGCGACCGGAGTCATTGGTTATAATATTTACAATAGGTGTGACTCGAGGTTGGCTTATCCTGTGTGGAGGTAACCGCATTTAGGAGTCGGCTTTTGTTACCCTTACGATCATTGTTGGTCGGTTTTAGAAAACTGTTTGGGACAGAGAATGCGACCGTAGGTGACGGCTTATATCTTTGATACTTATGCAAATTTGGAAAAAATATATTTTGATTAGAGAAATAGCTGGACTTCCGAGGAAGCTGCCTACGTACTCTGACAAGTCGGAGATCAAGCCATATCGTAGTTCACTTTAACGAGAACGCAGTCTCGACGTATGTTTTTTTGTCATACGGTTTTTTTTAAGGGTCGCTTATAGCGCGTACTCCTTGTATTATTTAGATAATATATATAGCACGCTCAGGCTGGTCGCCATCCTTAGTGATGATATCTTTTGAGGCTTTTGGAGTTCTATGACCGCGGGACCGCAATGCCGTCGGCGGTTAAGAGTTCGTAGACGCCTGGCTTGACTATCTTAGATACTATGTATGGTCCTTCCCATCTAGTGCCAAGTTTTCCAGCGTTCTCCTCGCGAGTATTCTCGTATACTTCCCTGAGAACGAGATCGCCTTCTTTAAAGTTTCTTTCCCGGACTTGCTTGTTATAGTACTTGGAGGCGAGCTGTTGATAGTTCTGCATTCGCAGCAGTGTCACGTGCTTCCTCCAAGAAATCGGCTGTGTCTTCCAAACTTGTCTTGTTGGGTTGCTCGTCCTTAGTGTATACGATGTGATGTAGACCGGGTATGCTGACCTTGGAGGGGGACATGACCTCCAAACTGTATGATAAAGAGAACGGAGTTTTATTCGTTGCTCGTCACGGGGTTGTACAGTGAGACCAGAGGACACCATCTAATTTGTCGGCCCATCTTCCTTTCTTATCTTCCAGTCGCTTTTTGATACCGTCAATGATTTTTTTGTTGGTCGTCTCGGTTTGTCCATTACCTTGCGGGTATTTTGGGGTTGACTTACTGACCCTGATGTTCCAGCGAGCACAGACCCTTCAAATTTGTTCGAGATGAATTGCGAACCGTTGTCTGTAATGATTTTGTGGGGGAGTCCGTGTCGGCAGATGATGTTTTCCATACAAACTTCTGTACATCTCAGTCGCGGATGCTAGCATAAGCTTCGGCTTCAACCCACTTGGTGAAATAATCAGTCATGATCAACATGTATTTTTTCGGTCGAGAACTTGGTAATGGGCCGACGATATCCATAGCCCAGCGCATATATGGATAAAGGGCTACCGAGGTGATTAGTAGTTCAGTCGGGGCGTGAATTTTCGGGGCGTGTCTCTGGCATTTTTCACACTTTGAAGTGTATTCCTCGCAGTCTGAAAACATGGTCGGCCAAAAGAACCCTTGGCGCTTGATTTTGACCGCGAGCGCACGTCCGCCTGAATGGTTGCCACCAGCTCCTTCATGTGTTTCTGTCATAACTCGTTGAGCTTCAGGAGTGTTTATGCACTTCATGATGGTGTTGGCCGCGCTTCGTCTGTAAAGATTGCCGTCCATTAGAATGTAACGGGCACATCGTCTTCGAGCGTCCCATCGATTGTCCGGAACAATGTCGTATTCGATATATAGTTTGATCTCGTCGCGCCAGTCTTTTCTACTGAAGTCTTCTAGATCGATGATCATGTCGTCGCTAGCAGCTCGTTCGTTGGATATGAACGTGCTTGGTTGCTTCGAGAGATAACGCTCCGTTCGCTCGGCTAAGGTTAGTCCCGCATTTTGATTTTTTGAAGGTGGAGATCGTTCAAAGGCAGCCGGGCAGCTTGCTCTAAGACGACCGGGTTTGTTTTGCACTTGGCTTTTTAAGAGTTGGAGATCTTTTAACGGCGACAGGGGCAGCTTGCTCTGAGACGACCGCGCCGGTTTGTTTGGAGAGAAGAGATACTTGTTGTGTGCCGAGCGCTTGTTTCATACTGGCGGCTC
>KE155220.1:85228-95405 GCA_000411075.1 Sisymbrium irio
GGGAATATGCTGAGATAGATTCCTAGACTATACCAAAAAGAGAAAGCGAATATGTACAATAAAGCATGAAGCAAACTCGTTTTCCTTGCTTTAGCCAGCCTGGATCTTATCTTCAAACGGTCATCAAGAGAAGGCAGCTTCCTGGATGTTTCCTGCTTCCTTAAGGCCTTGGGACAATCCGTGTTTAATAGCTTGAACTGCAAGGAAGGGAAATGTCCACCACTTGTACGGACTGTACGGATAGGTTGTACGGACAGCCTTGCACCACAAGCAAACACTTAACCGTCTGGTCCAACAAGAAGAAGAGAGGAGACGCGAGCAGATGCAAGCAGGAGGAAGAAAAAACAAGCTGAGCCAAGCAAGAGGAAGAAGAAGCAAGCAGAAGTAAGCACGAACAAGGAAAGACAAGAAGAAGAGAATATAAGTAAGAAGAAACTGAAAGAAGCGAATAGAAGCCTAAAAATGAGCAGAAGCAATCAGTAACAAGTAGAAGCAATCAATAGAGAGAATAAACAAGCAGAAACAAGAAGACGTGAGCAAAAGCAAGAAAAAATAAGCAGAAAAAAAGAACCAAAAACAAAGAAGCATAAATATTACTACATTAAATTATTTTCTCTTTTTAAAAAAATGAATTTCATCAAAAAGATAAAAATATCACAATTTTAAGTTATAGAAATAATTTGTAATTATTTGATTTCAATGTTTTTTTCTTTATGTATAAGTGTATTGGTCCCCAAAAAAATAAATATTTTTGAAAGAGTTTACAGTATGATAGAATAAAAACTCATTTCTGTACCTACAGAATTACAAGAATATGTTGTCTCATGAATTTTTCATAACATCCTCAGATACAAATGTTTAATGATTTGGTTCAAAGAAATTACGGATTGTTCTTATAATTTTTGATTATTATGTTTTTTTTTAATTTTCTTACAAACAAAAAAATAATTAACATTGATTGTTATTTTCGAACCTCGGATTTGAACCTTATTGTTTACCCATAATAATGTTTTTGGATGTATTATTCCTCTTGGTTGTTTTTGGTATCTAATATATAGGATATAAAACTTAATTTAATTCTTTTGGGCATATGAAGTGAGCAGAAGCGATCATAGGAGAGAGCCAAGAACAAGAAAGAAAAATCAAACACGAGCAAGAAAAAGAAAGCAGAGGCCAGCATGAGGAAGAAGAAGCAAACTGGAGAGAGCATAGGCAAGCACGAAAAAGAATACGCAAGTGGAAGCGAGTAGAGAATCGAGCAGATGCAAGCACGAGGAAGAAGAATCAAGCAGAGGTAAGCACGAAGAAGAATAATCAAGAAGAAGCCAGCACGAGCAAGAAAAAGCAATAAAAAGCGAATAGACGTAAGAAGAAACTGACAAAAGTGAGTAGAAGTCAGAAAAATGAGTAGAAGTAAGAATAAGCACGCAGAAACAATCAGTAGCAATAAGAAACAAGTAGAAGTAATCAATAGAGAGAATAATTAAGTAGAAACAAGAAGCCGTGAGTAAAAGCAAGAAGAAATAAGCACAAACGAGAAAAAGCAAGAAGAACCAAGAACAAGCAAGCATAAATATTACTACATTATATTATTTGCTCTTTTAAACAAATAAATTTCCTCGAAAAAATAAAATTATTACAATCTAAGATTATAAAAAATTATATATAATTAAATTGATTTCAACGTTTTTACTTAACTTCCAAGTGTATTGTTCTGAAAAAAAAAAACAATTTAGAAATAGTCTTTACAGTATGATAGAAAAACTCATTTCTTTACCTATAGAGTTATAAGAATGTGTTATCTCAAGAATCTGTCATAACATTCCTAAATACAAAGGTTTAGTGGTTTGGTTTAAAGGAATTATGAGTTTTTCTTATAATTTTTGATTATATATTTCTGTTTTTTTTCTAAGAAACGAAAAAGCAACGAACATAATTGTTATTTTCGAATCACAATTGCTAATTATTGAAACATAAATTATTTAAGTTGTTATCTATTTTTTTAAATACTTTGCATTTTTTTATTCATAAACATAAATTGTATTTGAACTATTGTAAATATTTCTCATTTTATTTGCAATTTTAGCCCACACAAGGTGCACTATGATTTTGCATCGTCCTTCGAGTATGCAGTGATTCTCTTCAAAGTTTTCTAAAACTAAAAAAAACATGCAAAGAAATGAAAGAGGTCTCCGGGTTCAAAAGTGTCTATGCATCCATTGATTTACTCCGCTTTGCATATAAAAAATTAAGCAGCGGTTCATCGTTTATTATCAGTGTTATGATAGAAGAAATCCACATGTGATTTATATCAAAAGAACACAAGATCATTTCATCGACAGTAAAATAAGTGAAGGTCTTTATAGAAGCACGCATAAGCAATCAGTAGCAAGCAGAAACAGCAGAAGCAATCAATAGAGAGACAAAACAAACATAAGCAAGAAGACGTGAGCAAAAGCAAGAATAAATAAGTAGAAGCAAGAAAAAGCAAGAAGAACAAAGAACAAGCATGAATAATTATTACTGCATTAAATTATTTGCTCTTTAAAAAAATTTACAATCTAAAATTATAGAAAATATTTGAAATTAAATTGATTTCAAGTTTTTTACTTAATTTACAAGTGTATTGGTCCAAAAAAAAAACAATTTAGAAAGAGTCTTTATAGTATATTAGAATAAAAATGCATTTCTTTACGTATGTAGTTACGAAAATGTGTTGTCTCACAAATTTGTCATAACATTCTCTGATACAAAGGTTTAGTGATTTCGTTCAAAGAAATTATGAGTTACGCTTATAATTTTTGATTATATGTTTCTTTTTTTCTAACAAACGAAAAAGTAGGCAACATTAATTGTATATTTTTTAACCTCTGATTTTAACCTAATAAAATTGTTAACTCATTATACTGTTTTCCGGTTGTATTATTCATCTTTTGTTTTTGGTATTCAATATATAGAATATAAAATTTAATTTAATTCTCTTGGACATATAAAGCGAGCTGGAGCGAACTGAAGCGAACTGGAGCGAACTGAAGCGAACTGGAGCGAACTGGAGTGAACTGCAGCGAACTGGATCAAACATAGCGAGCGGAAGCGAGATAAAGCGAGCATATACCAGTATAAGAAAACAGAGCCAAGTACGAGAGGAAGAAGAAGCAAACAAGAGCAAGAGAAGCAAGTAGAGGCCAGCATGAGTAAACAATTAATCAGTGGTTCATCATTTATTATCAGTGTTACGATAGAGGATATACATATGTGGTTTCATGATTCACAAAAAGTTGTATAATGATGATGCTTATTTATTCTAAATCATGAGAGAATCTGTCATATGTGTGAGTTCATGTGTTTTGATGCATCATTTTGGTCGGCTATATTTGTTATATGTACTGGCACCAAATAAAGAGAACCGGTTGATTTTATGCTCCCCTTAATTTACGAGTGCATTTGCAGTTCGAGGAATGTGTGATATTTTTTGTATAGATATGATGAAAAAGGTTTTGACATTCGTGATCGTTGTTTTTGGATGAGTCTTTTGGAAATATTTTGAAGTTCCTTTAGTGTGGTCAAATTCCCGGAAAAATTTTTTGGTGAAAATCTGATAAAACAATTTAAACAGATGTTTTAGTTTTAGTGTTCTTATTTTTAGTCTAACTTATGATTTAGTTTTAAATTAATATTTTATAAATTGGTTTTAGTTTTACTATTTTCTGTTTTTAATTTTTGATCTATATCATAATATAAATTTTTTTTTTTTCTAAAAATTATTGGATAAAGTTGATTTTATATAATTTTGAAGTTTTGATATAATTGACAAATTTATCAGCCCCCACAGAGTGATGTTTCTTTCTCTTTAACAATATCATATCTATATTTAAAATCTTATATTTTGGTTTTGGATAATGTCTATCATTTTGTTTTAATTATGTTGTTTTCGAGATAATATATTTTACGAGAAAATATCGTATTGTTTTAATTTTGGTAATGTTTAAAAACTTTGTTACAAAGTCAAATGTTAAAAATTTGTTTGGTACAATTTGTAATTGAAAACGCATATAAAAAGATTTGCGACTTTTTAATGCCCGCGCATGCCCCTAGTGCTTTAGATAACAACATATATATATAGATAAGGAAAACTATAATAATTAAACACAAGAAATAACTAAAACGACTTGGGCATTTTTAAAATATAAACCCCAACGGCAATAGGAATTCCAAATAATAAGAAAAGATAGCTACGATACGATATATCAGTTCTCCTGAAGCAGATCGCTGGGAAGTCCACTCGGTTCCGCCTACGTTTATCAGAAATGAATGCCGTGAAAGTAAGTAACAACATCACTCCCAAAGCCAATGGGAATGCCAAATAGAAGAGCAGCTGCAACACTAAACCTCTGCCATTGTATAATGGAGACGGGAATATAGTTCTGTATGATGCTAGCATAGCGATACTTAAAGCTGCCGTTGAAACGTAGATTAACTTCCACTTGGGGAGTCCAATAATGAGAGTTATGATCACATATAGAGATGTTAAGAATGCAAACCCGTTGAGTAAAAGAAAGAATAAGGCATCGTAGTAAAACATAGTCATCTGTCCAGCCAGGTGAGATGGTTCTGTTGAATTGGTTGATGTTGAATGGGTTGATGTTGAATTGGGTGATGTTGAATTGGTTGCTGTTGTATTGTCCTGGTATGCTTTTGTTGAATTGAAGAAATCTGGGGAATTTTCCTGCCAAAATCCTCCGGGAGGACTCAGACCAGCCTGGTATGTAGCAGTTACTATCAGTATAGCCACAACAAGTATTGCATCCCGGAGGTGGCTATTGTTTACAGACCTCTCTCTGGTCAAGCTCAAGTTGCTCAGTCCCAAGAGATTGTTCCGTTTCTCCATAAAAGAAATATCTTTGCTCAAGTATTCTCCAAGTGTCTCTGTGGAACGACAGAGTAGTCTTTCTTTAACATTGTGGAGAATATTTCTTGGTTGATGGAAACAAGAAGGTTGGTGACTTTGGTGTATGTCCTTCGCGGTTTCGCCCTTCAAGTTCTTGGCATTTACTTTAACGATTTTACACAGCAACTTCATAACCTGAAAAAAATCAACCACGCCTCACAAATTATATACTAAGTTCATGTAATAATTTCCCACTCATCGATAGATAAACCCATGTATTTTGCAAGAACTAAATTGAAGAAAGCAGAGTCTGGAAAATAATTTTGAGAAAAAGGAGAAACTAAATGAGATAAGAGAGACATTTTTACCTCAGTCTGATTTATTGATGCAGCAATGTGGTAGGCTGTGTTACCTTCTTCATCTTTCCAATCCAAGATTTCTTTTTTGTTTACTCTCTTGAGCCATCCCACTAGAACTTTAACTGCCATCAACTGTTGGTTTTTCACGGCAATGTGCACAGCTGTCTCGCGCTTAATTGTCAAATCATCTACGGAAGAAGGACAAGCAAACAAGAACTCACCCAACAATTCTGCATCACCGCAAAGGAGTAATCATTCCTTTTCCCTTGATCCTTAATAAGCTGTTGTCGAATTCCACAAACCCTTTCACCATTCCTATGTGCTTGTTTTGCAGGGCTAAATGCATCGGGCTAAAACCTGACCCGTTTAGCTTTGAAGCAAGCGACGGCTTCAGATTCATTATTTCCATGGCAAAATGAGTTTGCCCTTTCTCAGCTGCAATGTGTAGTGGCGTCTCACAAAACGGCATTTTGTCAAAGTGACATAGAATGTTTGGATTTTCTGTTATCAACTTGTAGAGTTTTTCAATATTCCCATCTTGAGCCGCCTTCTTCAATTTCTCATAGATTGTTTCAGCTTCAGTGCTCGTACTCGAACTCCCTCTCCGATTTGGACCATTAACTTCCATATCTGATACTCTATTGACATCCACAATAAACGACATAACTTCAATGGACCGCAGGCTTCTTCTCAATGCCGTCCCTTAGTTTCCAGTGGCCTAAAGCACAGTTACAAATATTTAACCTTCTATATATATATATATAATGATAAGTATTAACACTAAAACGATATAAAAGAGCTTAAATCACTAAATACGGTTAAAATAGAAAATATATTGAACAAGGAAATGATCGAATAAGAATATACTACTAACTTACTAACTCAACGTTGAAGCAAGAATGGGTATGTTTCTGCTCCCTCCACAGTTTGTTCTTGATTACTTTTGGCTCCTATAAACACATGCTTAAATACAAAACATAAAGTCTTTAGTCAACTATACCTTCCAAAGACTTTGTGATAAGAATGTGGATATGCATGCAATGAGTGGTCTGATACTAACTAAAACAACGTCATGCAAAGATATAAGGGTTCCCTCACTCATAAGCTAGCTTCTGTGGTGAGTTCTACCGAAGGGATATTTTCCACATTAAAAGACACCGTCTCTCAGACCACTCCACGTGAAGGACTTCAATTATTCCCAGACCATCTCTTTCTGGCTAAATGGCAACTAGATGGATTATTGGCATTTCACAACGAGTGGTCGAAATTTCTTAAATTACATCAGCTTAGGTTGTCTCTCTGACGTAAGATATGTGACGTACGCATAAACAAAATTTTGCACATTAAAAGACACCTTCTCGCAGACCACTCCACGTGAAGGACTTCGATTATTATCAGACCAACTCTTTCTGGCTAAATGGCAACTAGATGGATTATTGGCATTTCACAACGAGTGGTCGAAATTTCTGAAATTACATCAACTTAGGTTGTCTCTCTGACGTAAGATCTGTGACGTAAGCATAAACAAAATTTTCCACATTAAAAGACACCGTCTCGCAGACCACTCCACGTGAAGGACTTCAATTATTCTCAGACCATCTCTTTCTAAAATGGCAACTAGATGGATATATTAATGGCATTTTATAGCGAAATATCAGAATTTTTCAAGTTAATAATAGTTAGGTTCGACGTAAAACTGGTATAAGGAATGGCTTATGAGAGATGGAAGTTCTTATCGGATCTGGAAGAGGCTTATCTTAAACAAAAATCAAAGCTGCATTGGTTAAGAATAGGCGATCATAACAACAAAGCATATTACAATGCTGTGAAAACCAGAGAGGCAAGAAACACAATACGAGAACTGGAAACTGAAGCTGGGGAGATTTTCACTACTCAGAATGAGATAAAGGAGGAAGCAGAGAACATTTTTAGAGAGTTTCTGAACTACTCTCCTCCAGATTTCACGGGGAAATCCATAGAAGGGATACAACAACAAATTCAATTTCGCTGCAGTGATTTAGACAGAATGTTTCTTGAGAGAACAGTAACTGATGAGGAAATTCAGAAGGTACTCTTCTCCATGCCTATAAACAAGTCACCGGATCCTGATGGGTACACGGTTGAGTTCTTCAAACAAGTCTGGGATGTTGTCGGAAAGGATGTCACAATTGCGATACAATCTTTCTTCATCAAAGGTTTCCTTCCCAAAGGGGTAAACTCCACGATCCTTGCTTTAATTCCAAAAAAGACAGAGGCAAGGAAAGTTAGAGATTACAGACCAATATCATGCTGCAATGTCTTATACAAGGTGATCTCAAAGGTTATTGCTAATAGACTGAAGTGCCTGCTGCCTAAAATCATTGTTCCGAATCAATCCGCATTTGTCAAAGACAGAATACTCACGGAAAATCTCCTTCTCGCCACTGAGCTGGTCAAGGATTATCACAAGTCTGATGTTTCACCTAGATGTGCAATGAAGACTGACATATCAAAGGCTTTCGATTCAGTACAATGGTCTTTCATTTTAAACTCTCTCCATGCCCTAAACTTTCCAGGAAAATTCATCCACTGGATAAAGCTCTTATCTCTTCAGCATCCTTCTCAGTCCAGGTAAATGGGGAGCTGGCTGGATATTTTCAGAGCACTAGGGGTCTCAGAAAAGGCCGTTCTCTCTCTCCCTATCTGTTTGTGCTCACCATGAACTATCTCTCTCACAAGCTCAATGCAGCGGCTAGGAACAAACTTTTTGGTTATCACCCACGATGCAAGCACTTGACACTTACTCACTTGTGTTTTGCTGATGATCTGATGGTGTTTACAGATGGGAAAAAGCATTCTGTTAAAGGAGTTTTGAAGGTGTTTGATGAATTTGCAATGGAAACAGGTCTAAAGATCAGTCTGGAAAAATCCACGCTGTATATGGCAGGCCTTGATGACGAGATGAGAACAAGCATTCTATCTCAATTTCCTTTTGAGAGTGGTCAACTCCCGGTTCGTTACCTAGGACTCCCTCTACTTACTAAGCGCATGACTACAAACGACTACAAGCCATTGATTGAGCAGATAAGAAGGAGAATTGGTTCATGGACTTCTCGACTTCTATCATACGCGGGACGCCTGCAGCTCATTGTTTCAGTGCTGACAAGTATTTCAAACTTTTGGATGAGTGCGTACAGACTACCGGGAGAATGCTTAAAAGAAGTTGAAAGAATTTGCTCTGCTTTTCTGTGGTCTTGTCCGGATCTTAATAATAGGAAAGCCAAAGTGGCATGGGACGACGTGTGCAAACCGAGAGAGGAAGGAGGGTTAGGTCTGCGTAAACTAAAAGAAGTTAATCTGGTCAGTACTCTGAAACTGGTCTGGCGAATTGTGTCTACCCCATCTTCCCTCTGGGTCTCGTGGCTACAAACATATCTAATTAGGAAAGGAAATTTCTGGTCTATCAAGGACTCCAGACAAATGGGATCTTGGATGTGGAAAAAACTTCTCAAGCTCCGACCCATAGCGAAGTTGTTTCATCGAGTAAACGTCAACAATGGCCGTACAACATCCTTCTGGTATGATGACTGGTCCGATTTTGGTCGGCTGTATGACATGCTGGGACCTAGAGGTTTCATTGATCTTGGTATTGGGGAAATGGCCACAGTGGAAGAAGTATCTCTTACTAACAGAAGAAGGAAACACCGCATTCCCGTTTTAAATGAGATTGAGCTGATAATTGCTACGAAAAAGCAGGAACGAATTCATGACAGAGGATGTTTATCTATGGAAACAAACCAGCATCTGTACAAATCCCGATTCAGCTTTCGATCGACTTGGTCTTTTCTTCGAAATCAAACACCTCAGCAACATTGGGCAAAGTGTGTTTGGTTCTCAAAGGCAACCCCCAAATACGCTTTCCTCACCTGGCTTGCTACTCTTAATAAGCTGTCTACGGGTGATCGAATAAGGTCCTGGAGTTCAGCCAACCAAACTCAATGTGTCCTCTGTCATAATGCTCTGGAAACCAGGGATCATCTGTTCTTCTCCTGCACGTATGCAGCAGAGATATGGAAAGGTCTTGCTCTCGGTCTTATGCAGCATCACTACACTACCAATTGGCTGGAAATCTTTCATTTTATTCAGCATGTTACTCTCGATTATGATCGGAACTTCATCATCCGTTACATCCTCCAAGCTGCGGTCTATGCAATTTGGCGAGACAGAAACTTAAGAAAGCATGGTGAGAATCCCTCTCCACCATCTCGGCTTCTTAAGCTCACCGAAAAAATAGTCCGAAATCGCCTCTCCACTGCAAGGATGGATGATACGAAGATGGAAGGCTGTTTGGTCACTTGGTTCAGCTTACAAACCTAAACATCACTATATTTTTTCTCCTCTATCTTTCTCTAAAATGATCAGTTAAGGTATCATGTAATGTACACAAAGACTTTTTTTGAATTTAACATATTTTCGAAAAAAAAAAAGTGGTATATAACCCATTTGTCACTCAGATGTAAGATCTTGTAAGTATAACCAAAATTGCTACAAAAAAATATAGAGCTAGAAGAAAGTCCAAGATAATATATTAGAACTAGATCAATTAATTAAGAAGGCCAAAAACTGAATAATTATGAACTTCATTTTCCACAGAGCGATGGAGCTGTTGTGCTGAGAAACATATAATTATGGAGAGCCAAAGATTGTTCCATAATCCATACCAAACATCACAAAAATGAACACTCATATGATATATCCTTATCTCTAGTATTGCTCTAAAGAAGGTGAGAGATTGTTACTTCGTATACTACGTAACTTATGTAAGGGACAAAACCTCTCGTGAATAACTGAATCAGATATCGAGTTTTTCCCATTCTGTTCCTTTCTTCACATGTTTGTACTAGAGCTTAGGTTTTTCTAAACTTAAAAAAAAAAAAAAAAAAATCTCGAT
>KE155221.1:2596-22680 GCA_000411075.1 Sisymbrium irio
TTTTCATTATCTAATCATGAATTCCTTTTCATTTCTCTGTGCTCTATTTTCAGTTATGTCTGAGTAGTTCCTCAGTTAGGTTTAGGGTTTCAAGGGGATAATGAATCATTGGATTAGACATAAATAGAGATTTATCACCAGATTGTTTTCACCTATTGTTGTGTTCATTGCTTAGGCTAATATGATCATTTAGTCTATGAATTAAGGGTTTAATCTATTCATCAAAAGTGTAATAGATTGCTTGATAGAACATAGGTGAGCGGGTTATCCTTAGCCAACGAAAGCTGATGTTAAGGTGATCCGTGAACAAATCGAACCTGCTCATTAATGCTTGTCTAGAATGCTAAGTTCAAATGAAAGTTTAGGGTTTTAAGTTGATAGATAAATTTGATTGATGCCATGAAAGTGGATTGGTTATGAATTTATGTTTGAGTTCTAAATTGTGCTTATCGTGCTCTCTGAATAATTGTCTGATCCATGATCTCTACTATCCCTGCGAATTACCCTTGACCTGACGTTTTTAATCACTTAGTTTACATCAAGTTTATAATTCTGTCATTTTATTTCTATTTACAAACAAAAGCAAAACCATTTTTATCTTAGCTTTACTATAATCTTGAAGAATCATTGTGTAACCTTGGTCTCTGTGGATTTGATCCTTAAAGTACTACATAGCTTGCTGTGCACTTGCAGTAGAATTTATAAGGTTAAAACCTGAGTTATCAGGCGGTCAGGGCGTTATTAGTTGTATTTGAACTGGTTAGCCATCCTACTTCCAACTTGGGACTGGTATGGGTTCCCAACGAGGACGAGGACGTGCACGCTTGAGTGAGGGTGAATTGTAACATCCCGATTTCTGATATATGAGAACTTATGTAGAGAGGTTAAAAGAATTGATTTGGCTACCTATATCACCAAAGTGAATTTATATTTTTCGGTTGCACATCCAGAGAAAAGTGTTAAGCGTGTTTGAGTTGGAGTAGTCAAAAGATGGGTGACCTACCGGGAAGTCATTCGCGGTATCGTGTGAGTGAGGCCAAAACAGGGAGAACGGTCATATGTGGTGATTGTATGGTTAGTATATCATAACTTTCCAACCATCCGGTTAACGCACCGACAGTCAGATAAGGGTGGGGTGGGGCGGGCCATAGACCTAGTGAGAGGACATAGGGCCCATTGAAAGAGGCGATCGTGTTGTTATAATATCAGTCTAAAAACCAAGATGAGTATACAAGGAAACTACGACTGCTGAAACCAGGTTGCCACCAATCATTCTTAGGCCTAGGCATCTTCCTTTCCATCTGAAGCGACCATCATTGGCAACTATGTCTTATTTGGCCAAGTGATGCTCCCTTCGAGTCATTTTTTATTTTTTACTTGTTAAAGCTAAGCCTAAGCAATTTAGGACCACTGCAAGGCTACAAAAACATGTTTTTACTAGAAGGAAAGCACCCAACATAAAAGAACACACGTCCACTATAAGTTTAAGGCTACAAATTTATTGCTGATTTATTGTTCTAAGACATTCAAGAAAAAATCAGCAAATTTGTTCAAGGATTTCGGTCTGATCTTCTAACCATTCTCTCTTTAACAAAGTTATGAATTCTTTTTTGATTCTATATAATTTTTATTTTACTATGTTTGATAGGTTGTGGAATTTTTAATATCCAATGCATGACTCATTATAAATAAATCTATTAGGGTTTATGCTTAAGTTTTTCACCTTTAATTTTTTCATATATTTAATTTACACTATCATATATTAACAGAGATAACAAAACGATGTTTCCTGGATATAATCTCAAACCATTTCTCTCCTTCTTTGAGAGTTCGTTTCCAACAGTTTCTTTCAGTTTCTGTAGGGTCAAACTTGTCGGTTTTTGTCCGTCGAGTGTTTTCTCTGGCGGTTATTTAGTTTCTACAAAATTTTGGATCCCAAAACCGCCATGGAAAATGTTCTATATAAGTTCAAGTCTGGCCGTTCATGACTATCACACAGTTTCTGGAATTATTCAAATAATGAGTGATTTACGCAGACGACTGCAAGAAATCGACCTCGGGGTCTCTGATACCCCAATTGCTTTATCGTCGGCGGTTTGTACCCAAGCGGTGCATTCAAACCGCTTCTCCATTGTTGGTGTTCTGGTCAATTCACAAAAACAGAATATGAGAGCGGTGATTAGACATATGCCTCATCTGTGGGGTCTAGCAGATCAAGTTGTGGGCCGAATTCTATAATCAACAAAATTTCAGTTTGTCTTTAACTCTGAGGAGGCTATGAATTTGGTTCTGCGTCGTGGCCCCTGGTCCTTCAATAGTGGATGTTGGTGACTCACCGTTGGCGTATGGGCATTTCCGACGACGATATGAAAATCATACCATTTTGGGTTCAAATACAAGGGATCCCTCTACAGTATCTCAACGATGATATGGGTTGCTTTATTGGGGGCACGATTGGTCCTTTGGCTGATGTGGAGTTTAATGCAAATGTAAATCTTGTGAATTATGTTCAAGTTCAAATTTTTTGGAACATTGATAATCCCTTGCGGTTCCAAAGGAAATTTCAATTCAGTCCTGAAACAAACACAATCCTCAAGTTTCACTACGAACGATTACACAACTTCTGAGTTCAATGTGGTATGCTCACTCATGATGCAAAAGAGTGCCCTCTGAACTTTGATGATGAGAATAACGATGATGATGATGATGATGGCAATGATCCAACCAATGATTATGATGTGTGGGATAATAATACTTCACATAATCATGTTCTGCACTCGGAGGCTTTTTAGGGTGATGGGCTTATTGCGGGTCCTTCGACAATCCAGTCATTTCATCCATCAACTCTACCCGTGCAGGATAATGATATGGCTTCTGAAACATGGCGTTATCTACAATATATGATGGCCAAAGGCAAATTCCAAGCAGGGGATTTCCACAGGATTCTCTCTGAATTCATTAAGCACGAGGATGCTCCAGGCTTATGCATTGAGAAACGCCATGAAATTGAAGCCATGCTGCATCAGTACTCTCCCAACACTGGCATCGTTTCTGATGACACTTCCAGTCATTCTCCTCCTCCAAAGATAGAACCAACTGTCGCTGATAACTTTTATCAAATGGAGTTCTCTTCAATGTCTTCTGACTTTCCTCCTTCTCCTCTGAATGATCATAAAGAAGAGACTTTTGTGAATGTTTTTGAGGAGTTTGTCGCAGCTGAGACTGATCCAAGCATAAAGAAGCGTAAGAGACTTTCTGTTGAAACGATGTTTGCAGAACCTCTGCGGTTTCTGGATGATCGGATGGACCTGTTTCCGATCACCAAGAAGGAAAGGCGTGCATTCCAAGGATCAACCACTGATCAACCTTTAATAAAAAGAGGCGCGGGAGGCTCGGTACCCCCACAGTTTCCACCATGAAGATCATTTTCTAGAAACTACAAGGCTTCGGTCCTGTGAGGTCTACAATGGAAACCCGTTTAAAAAAACTCTGCAATACTTATAAGCCGGATTTAGTATTTTTAATAGAAACTAAGCATAGGTGTGATGTCCGCAGGGACTTATGTGTTTATCTTAAGTTTGATTATGTATATACAATTCCTCCAATAAGGATGTTGTTGTTTCAAAGATTTAAGAAGATGTAAGGATGATGGATATGTATGTTAACCATAATGGAATGAGTTTCTACTTATCGTGTGTTTATGGTCATCCTCAACAACGATCAAGAAATGAACTTGGTAATGTTTACAATTATTTAATTCTCAGAGACAAGGACCATGGCTCCTGCTTGGAGATTTTAATGAGATCTTATCAAATGATGAAAAAGATGGTGGACCACGTCGCGATGAAAGTAGCTTCTATGATTTTAGACGTCTGTTTAGTGCTTTCGATTTCTCTGATATTCCAAGTATTGGAAACCGCTTCTCCTGGTTGGGTAAACGACATACTCATACGGTGAAATGCTATCTAGATAGAGTTATTTCCAACAAGGAATGGCTTCTTACGTATCCTGAATCTGTAGCAGAGTTTTTGTGTCCATATGGCTCGGATCATCGACCAGTTTTCACTCAAATTCAATATAGTACACGACCTGTTCGCAAATGTTGTCATTTTGATAAATGTTTGCTTCAAGTCAAGGATTTCAAGAAATGCGTATGTGAAGGATGGAACTCACAAATCAATATATCAAACCCTTCAACTATGGATCGTATTCAATAATGTCACAGAGTGATGGCTAGATGTAAAAGACATTCCAAAATAAATGCAGCTAAACGAATTGAGGCTTTGCAGATAGAGTTAGAATTAGTTTTGTCTTCTCCGCGATCTAGCTATGAATAAATTCAGAAATCCAAAACGACCTAGGAGAGGCACAACGAGATGAAGAAACCTACTGATTTCTTAAAAGCAGAAACACATGGCTTCGTGAGGGTGACCACAACACTCCCTTTTATCAAGCTTGTACAAAAGAACACCATGCTCGCAACCGAATACTCTCCATAACAGATGATCAAGGCATATCTTATCATGGTGATATTGCTATTGGAAAACATGCTGAGGAGTTTTTTAGTCAAATTTATACTACCAATGCAACCATTCTCTCTGAAGATATATTCTGTGATTTTCAACCGACTGTTACAAGTGCCATCAATGTCTTTTTGACAAAAGAGGTAACTGACAATGAGATTAAGGAGGCTATGAATTCTATTGGGGCTGATAGAGCACCAGGCCCAGATGGGCTTACAACACGCTTCTATCAAACATGTTGGGATGTGGTTAGGAAGGATGTTACTGCCGAGGTTAAGCGCTTCTTTGACACAGCACATATGGGGGAAGGGGTAAATAATACCAATATCTGCATGATTCCTAAAGTGGAACGACCAACTACCCTCTCTTAATATCGGCGTATTGGTTTATGTAATATTTTATATAAGTTCATCTCAAAAATTTTGGTTAATAGACTCAAATCCTACTTATCGGATATTGTGTCAGAAGAACAAGTAGCTTTCATACCTGGTAGAATGATCACATATAACGTTCTCATTGCAAATGAGCTTATGCATTCTTTGAAAGCAAGAAAGAGGGTATCACAATCTTATATGGCCATCAAAACAGACATCATAAAAGCTTATAATAAATTCGAATGGGGTTTCCTAGAATCAACATTGCGGGCTTTTGGATTTAATGAAATATGGACATGGTGGATAATGGAAACAGTGACAACAGTGGAGTACACTGTGATAATTAATGGTTCTCCTCAGGGATGTATTCTACCACAGAGCGGCTTGAGACAGGGCGATCCTTCATCTCCCTATCTTTATATCCTATGTGCTGATGTTTTGAACCGCTTAATAACTTTGCGAACTCATACTGGTAAGATCAGAGGAATTAAAATGGGTAATGGGGTGCCAGCCATTTCACATCTGCTATTTGCCGACGATTATCTTTTCTTTTGTCAAGCAAACACACGAAACTGCAGAGCCTTAAAAGCTGCTTTTACTCTGTATGAACAATGGTCAGGTCAACAAATCAACCCAACGAAATCAATGATCACATTTGGTATAAAAATTCCGGGTCCTCAGCAAGAATTATTAAAACGAACTTTGGGCATTTACAACCAAGGTGGAGGAGGAAAGTATTTGGGACTTCCAGAACAGTTTGGCAGGAAAAAGAAAGAGATGTTTGAAAAAATCTTAAATAGAGTGCGGCAACGGACTTCAGGTTGGAAGGGTTGCTATCTCTCACAAGCTGGAAAATAAATACTCATTAAATCAGTTGGGATCTCAATGCCAGTATATTCAATTTCTTATTTTAAGCTACCAAAATCAATCACTGATGAAATCAGTCAAATGCTGATGTGCTTTTGGTGGGAGAAAGGTGATGGAAGCAGAGGCATTCCATGGATAGCATGGAAACGATTGCAGTTCTTAAAAAAGGAGGGAGGTCTGGGCTTTCAGGACTTGGAAATATTCAATGATTCTTTACTGGCTAAGCAAGCCTGGAGACTCCTACGCCATCCACATTCTTTACTAGCTCGTCTATTTAAGGCACGTTATTACAAAGATATCTTTGTACTTGACGCTACACATAAGCGAAATGAATCCTATAGATGGAGCTCCATTGTTAAAGGCCTAGAAATCATTACTAAAGGCACACGCCACATGATTGGCAATGGACATAACACTCGTGTTTTCAAAGATAAGTGGATTTCATCACAAGGATCTTCATAAGTTGTCAATCCAACCGATATATTGACTTCAACAGACAATCTTCTGGTCAAAGATTTTATTTTCTCGTCGGCTACATCTCAACAATGGAATGTTTCCCTTTTACGTGAGTATGTGACAGAACCTGTCGTGTCTGCCATAACTTCTATCTATTTACCTCAACGACAGAAAGAAGACAAAGTGATCTGGCACTATACAGAATCTGGGGAATACACGATTAAAGTGGTTATTGGATAACCTTTACAGACTCCCAACGTCGGACACCGGAGGTAGTGCCTCCTGATGGTGACCCTGTTATCAAAACAAAAATTTAGAAGCTTAACATAATGCCAAAATTGAAGCTGTTCCTTTGGAAAATAATGTCCAAGGCCCTGAGTACATATACAAGATTAGTAACTCGTGGTGTCAATTTAGATACTCTTTTTCCAAGATGCCATCATAAACCGGAAACAATTTATCAAGACTCTATTTACCTGCCCCCTTTCCTTATCTGTGTGGTGTTTATCAGACTCATGTTGGCATCCTCCACCGTCATCTGGTGATAGATGTGATGTTCAAATGGCGGCTTTACTTTCTCTTCAAGAAAATCAATTGCTTTCTGAGTTTCAGAAATTTTTATCAATACTGTTACATTAGAGAATTTGGAAATCACGATGCAGTTATATTTTTAACAAACATGCTTTTAATCTGTCTCGTGTTACTCAACTAGCTGCAGCTGATGCTTATAATGGATACGAACTATGGACTCATCTCATGATAGAAATTCTACTCACTCTTTTCAGCATTGACAAAACAGTCAGACGCCCAAACTTTGGCAACGACCGCCTGCGAACATGATCAAGTGCAATTTTGATACCAGTTACAATCATTCAACGATCCAGGCTGGGTAGGCAGAGATAATCAGGGGTCTGTGACCTTCTGGGGAGCTTCTTCTCTTGGTTCTGTTTCCTCAGTTTTGGCTGCTGAAGCAAAAGCTCTGTTTCTTGCCATGCAACATGCTCTTCACTGTCGAATTCAACATGTGGTTTTTGAGGGAGATTGCAAAGTACTCATGGACAATATTAAAGGCAGTAGCCATAACTGCGGCATAGAAAATATATATTTTGATATCTTTCATTGCCACAAGTTTTTTGGAAGTTGCTACTTTCAGTTTGTGTATCGTGACTGTAACACTGTTGCACATGGTTTGGCAGCATTTTATGGGTCACATAATCTGTATTATCTCTTTTTGTATCCACCAAGCTGGCTAACGAATGCTTTTCTTTGGAATTTTGTAATCTCTTTCAATTTTTAATAATATAATTTTCAGTGGAAAAAATAATTTTTTTTAATTGCATAATTTTAGATTAGCTAAAGAGTTTAGAACCACACAAAAATTTCATATAATTACATGAATTATTTGGTGAACTATGGGTCATCACCAAAAAAAGTTGAGTTGCAGAATTTTGGGGTAAATAGGGTGTAGCCACACGGAAACTATTCAAACCGGCCCTCTACACACGGAAGTTGAACCTCTTACATCAACTACACAGAAACTTTATAATAGGTTATAACAACACAAAAACTTTAATTCTGGCTGTACCCCCATAATTGTTTAATCGTGACGGAATCCGTCTAATTGTCATCTAAATCCAATCAAAATCAAACATAAACCAAATAAAACCAACTTATACCCAATTACTCGAACTTAGACCAAATAAATTGAACTTAAACCTAATCTCTCGAATTTAAACCAAATCACTCAAAACCAAAACCAGAAAAATTAACTAAGTGCTTCTCCCAAATCGATTTGAAGGAGAAGAACCCTAAATTCCCAAATCGAGCAAGCATCAAATTCATCCCATCTGTTTCGATTCTCACACCCCCATTCGTTCAAGCTACAATGAGGTATTTAGTTACTTTTCGATTTTCACCACCTTTCTTCGTTTATGGTTTTTAACATGTGCAAATTTTTCGGTTGTTGATGCTTCGATTGTGGGTTGATGATGTTTCGATTGATGCTTTGTTAACTTGGTTAGAAATGATTTATCCACTAATTTATAGATAAGAATTCTCAGGCTTAAGCTTGGTTCGATTTCATCCCTTCTATGATCCTTATGAATAATCAAAATTTACTCATGTTTATGTGTATCTACATCTTATAATAACCAAATATTTTGAATGTTGATTTGCTAGCTATAGAAGCTATAGAGGATGGAACTATGAAAGGGAAAAGGTTTTACAATTTTATCTCTGCTAATTTTCCTTGATTTAACACCTTTCTCTTTTAAACATTGATTTTGGTTGCTTTCTTTTTTTGAGAATTTAGCACCAATAAAAAAATATAACAAGCAGTGTAACCATAGTATAGGCATGGATAGAATACCGTATATATACTGTATATTAATTGTCATTATACCCTTGTACATACATATTCACATGTTTTATACTTCATATATTTCTCTTTCTTTTATATTTTTAACGGAAACCTCTCATTCATATATTTGATTCAATTTTTCAATTAAAAAAGTTAATTTGCTATTCTATTAAAAAAGATTTTTATGATATGCCATACTTTTTTTTAATTAGACTCAATTTTTGCAAAATATAAATAACTATTGTAGTTAAAAATTTAATCGTATATACAGACTAAAATATTGCTCTATTCCATTTCTTAATATAATTCCATACTATTTGTTACTATATGCAAACCATTAAATATAATAATTCTTTCAAAAATATAAAAAACATAATATTTGAATTTTGAATTTTCTTATAAAGTTTAAAACAAATATTTAGGTTAAAGTTCAGTTTCAGTTTTTTGGTTAAATTTTTAATTTTGGTTTAGCATTTTAAATTTAAAATTATTTATGTAAATATTATGGTAGATAGTAACTCTATATATGTTTTATACTTCACACTAAATCATTTCGTTCTATTTTTTATATATTACAGTTATATTTTCTTTTCTTTAAAAAAATAGCGTTAGCTTTTTAAAATCCAAATCATGTTAAACATAATAATATATATTTTGTAATTTTACCATATATAATTAATTAATAGCATGACATCAATGTAATAAATAAAATAATTGAGAATAATATTTATCTTTCATAATAGTACAGTAATTCATGTTTTGTTTTTATTTGTATTTTCTATTTGGTTCGAAGGCTAAAATCAACCAGAAAAAAATCGTTTGATTACTGAATATATTTCTCAATTATTATGGCTATAAACTAATTTATTAAATCCAATATGATTATCTGTAAATTGACAACTTTTTTAATCTAAGGGGAGTGTATTGAATATGATATTTAAAAGTAATTCAGGTGATTTGATTTTTATTGAGTTTTTAGAAGATTTTAGATGAATTAGAAAAATTGGGGGGATTTTAATTAAACCACCTTAAAATTCTACCTAAAACCATGAGATTTGAACTTTTATATTTTTAACTAAAAAATTACATCAAATAACTCTCAAATCACCTCAAATCTCCTAAAATTCATTATTTAAAATATTTCCAATAACACTGAATTTTAGAATAAATTTTAAAATCACAAGTCCAATAATACTGGATTTTTAAGTCTCTTTTAGAATTCATGATTGAATAATAGTGAATTTATCAATTTAAACCAAATCACCTGCACAAAAACTCACAAAATATCTGTTTTGAAATAGTTTAACTCAAGTCATATATTATTGTTGTGGTTTTCAACTGCAGTTTTCTATTTTGGATTTTTATCTATTTGACTCAATCTCATCCCGTAACATTAGATCCACACAACTCAGGCTACGAGATAGTGGTTTCATGATTATCACCAACAAATTGTATAGAGAATATTCCAGTCTGCACATGTAATTAAATTTTGGATTGAGTATGATTCATCATGATTTAGTTTACCATTTTTGAAGAAATTTTTGATAGAGTAGTAAACAAACTTTTAGGGTCAAAGAAAGAAAGAATGCACTAAAGTAGGGATCAAAAACTCTATCAGCCGCCAACCTCTTTTTCTCAGATCTCTGCTTCTCCGGCGGCCGCGTCTCTTATCGCTAGCGAGAAGCTTCTCTCTTCCTCTTCCTTCCATTTTCGTGTTCTCCTCTGCTTGCTCAGTTTTCAGCAGGGAGATTGAGATTTTGTGGCGTTTCTTTGACATTTCCGGTTGTAGGGGCAGTGGATCTTTCCGGTATGGTGCGTGTTGCGTGTCGACGACTTACTGCAACTGCTGGTCTCATGCTCTTTTGGGCTAAGATGGTGGTTTCGAGTGGTGGCTTTTTTTCGCTTGCTTCATATCGGTGGTTTGGGCTTCGAGGACAGGTTCTAGCATCGGAAAACAGTGGTGGAAAGGTTTATCTCGATCTATCTCGGATTTGTGGCATGTCTTAGATGCTCGCTTCTTCTCCTTCGGTAGTTTGTGGTTTAGGCAGAGGTGGGCAACAGCGGTTTAGGACGGTGTGGGCTCACTCGGCGACGGCTATAGTGATGCTTCGGCGATGAGGGGAAGTTCAGAGCTCCTCATCTTCGTTGTTTACTCATTTGTTCTTCTCGGTTCTGGGGTGGCTCCTCCTACTTCCACCGATGTTTGTTTTTGTAATGGCTTTGTTCAACTGTTTCATAGGAAGGCTATTTTCCGTAGGAGACAGTTTCGTTGAAGCTCCAGAGGCGATTTTGTGTGGAATAGAGGTGGCGGTCCTGCTTCTGCAGCTACTAAACATCTGTGGGAGATGATTCTTAAGGTTTTCCAAGCCCGAGAATGGTGGTTGGAGGCGGCTTCTCTGACTGCCCGAAGAGGCTCCCGTGCCGCCGGTTGTGACGTGTTCTGTTGGAGTTGGTTCGTTTTTGTGTTAGCTTTCGGAGAATCTGTAGGTGCTGATGTATTCGAGGTTTGAGGGCTGGCCTCTTTCACAGTGCTCATGGTAACAAAGATGAAGGCTCTGATTCTTCGGAGTTATGGCAAATCACACAAATTTTCGAGCTTTGTTTGGAATCGGTGTTTCTTCGTGGAGGATGTTCTGGGTATGCTGATTCGTGAATTTATCTTGCGGTTTTTTGTCTTTTCTTTTGTAAATTGTTGTAATTCAGTCTGTGTTTGTAGTTTATTTTTGGTTTTCTGATTCTAAATTTTCTCTGTAAATTCTGTCAAAAATCAAAAATTGGTATAAAATTTAATATTTTACCAAAAAAAAAGTAGGATAAAAACCAGAAAACTCTGAATTGAAAGTAAGGTTTAATACTTTGATATCATATTATAAAATTCCTAGTAGTTGTAAATGAGATTCTTATTGCTTCTTTAGCTAAGATAATCTCTTATATACATATAAGAGATTACAAACGCCGCAAATCAATAATTACTTTTACATATACAACGAAGCCCATTAGAGCCTAATACCGAACCTGATTGTTTTTTATTATGTTATACAAAGATTTGGCCTGCGGTCGTAAGAGCCTACAAAGCCCGCTTCTGCCAACCAAGTAACCACCACACGCTGAGAGAGTTGGGTGGCAAGGCCTGCTGACCTAAACCCGTTTTAATAATCTATTTCTGTTTGATTTTTTCTTCGAATTTATATGTCCACGTGAGAACCGAGAAACAAATTATTGTAAATTATCCATGGTCCCATTTACCAGATAATAAAGTTCTTTATTTCTAAATCTGTTCCCTCCAAAATTATAAGAACGCCCATGCCCCACGGGCACCAATTCTTAATGCGTGGCAAATAATCATTTGGGAATATGATTTCCGAAAAAGATAGACTTAAATATTTCGTAATTTAAATTTTATATGATGAAAAGGTGTTTGTTTTTAAAATTTTATATATTTCCTTCTCGTTGTCGGCTGATTCAGAAAGATTGCGTACTATAATGTGGAGTATAACTTTTATTATAATAAAGTTACGTGAATGCAGTCGTTGCAAAAAAATTATGTTTAGGTTTTGAATGTAAAATATAATTTCGGGTAGTAATTGAGATTTCGGTGCAAAATCTACCCTAGTGAATAAAAGGGAAAAGAGAAATCATTGTCACGTACAATGATTAAGTTGGAAAAAATACAAAGCTATATATATATAAATATGTATATAGGTACAGCTAGCTAGCATGCAATGTAGCGGGAAAGCGAGTGCATGGACTTCAGTGAGTGTGTCTCATATAATGCCATTTTAACTTTTAACCTAAAAAGCAAATTCTCTCTTTCTCTATGTGTGTGTTTCAACCAATATACCAATTACCAAATAGAAAAGAAAAATAAAAACAATTCGGAGAGTCAATAAAGCATCAGACAAACAACTAACCACATACACACCACAGCTTACATGTACATTGATGTCTATGTGCACATTCCAAAATTATCATCGGAAATATTTACACTTTAAGCAAGATTACTTCATTTGATAAATGTACAAAATTTCTCAACACAAAAGATCATAAACTTAGTAACATCTAATTTTGCATATATGTTATATAGTTCACCACCCTGTTGTTGTAAGCATTTTAATAATTTACAATAAAAATATATTATTTGGTCTTAATAAGTCGTTATAATAGTACAAAAAGTTAGATTTCGAAGTTTGTTCAATAGAAATACATGTCCTCTTGTACTCATTATCTTCCAATTTTATTTATTGGAAATGCTAAGAACAAAGACGAGACTAAAGAGATGAGTTAAACTAAAAATTCATAATTAAGAATACATTGCAAATGAAATCTACACATGATACATCAGACTCGCAGATAACAAGGGAATTCTTAAGTAGATTCTGTATGTTTAGAAACTTATTTAATGATTTTAATAGATATGTTTTATATATATATATTGAATTTCTAGATACCAACTACTACGTCTGAACCTAAACCAGATCTACATAAGAATTCCACATTTTCTGCCTCATCTTCTTCACCTACCTTCAGGGTGCAAAGGGAAAAGCTCAAGGGTTACATTGTCAATAATTTTATTAAAAGTAGTTGCCATTGTAGCATTTGTACTACTATTTATGTTTCTTCTGCTCTCTATCTCCAAGTTCTCGAATCCCCAACTCCTACATGTCCTCTTGTACTCATTCTCTTCCAGTAACTCCTCCTTCTCCACCATTGATTCTCTCTACACAAACATTATTTAAACAAAACCCATAACTCTACTTAATTGAAAACCATAAGAAAGCTAAATAATATAATCCTTAACTAATACATACCCTGACGTCAGCTGAGGATGATGTTCTCGTCTTTGTTGTTACGCTTGTGTTAGAAACACTAGTGGTCTTGAAGCTGCTTTGGCAACTTAAGCTGATGAGGTAGTTCCTCTTCTGCTTCTGTCTCTCGCGGGCTTTGTGATTCTGAAACCAATAGAACACATTCTTTCCTTCGATTTTTCCATATTTACCGAGTTGAGAAGTGATGTGCTCGATCTGTTGCGCGTTAGGAGTGCGCATTCCACCTTTGTATAACATTTCAAGTATCCCTATCTGTTCTTGAGTCGGGTTCCATCTTGTCCCTCCCGGGTGGGTCTCCACCTAACATATCATATTTGTTAGCTGAAAGGAAAAGGATGATATAATAATATAATATTAGACCATGAACCAATTCAGTGATTACACATTCTCAATGGTCTAGGTATATGGCTATTTTGTAGAATTCTTATAGTGTGAAAATAACTTCTTTGAACGTAAAGTAAGGGAACTGACTTGAGGAAGGTCTCGTTTGTGTTCCAGAGAGTATTCAAATTTTCTTGGACCGGTTTGATCAGGTTTAATGAAGCTCTTGAGGTCGAAAGTAGCCGAAGTGATACCGGAGGAAGAAGAAGGAGGGGAGGAAGGGCTGCCGGAGAGCTTAGGGGCGAGAGGACGGAGGCGTTTGCAGCTTAGGCTAAGGGATGATGGCGAGTCATGTTGTTCCCACGACGAATACCCATTGGAAAACTCATGGACCTTCATTGTTATATATTTATTTAGCAGATGTTGTGTCGTCGCTCTTGTTACAAAACTTGGCTGATGTATATATAGAAGAGATTTTTGAAATGTTAATGTGCAATGAATAATGATAATTGGTGATATCCAGTTGGGTAGGAAAAAGAATGGAAAATGAACAGATGATATATTTGTCTTTTACAAAAGTGAGACGTCGGGAAACCAAAGACCAAATGATGGGTTATGGTTGACTTTTATCATTTAAAATCTCTTTGTCTTTATTGTAAAAATAATTATTCGGAAAAAAGCAATAGGCAAAGAACAAATTTCAAACCAAGTAAAGAGATAGTGAAATCTCTGATTTTTTTTTTCTTTTTGTTGAGAAAATGAAACTAGCTATATGGTGGGAATATTGATATGGGTACGTGTGATGTGTGAGGTGTCTAGATGCGTACGTGTGCTATGTTCATGTCTGCATGAAGCACTACTTTGAACTATGCATAAATATTGTACCACCCAAAATAAAGTAATATCATGTGTATCATTCTCTCATGCGTGAAATGGGAAAGGGTAAAGAGCAGTTTAATTAAATCCACATACCACATTATCAAATATTAAGAATTTTCGACTAAATAACTAGTAGATTTTCATCGGAGATGTGATAACAAGTGATGAAGATGTAATTTCTTTGTTGTTCAACGATGTTTTTAGAATTATTGAAAAATAACACTTGCAATAACTTTTGTAGAGATATTAGTATATTAGAAAATTTTATGGAAGAATATCTATAACTCTGATTTGGAATCTAACCAATGTTATCTAACAAAAAAAAACTACGACGAGAAGTATGAAGTTTAATTGAATAAATGATAACTAAATTAATAATCACATTAAAGAGAACATAGTTGATGTTCTACTATAGATAGTTCAAAGCTTCTTCAAATTTTATTATTTTGTGGTGTGTTGTTGTTTCATAGGTTTAGAATTGGTTGTATTTTTATAATTTTATGTAATTTTTTGTAACTTCACGTTTTACATAAATAGAATAGGTGTTAAAAAATCTATTTTGGTGTGATACAACCGCACCATGCGGATATATAATAATTTTATTGTTCATATCCATGAATCACACACACAACATCAATACTTTGATTTTTTTTTTTTCTCATATTCTTTTATTATTATTGATCGCACAATATGTTCACTTTTGTTAAATAGGAGGACAACAAGCGGTATTCAAAAACCGATCAAAGCCGTAACGTAAGTTAGTGCACCATTCAATGGCTAAGTCTTGAGCACCTATAATTTAGGCGGGATGTTGAGGCACTCATAATAATAGTACTAGTATGTCATAAATACGTGAAATTAATTCAGATTGACATTGACCCAAGCCAATAGGTCTTTAACATAATTTAGGTTTGAATTATTTTGGATCACAGTTTAACAAATGCATGTGAGTGATAGAAAAATCCCAAACCAAAAGCTTGACAAAATCTTTCATTCTATAAGCTGTAGCCTGTAGGGACATAATTTCACTCTCTCCTTTCTTTATTTCAAGAAATTATTTTAGAAATAAACACAGAAAAAGTTAGCTTTAATGATAAGATGTCGAATGCTTTTCGGTGGCTCTCAAGTCTCAACTACTTTATTTATAGAAAAGAAGAATAAGAAGAAGAATGAAATAAGGGGAAAAAGTTGTCTTCCAATCCCAATACTTAAAATTGCTCTCATTACTTTTGTTAAGATACGGATTTTGCCTAAGTTAGTGGTAGTTTATAATGAGCTATGCCAGACTTTTATGCGGAAAGAAAAGGCTATCTCAGATAATATAACATTATGATTGTCAGTTATGTATATTTGTTATTAATACAAAAGCATGCATGGTTTGGTTTGGTAATGTCAAGCGTCGCACTCACGTTCAGAGTATTGTATTGTTATTCTCTTGTACATCGGGAACTGTAGAACTTCAATTTCCCAAGTAAATGGTAGTATTTTACTACATTTCTTATTTTACTAATGAAATATGGCACGTATGCTACACAGTTCCCTTTTGCCCTTTAACCATAACCGGTGCAACATAATGAAAAACATTATTATAATAGACAAAATATATACTATATATATATGTATATATATATATATATATATCTCAATACATCGTTTCCTTTCAATTGGAGAGTAGAAATCACAAACATCTGATTTTAAAATAAAAATATATGTTAGCAGCATCAAGTAGCACATGACAATGTAAGTAATTTACTGCATAGTCATCTCATCTTGAAAGAAATGATAGTGATTTTTGTATTTTTAGTCTGGTCGTACACCAAAGTGTATCGCGGAGATGCTTTCACAATAAAGAGGTATGTCTTAGGATAAACAACATCAGAGACAAGAGCAAGCCCTTTAAGGCTTTAACCAAAGAAGCTTAAGAACCACGTCTGCCATTAAACGGTATTCCGTTTCAGCCACGGAACATGAAACATGGATTGTTTGTTTTAATGCGAGTCACCATTCACCAAAAACCTATGGATTGCTTATTTGGTTTGATTTTCCCCGAGTGAAACAAATCTTACATTATCATTTCGATAATTTAGTTTAATCATTGTATTTGGTGCGAAAAATCCATCTGTATTCGATATAATTTTTGTGTTTAGATATATAAAGTCTCAATGATCGATATACCATTATTTTTAAGTGGTTCTATTTCATTCTTGCATACTTCATGAATAAGTGTTGATGACTAGTGCTGAAGCGAGAGGAGGTGAATAAGCCATAACAAGAAATAATGTATTGAGAAAAAATAATTCGACAAGTCAAATCGATGAGCTAACCACATTTTGTATTAGTATAATAAAAGAAAAAAAAAAGATGTATTGAGAAATGAATTTTCGTACCGTCCGAAATGTCTCACGGGGAGTAGAGTTTTTTTTGTCGGAGATAACAATGTTTTACGGTATAGTTCAGATGTTTGGAAATTAATTACAACCTGCTTATATATATAAAGGGAGTACAACGACAAAAGACCATCATATTAATTGGGTAAAGTGAAAGCACAGGTGTCATTCCATCTAGAGATGGTGCGTGGGGGTAATCATATCACGTTTGACAATACACCCTCCATATACATTTATGTTTTTTCTTTATGTTCTGGTCTAACGTAATTAAGAAAAGCATAAACTAGCTAAATAACTAAAATCAAACTCAAAGAGTGAGTTGGTTTCATTTAGATTTTAGACAGCCGAGTATCAGTGGCTATTCGCCTACTCGGTACGGTATATAGCTACGGAGACACAGTAGCCAAATCGTGAAAGAGTGGTGGTGACCACAATCGTGAATTAGTTAGTCATTAATTTATTAAACAGTGTGGTGGCAGAAGGAAAATAGTCGTGGTACTTGATTACTTACTGTTACCATTCACGTAATAAACTGTAAAAGTAGATTGGCATTGTTAGGTTGCATGTAAAGTAGAGGTTATAAGGAATGAAATTCATTTTTCGTTTTGAAATTCAGATCTCCATAGCCTTGTGCGCAAGTAATAAAGAGATGATTTGGGACGTAACATGTTTCAATTTAGATCCATCTGTTTGTGTGTTTTGAAACCTACACAGATTTTGATCCTTATTTTAAGCTCATTTGTATATCTGAAGTGAGAGATTTTATGTTTGAGTAATACCTTTCCTATAGATTAGTTTATGTAAAATTTACTCTGAATTATATTAAAAAAATCTAAAAATGAAATACATTTAAGAACATTATTTTTTTTTGAAAAATTCTAATTTGACAATAGATAAAATATGATAATAATTATATTATCATTCATTTTGAAAATATAATAAATAAATATTTTAAAAAATAATTTGAGTTAGATTTTAAATTTTGAATAAGTTCACGTAGAGTTAACTAGATCATGATTCTAAATTTCTAATAAAATAGTAAATAAACATAAGATATACATTTCGAGAAACCTTTATAATGAGAAAAAATGAATTTCCTTCCTTAAACTCTCAATACCAAAAATGGAAAATGTCAACAAATAAATGGTTGTTGGAAGGTGAATGATAGTTGACTTAGATATTTTGTTTGGAGGTCAAGACTCTTATCTGAGAACAGAGGTGCTTGCAATAAAAAAGTTGGAGTTAAAATTCTTCCTTTACGAATTTAGCCATATAAATTTTCTTTATTTGTTTTTGACAAATGGTATGAATATTTACACTGTATATCAAATGTTTTATACCTGAATCACTCATTTTATAATAACTTCTTATATTCAAAAAGTACGGTTGTGTTCAATTATTAATGATAGGGTGGATAATATGGCAGTTGATTGAGCAATTGGAGAAGCAGAAAAGTTTCTCCGGTTACTAAACCAATCTTTTAATTGGATGATGGATTCTACATACGGGTAACCTTGTGGATGATTAAGTAAGTCTTGGTTCTTGTAGAATAACTGTTGGAACCTAATTTTTTAAGTTTATTGGACTATGTAAATTTTGATTTAATGCGAAGAAAAATTGAGTTATTGGACTCTTTAATAAAGTCTTATCTTTTGTTAAAGAGTAAATGAAAGCAAAGTTAATTTGTCCTACATTGGAAAGAAAAAGGAAAATTTTCTAGTATAAATATGGCATTTCCCTTATACAGGTCAAAAGCCTTGTGGGGACACTATGGAGGCAGAGTGTTAGGACCATTATGCAAAACACCACACACGCGCGCGCCGCCATGCCGTGCCGGGCTTGGACTTGGGTCTTGGGTCTTGGTGAAGGTGGGCGCGGCCCACAATAAGATGTTCTGTTTGGAGCAAATTCTTATTACGATTTTTTGCATAATGGAAGGATAAATCTAAAAGATTGTGTCTAATTAAAATTAGATAGATCTACATATTGTGTCTAGATAAATCCGAATTACTTCCGGATCAAGTCTGGAAGATTTCCGATTTCCCTTTACTTGCGGAAAAAGGAATATATTCGAGAATATTCTTTTCCTTTTCCCAAGGAGTTTAACTTGGAGATTAAGCTACTCGTTCCATATAAATACGTGCCTTCTCTCTTCGTCAAAATCATCCGATCGAAAGCTTTCATAGCAAAAAAAAAATTTCCAGCAATCTCTCTCGTCTCTTCTTAATATCGTAAGTGTCTCGAGAGTATAGCGTAGAGCAAAGTTCGTAGATTCTGTTTTGGGTGTTGCAAAGCAGTCTCATCACGGTTATATCTTGGGATTCAAAAATCGTAACAGAACCGTCACACATTACAGGCGATTTTTTGAGTTAAGGAAAGAGATCAAATCTCGAACCCGTGTTTCGTCTTGTTTTCTAAAACGTTTTCAAGGTCTCGTTTAATACGCTTTCTTTAATCTACTGTTTTATTATATCGATTTCGTTTCGTGATTTCAATCTAGATTTTCGTGGTATAACAATCTTAACTCAATAAATCCGCTTCCTGCTTATCGCTTGAATCAGATTGAATATTGCGAACAATATTTTAATAAAACGGTTTTTCAAAACGTTTCAAATCGATCTACCTATGTTCTGTGAATGCTCTTTAGCTATTCTACAGAACGGTTTGATCTGAAAAAGACGAATATCACAAATCAGAAGTCAGTTTACGCATCAGTCTCTGACAGATTCACGAAACTTTAGTCTGATTAGTTTCTCAGTACGATCTTTATGATCTAAGAGATAGTGTTTAAGAACGCTGTAAGGCGATTCTGAGAACAACTATTATAGCGACTTAAACGTTTTAATCGCTTGGTTGAAGTCTGATTCTCAATATTAACTTCGGTTATTTGTCTTGTGAACAGATTCAACAATGACTAACGGAACTCAGGATCCTCAAGTCAACGGAGCTAATGGAAGCTCAGGTGAGATGACAACCCGAGTTGGGAATGCTCAACCACAACCGTCTCCATCAATCACTGCAGGGCTTCTGCCAGAAAAGTTCGATGGGAGCAATTTCAAGCAGTGGCAGGAGAGGATGCACTTCTACCTGCA
>KE155221.1:32196-44900 GCA_000411075.1 Sisymbrium irio
TTTTATTGTTAATTTAAATTTTCCATAATATATAATATTTAATTTTACCTAAATAAATAGGAAATGTTTAGATATTTAGTAGATATTCATATTTTATTTAAAAAAAAAAGTTTAATAGTGTTTGGCAATAAGGATAGTAGATAAAAATAAATGAAAAACAAAAAATACTGAGAAAAAAAGGAGAAAGTGACACCTCAGCAAAATGTCTTTCAAATGTTTCTCCTTTAATATATAGTAGATTTAAATTATTTAAGAAAATTAAAATTAATACATGGTACTTTTATTTTAAAAATATTTTAGTTACATAAAAGCTCTATAAAAGTTTATTCTTATCCAAAATAAAACAATAATTTATTTAGAATATTAAAAAATTTCAAACTTGATTTATTAGTCAAAATTTAATGCTTGCATTTTCAGATATATACATATCGAATACTTTCTATTATTGTGGTAAAACAAAGATACTTTATAGTAAAGATTTCAAAATCCAAGTTATATGTGCCATTTATTTTACTTAATCTGTCCTTTCCTTATATCCACACCATTTAATCCCTTTTTAAAGAGTCAAAAGTATTTATTTTATTTTGGAAAGTAATACATCACACATGAATCATAATAACAAAAAATATATATAAATGTTCTATAACATTAATTACATTTCACTTTTTTTGTGCAGTTTTGAGTTTTGTTTTCCAAAAATATATAGATAAATTAAATATTTTTCATGTATGGTAATTAAGTTGTATTCATATTAAGAGACTCACTTTTCAAACCAGATTTTACTAATAATTTAAATTTAATAGATATATTTTATAATATGATATCTATTACCATCTCATAGTTTATTACGTAAATCTTATATTAATAAATATTTTATATTAGTTTATTTTTAAAAAAAATCTTATGTATAATGTTTTGAATATATTTTTACATAATTATATTTTTATGAATTAATTTATGAAAAGATATAATTTGTTAATTATTAAAAATAGATAACAATTTTAAATCTTAAATAAATATTATTATAAATATGTACAATACTTTAGACTTTTTTATCCATTTTCACCATTCAAATATAGATTTTAGACTGTTAGATCAGCACTTGACCCACCTGATACAGTAGTTGAATCTGCTTGATTAGTTAAATCTACAATGTTTGATCGGTTTTCTCTATTCGGAATCTAAGTATTATTTCATGTATTTGCCTATGATATGGTTTTGGTTGTTGTTTTGTCGCATCAACTTACCATTTTAGTGTAGAATGGTAATAAACTGATGATAGGGAAATTCTTTCACCTGCCAAAATTCATGCAGTTTTCAGTGGCTCAAAGGCATGATAATTTTTTTCTATGTTGATATTTACTTTTTATGTCTATTAATCTGTTGACTTAATATGCATGATGACATGGTATTCTCTTATTAGATAATAAAAATTATCCAAAACAATAACGTTCAAAAAAATAAAATAATTATTTTTATTCATTCGAGTATGCTTTAATAGTTTCAATTTGAAAATTCATGTTTTAAATAGTTTGATTTTGAAATTTGGTGCTTTAAATAATATTTTTCCAAAAATACTATGAAATTATTTTGTGATTAACAGTAGATTTAAGGATCTATTAATGCCGATTAATAGGTCCGTTAAATAAGTTAATACCATATTCATTTTGGCTAGTCAACAAAAGTTAATGTTTTGAAAAAATATTCAATGAAAGTTTATGTTTTAAATGGTTTATGTCAAAATTCATATTTTAAATGACCATAATTTGAAAGTTAAGACTTTTAATGAACATTTTCTCTTTTCATGTAATATATATAATCTTTATTTTATATTTATACTTTAATATATATATATATCAATTTAGGTATAATAATTATTACATATCTTTATTATATATATATATTCCGATTTAAAATTTTCTAAAAATAAATTTAATAAATTTGAAATTTTTTTATTCTGTATATGTTTTAATTTAAGTTGAGTCCATTTTATTAAAATCTTACAAATAATAAAATAAAAAGTTAAATTATAATTTATAAATAAAAGACAACAATACAAAACAAAGTTAAAATATTGATAGAATATTTTTGTAAAGAAAGAATATAAAAAATATGATGAAAAGAAATCCACTTCTATTTTTGTCACATTAAGGATGCTCTTTGATTATGTTGTTTGTGTAGATGTGATTCAGAAATTGGGATGGTCAAAGGGGACGAAGGAGAATGATTGAATCAAAAGAGATAAGTGATGAAGTCGAGAGTAACATCTAAGTGGAGCAATCGGTGCTATAATAATATTTCACCAATCATTACCCATTCGTATATGTAATCCAACCAACTAAATTTGTAATCATAAGCACGTGTTACTGGTCCACACGTGGCAATCCTTTTCTTTTGTAATTGGTGGAATCGTTTAGTTTGTTACTGGTTTCTCTCATTCTTTTTTTATTAATATTTTTTGTCTTACTAAGTGAAACAATATTATATTCTTACATATTGAATCTTGTAGGTTTCAAATATTTTCCTGGTTGATTACAGATAGTGGTAATTATATGGCTAGCTGATTAATATTTAGTTGTTTACAAAATCGATCTTATAGCAGCCCAATTGCCCAACTCGAAGTGATTATCTTTTTACGGGGATGAATAAACCATTTGAGTTAGAATTTGCACTTTAGTAAAAATTGTTATCAGATATATATCATGAGAGACAAAAAAATACACATAATGAAAAAGCAAGGCTATGGCCTTACGACCATAACCAGTGGCAGAACTAGAAAAAAATTTCACAGGCAGACATATTATATATAGCAAAAAACATTATAAGTAATATTAAGAAAAATTTATATCTAAAAGATTAGACAAAAAATATCAAAATATAATTTAAATAGATAAAAAGGGGTAACATGAGATTTGAACATAAATTTATCCGAGGCACATGAGATTTGAGCATAATTTTATATGGTGCAGGGAAGTGATTTTATCAATTAAACCATGAAATTTTATAAAAATCAATAAAAATATAAATTATTTTAATATTTCATAGGGGACAGCTGCCCCCATTTCTCCCTTTCTCCCTCTGTTTGTCACTGACAAACAACTATTGTTTATATATTATAGTTTAAATTTCATTTTTAAAAATTCGCTGAAATCTTTGAATAATGAAAATATATATATATTTTTCTAATGACAAAAAGGAGGAATATTTTTTTAAATAAATGATAATTATTTTGGTTTTTAGTAAGTTATTTAATGTTGTATGAAAAATTCTAGTAAACAATATTCTGTATATAAAAATAATAAAAAATTATGGTGTTTTTTGGAATAAAAAAATTCTATAGTCTTTTAACAATGAAAAGAAACTAAAAATTGAAAAAAAGGATTTAGTATTGAAATTAAAATAGAATATAGTAGTTCACAGTTATATATTTAGATTGAAAGCCTTTTATAAAAGTAAAAACAAATAATTTCTCTGCAAAAAAGAATTGTTCCATAACAGTTAAAATTGATATGCATATACTATAACAGACTAAAAATGAAGTTTTATAAAAACAGTGGTAGATAGAATGAACTTCCATTCCAAATGGATTACCTGGTTAATGCAATATATGACCATGGTGTTCTACTCTTTTCTTATCAATGACTCGGTCTATGACAACGTCCTTCCTTAACGAAGAATCCGAGAAGGTGATCCTCTGTCACATTTCATTTTCATCATCTGTGGAAAAGTCATTGGTAGTCTCTACAGAAAAGCACAATTTAGTGGGGCTACCAGAATCAAAGTTACTTGAAAATTTCCAAAGATTAACCATTGTTGACCGAACCAAGCAATAGTCCATTAACTACTCCTCACGTTTTTCTCTCTACCGTCGGAAAATTCATAATGCTGAAAGCAGTTCTCACCACCATTCCCATGTTTTCCATGTTCTACTTCAAACTCCCACAAAACATATGCAAAATAATTCAGTTTATGTTAACAAGATTTTAGTGAGATGCGAATGTGACAAAGAAAAAATTGTGCTGGGTGGTCTGGGAGATGCTCACTTATTCAAAAAGAGATGGTGTTTAGATCTTAGAGATGTGCAACTCTTTAGTTATATACTTCTAGTTAAATTCTCATGAAGAATTCTTACAACCCTGATCTGTCTTCTAGTTTGAACCATACTAGTTAAATATTGCCACAAAGCCTCTTTCTTCAAGGTCTCTACACCTGCCTCATGCTCCCACGAGTGGCGAGAGACTCTAAGAGGTCATGACCTCCTAAAAAAAACTAAGGAAGGCTATTGGTGATGAACATACCACCAAGATTTGGCACGACTCCTGGATCTTGACAAGGCAACTAACCCATATTCATGGGTCATATTAGAAATAACATCGTTGATCTTGTGGTGTCGGATTTATTCTGCAGAAATACCAAAAATTGGAATACAATAATTTTTTTAGAGATCTTACCTGAATTTGCACAAGACATCCTGCGTATCCAGCCTAGTGTGACGGAAGCTAGTGATGCCCATGTTTGGGTCCCCTAAAAAACGAAAATTTATTCCTCCAAACAAGCTATTTTGCTATTCTGAACGCTCACTCTCAGTTATTACCTAACTGCAAAGAACCATTACTATTAATAGAAACAAGAGAGTATGGGTTACATTGGCTCCATCAAAACTTAAAAAGTTCTTGTAGAAAATTATTCAAGGTGCCCTTCTGCCAATGAGAATCTTCAAACGACCAGGTCTGACATCCAAACATCTCAGGTATCCTCTGCAGAGAGCTGGAATCAATCACACTTATGCCACTGCTCATTTTCTAAAAAAAAATCTGGCGAAATACACATTTCATCAATCCTATCACTGCTAGCCAAACCCCAATTTTTTTTAGAAACTCCAATATTCTCTAAAAGAAATCTGTGCCTCCCACCCAGTGGAATCCTTTGTCATTTTTTCCTCTGCATATGTTGGATGATTTGGACCAACCGCAACCAGCTTTTATTTGAGACCAAACCATCATCCCAAAAAGTATCCTCGTAAAAACACTTACCTATGCTAAATTATGGCAATCTCCTCATGAAACTCAGCCTGTAATCCAGCTCCAATCCAACTCCTATGGAACTCAGGACCCCAAATATTCCCCCTATCAACCATCGTTTGCACCACTGAAGTTGCCTGGCGTACGTACATGAAGACCACATGATTAGGATGGATCTTTTGGCTATTGGATTCTGCTGAGATCACCCGTGGATCACACCACACCATGCATATGTCTTCCCCTTTGGTCACCCAAAGACTAGACATGCAATCATCCTTGCTCCACACAAAAGAACCTTCTGTTCACCAGCGTCTGCTTCAATTCAGGCTCCCAAGATTCATCAGAGTAATCCACTTGAACAACAAGTCGACATAGATCTACAGGGTTCTCACCAATATCTATTTGCTATTGCTGACTTTTGATTCCTGTTCTTTTATTTTTTATTTATTTCATTCTCGTAATTTGCCAGCATATGTTCTCTTTAAGTTCATCCTTTATATTCTCCCATTTGTGAGCTAAACTTTGTGTTTTATGGCCTGATTTTACTTTTCATATAATCCGTTAATAAAAAATAAATGTTTAATCGTAGTTTGTTGTATGTTGTGATTAGATGTGGTCTTTTCTTACCCTATTTTTTTTTTTATCTTAACATTCTCGTTTATTAAATTGATTTTGCATTGGTTTCATTTATTGCTATTGATATGGTCATTAACTTTTGGCACATTAATTTACAAGTTTGAATAAAACTTATGTTTCATGCTGGAGTATTTTAAAGATTTGATTTTTTTTGGCTTGATTATGTAATTTTACTTTGGGTTATTTTGAGCTTGTTGATTTTCTCTGACCTTACTTTTCATTTTTTGTTTCATGCTTTTTTTGTTTTTACCTATATTATTGAACTGTGATTTTTACTGGATTCTAACTTATCCGTTTTGGCATACTGGAGAAAAAGCTCATTTTCAGCCGAAAATTATGCTTTGGCAGCCCTCAATCTTTCGGTGGTTCATCGGGTTGAAAGTGAAAGTCGTTAAAAAACACCTCGACATTCAGAGCGACAATTTCCTTGTTGCCTTCGGAAGGTTCTCCAGACTTCAACAGAAGCAAATCATTTTCTTCAACGAGTTCTTCCTTTCTAGCCTTCAGTACTACAATTTCATTAGCGAGATCCGACTCATTCTGCCAAGATTTTTTTAAAGCCTGAAAGCTTAACCAAAATGTTAGAACATCAAAATACTATGAGTAATATTTTTTTATTGGAGACTTACACTAACTTGGTTTTGGTCGTATTTCTTGAACTCTGATATGAGGATCAATTCCTCGTACTCAGGCTTCTCTATTGACTTCAATCTCGTGCGCCAAATCAAATTGGTACATCGGGTGCTGTCACTCGTTAAGGGCTGATACCTGGTATAACACGCTCTTTGGCATGAGGATTTATCTTTGATCTTCTTATATATCTTCTTCCTCTTGGGGGCACTCTCAGCATATCCACCATCATCTTCCCGACCTATGGGAAGAGGAACTTCAGATTCCAAAGGATCAGCCTCTACCTCCGGTTCTTCCGTGATCCTTTTCCCATTTCTTTTAGATGCAATGATTGTCTTCTCAGGTTCTTGTGGGTCCTCGACCCTTTGATAGGTCTCATAAACAAGGTTGTCTCTTTTGTTTCCTTTCAGAAGTAGGACCACCTCGGCTTCCATCCCTTGGTCTTTTTGGCTCGACTCTTATCCCGACCGCCTTCAGTAGGATGCTTTGGGATTATGTTCCAAATTTTTGGCTTTCCAATGGCCAATTTCGCCACTTCGGCATAATATTTGACTCAAGCCTTCTTTCCAGCCGATTTAACCATTGTCTCGATAAGTTCCTCCGAGAAAGTATATCTAGGTATATTGGGTTGTATACATGGCTATGGGTTGTTTATCTCGTCGGATGGTCGGGCTAATCTTCTATTTAGGAGTGTGTTTAGGTCAACCAGATGAGTATATGAATGGGGTTGGGGTTTTAATATATCCCAACCTGACGATTTAAGATGTCATACCTGAGGCAGGACTTCTCACCAACACATATTCTGTCTTTTTCATTCTTTTCTTTCTATACAGCTCTCTTTTAGGATCTCTTCAAGGGATTTTTGGATTCGCCTCTATTATGTGAAAGATCCCTACTTATAGTCGAGACTCTCGTACGTATGAAGAGACTTATTTTTGTGTTGTGTACCGTTTAAATCAGCGGTGTACAAACCATTCTCCTACTGTGTAGAGTATGCTCATTCTCAGCTATGCTAGCGGTTCCTTAAACATTTTTTGGTTGCAAATATACTCGAAAATGGATTAAAACCCACTTGACTGTTGGAGTAAGCTTGAGTTACAAGTAAAAAAGAAAGAAGATAAGATTAAGAAATACATTTAGAGTTATCTGAACATATTAAAAATAGAAATTTAAGGGAAATGAAGTTATGTAAATCCTAATCTTAGATAAAGGATGGTGAGAAATGCCTTGGGAGACAAGTGAGTTTGAGATATTTAAGATTGAGAATTTGAGATTGTTGAGAGACCTTTAGTTTTTTTGTGAGTTTTCTAAATCCATTAATAAGAGAGCTAATTCTTTTAAACTTGAGTTCAGTTTCATAAGCTTTATTTCTATATTTTCTATTAGAGCTAGTAGTCATGATGAAATATGGTGATGGGGCTATTGTCCTAGCCAAACCAAGAGAAGGAGGAGGTTCATCTTCCATAACTTGTCCAATGTTAAATTCAAAAAATTACACAATATGTGCATTAAAGATGGGAGTTGCTCTAAGAATACATGAGGTTTGGGATACGATCGAAGGAGGAGATACCAACACAAAAAGAATGACATGGCGATTGGCTTGTTATTCCAATCCATACCTGAAAACCTAGTTTTGCAAGTAGGAGAACTTGACGGTGCCAAGAAGATATGGGAGGTGATTAAAAATCGGTACGTTGGAGCAGAGAGAGTTCGAGAAGCAAGACTACAAACATTTATGGTCAGCTTCGATCACCTAAAGATGAAATATACAAAGACTATTGTTTATTTTGTTGAAAAGATGTCAGAAGTTGCTTCAAAATCAGCTTCATTTGGAGCTGTCATCGAAGAGCCAAAGATGGTTTGAAAGTTTTTCAAAAGTCAGATGTTGGACCTCAACACCATAAATTTTGAAGAAATTGTGAGAAGAATCAAAACCTATGAAGAAAGACTTGAAGATGATGATGAGCCTCAAGAAGATCAAACTAAGCTGCTATACACAAACAATGATTCTTCAACAGGCTATTCAAATCAAGAGTATAACGGTAATCACAGAGGAGGATACAGAGGAAGAGGTCGTGTAGGATGGTCTTTTATGAGAGGATGAGGCCGAGGACGATATGAGGAAGAGACAACTCAGAAAGAAGAGATGTATCCGAGATCAATTTTATTCGATGTGACAAACTTGGTCATTACACTTACTACTGTCCTGACAGACTACTAAAGTTGCAAGAAACTCAAGAGTCTGAGAAAGATATTGAGGATACTGATGAGCTAATGATGAATGAGGTGATTTTCTTGAAAATGGGGCTAGCAACCACATGACATGTGACAAAATATATTTCGAGAGTCTAGATACCAATGTTATAGGAACGGTGAGGTTTGGTTATGGTTCACGCATTGACATCAAAGGAAAAGGGACTATAGCTTTATTGATCTAAACGGACAGTCTAGGACAATGACAGAAGTTGATTTCATTCCGGGGTTAAAATGAACCATGGTGAGTCTCGGTCAACCACAGAAGCATGTTTTGATATCAGACTCAAAGGTGGTTACCTGAAAATGAGTGATCAATATAGAAGACTACTTGTTAGAGCAAAGAGGTCTAAAAACCGACTGTACAAAGTGAGAATGTAATTAAAAGACAATATGTGTTTACATGTGACGAGTGTAAGTGAATCCAGCAAGTGGCACTCACGGATGGGGCATATAAATTTTCTTACTTTAAACTTTATGTTTAAAAGAAAGCTAGAGGACGGAGCACCATAGTCAGCACTGGAGAAAGAAATATGCAGCTCATGCTTGTTAGGAAAGCAAACACGATGGATTTTTCCTCAACAAACATCTTTTAGAGAAACAAAGAAACTTGAGCTTCTCCATGGTGACTTATGTGGTCCTATAAGCCCGAGTACAAGTGCTGGAAAAAAGTATATTTTTGTTTTCATAGATGATTACTCACGTTTTATGTGGACATACTTATTGAATGATAAAGGAGATGCATTTCAAAAGTTCAAAAACTTTAAAGCAATGGTCGAAAAAGAATCGATAGAGAAGATTCAAATTTTGAGAACTGACAGAGGGGGATAGTTTGTGTCATTGGAATTCAATCGTTTTTGTGAAGAAACATGAATTCAGAGGCATCTCACGGCTCCTTACACCCCACAACAGAATAGAGTCATGGAAAGAAGGAACATAACCCTGATGGAGATAAAAAAAAGCATTATGAAACACATGTAAATGCTGAATTACCTATGGGGTGAAGCTCTGAGACATTGCACCTATCTTCTTAATAGGGTAGATACGAGATCACTGAAAGACAATACTCCATAAGAGTACTACCGCGGAAAGAGACCCTTAGTTGATCATCTACGTGTTTTTGGCTGTATTGCCTAAGCCAAAGTAAATATTCCACACGTGAAAAAACTTAACGACAGGACAAGAATTTTGGTACATTAAGGAACTGAACCTGATTCAAAGGCCTATTAATTGATTGATCCATCAATTAGAAATATTTTGGTCTGCCGTGATATCTTTTTTGATGAACACTAAAGGTTGGAATTGGAGAAAAATAACTTTACAAATCAAGAAGAGAGTTTTAGAGTCTTGTTTGGTGATTTCGGAAATCATGGCCTAAAAGAGTGTAAAGAAAGTACTGAGACAGAACAAATAGAAAGAGAATATATTCAAATGGAGGTCTATGAGAATACTGAACAAGGTAATAAGGAGGATCATGTAACGGAGCCTGTTCCCACATCCATTTCTCCAGTTGTTTGGAGAAGATCGGAGAGACAAACACAAATGCCTATATACCTTGAGGATTATGTGCTTATTGCAGAAGAAGAAGGCAAGATGTTACTCATGTGTTTAAATAATGAGCCACAAAATTTTAGTGAGGCAAGGGAATCAAATGAGTGGATTATTGCCTGTAAAGATGAGATTGACTCAATTGAAAGACTATACACATGGGAACTTGTGGATCCTCCAATCGGCAGCAAACCAATTGATCTAAATTGGGTTTTGAAACTCAAGAGAAACTCGGATGGGAGAATTAACAAGTACAAGGCTAAACTTATGGCTAAAGGGTATGTTCAACAGTATGGAGTTAATTTTGAGGAAGTGTTCGGTCATGTATCAAAGATAGAGACTATCAGACTCCTAATTGACATTGCAGATTCACATGGTTGGGAGATACATCATCTAGATGTTAGAATGGCGTTTTTACATGGAGAACTAAATGAGACTGTTTATGTTTGTCAACCAGAAGGGTTTGAGAAGAATGGAAGTGAGGATAAGGTATACAAGCTCAAGAAATCGTTGTATGGGCTGAGACAAGCAGCAAGAGCATGGAATAACAAGCTGATTCAGATTCTCCTTGGACTACAGTTTCTTAAATGTTCAAAGGAACCCTCGGTGTATAGAAAAAAAATTGGAGACCATCTCTTGATAGTAGGAGTGTACGTGGATGATCTGTTTGTCACAGATACAAAACTTAGTGACTTAAACCAATTCAAGAAAGAGATGACTGCAAAGTTGGAGATGAGTGATCTTGGTCTGTTAACATTCTATCTTGGTATTGAAGTAGTTCAACATGAGAATGGAATAACTTTGAATCAAGGACGGTATGCACAAAGAATTCTTGAGGAAGCGGGAATGAAAGACTGCAATCCAACTCATACACCGATGGAAATTGGACTGCAACTTTTAAAAGTAGAGAACAAAAAGGAGATAAATGCAACAATGTTCAGAAGGAATATTGGTTGTTTGCGTTACTTCTTGTTTCATACAAGACTAGACTTGTGTTTCTGTGTTGGAGTACTGAAAAGATATATGCAAAGTTGTCGCACGTCACATGGGATAGCAATGAAGCAATGTTTACTGTATTTAAAAGGGACCACAGAGCTCGGTCTAAGTTACAAAAGGGAAAAAGTACCAAAAATAATTGGCTCTAGCGACAGTAGTCATAATGTAGATCATGACGATAGGAGAAGTATAGCAGGACACATATTTTATCTTGGAAGTAGTTCTATTATTTGGTGTTTGCAGAAGTAAGATGTAGTTGCTCTGTCATCTTGTGAGGCCGAGTTTATGGCTGGAAATGAGGCTGAAAAACAGGATATTTGGCTGTGTGATTTACTCTGTGAGATAACTGAAGCATCAAATGAAAAGGTCATCATAAGGATCGACAATCAGTCTGCGATTACTTTGACTAAAAACCCCGTCTTCCATGATCGTAGCAAATACATACATAGACGTTTTAATTTTATCATGGAATGTGTTGGGAAAAAGCAGATAGAAGTGGAGCATGTTCCGGGGACAGAACAAAGGGCAGACATACTGACAAAGGCACTTGGGAGAATCAAGTTTAATGAGATGAGAAAACTCATTGGAGTTTAAGAACTAAGGAGGAGTGGTTTCAAGCTTAAGAAAGAGAATGTTGGAGTAAACTTGAGCTATAAGTAAAAAGGAAAGAAGATAAGATTATGAAATATGTTTAGAGTTATCTAAACATATTAGAAATATGAATTTAAGAGAAATAAAGAAGTTATGCAAATCATAATCTTATATAAAGGATGGTGAATAATGCCTTGAGAGATAAGTGACTTTGAGATATATAAGATTGTTGAGAGAACTTTAGTTTTTGTGTGAGTTTTCTAAAGCCATTCAACTAATTCTTTTTAAGTTAAGTTCAGTTTCATAAGCTGCTTGATTTCAATATTCACATCTCTTTAATGGCCGGTGTAAAATTGACCCAACAAAAACCAACTCCCTCTTAAGTTATTTTGCTTTGCCAGATGTGCATTTGATATATATATTTTTGTAAATGTCGCCATAAACCAGTTGCAACAAAAAAAACATGATAACCATTCTTATCAACCGCCATTATTTTAAATCAATTATGTTAGTAGTACGGAAAGTCCTATCAACTAAACACAATCATATAAATAATTCGTAGGACATTGCTATTCACAAAAAAAAGAAAAAAATCTTTGTTCCAAAAAATAAGAAAAGAAATAATCTTGGTCTAAATAACTACTCCTGTTGGTGACGGGTCACATCTTTATGGACTTTATAGGACCATGGATCTTTTATTTGATGGAAAATGCATGTTTATACTCTTAAGGCTGTTCCAGCCTCCCCATCTCTCCCCCCCTCCCTCCCCCCAAAAAAAACTCGTAAGGCTTTTTGTTGGTCAGACAAAGCATCACGAACTCTTTCTAATTTTTTTTTTCTACCTACATAACATGCAACATGATTCAAAACGGTGATTTTAAGATATTATGGTTCGAAGATAAGACTAAAAACTGTATGTTCGTTGGTAACTTCTTTACACCAAAAACCGTTCGCTTCACTGTTGGTTGCACACTGGATCCGTTTTCATTGATTAATAATCTCTTTTTCACAAATTTTTTTTTTTTTTTT
>KE155221.1:70349-84700 GCA_000411075.1 Sisymbrium irio
AGTACTATTTGAATGATATGAATTTTTTATTTTATGCAAAATAAGATGAAAAGAAAATAAAAATGAAAATAATTAATAATGATTAATAATAAATAAATGAGAATTATTTTTGGGAACTAAAATATGAATTATCATATATGTCTATATAGATATAAATTATTATATTTTATTTTTAAGGTGTATATTATTTAAATTACCGTTAATGAACGTCTAGTCTCTATATAAAAATTAACAGTATTTTATAAATCACACATTTGTAGCAAAGTTAGTTTTAAAGTGTATTTATGTTTTAATATAAGTTAGTTTTAAAGTGTATTTATGTTTTAATATATATATATATATATATAGTAATTAAGAAAGAAAAACATGCATATTATTAATTAAAATATGTTTACGCACAGATCCGTGTTTAGTAGATGTGAAAACTTAAGATGTTTGAAGTAAATTTATTAATGAACATTATTAACGATTAATTATTTAAAATTTTAAGATATCCAAATTACAGTAAATATAAGATATTTTAAATGAAATCTTTTAATAGTTGGGTTTTCTTCGAACTATAATAAATTATTTTTGAAATTTGTGCTAACTTAATCTTTGACAAATATAAAACCAATTTAAACAAACATACATTGACCAAACTATTAATGCACATCTGGTATATCTAGTAAAAATTATAGAATTAACCTTAATAAACTGCTAATTTTTTTAATAAATTTTGGTGACATAAGTTGTAGATCACATGTAGGGGTAAGGTTATTTTACAGGTGTGTTTCTTTTTTAATAGTATAGATCTATGTTTTTCAATCTTTCTAAATCCAAAAACACTGAAATTATTTGTGATTTGTATTTATAACCAATGATCTTTATAAACATAAACCCCCAAGTTCTATTTGATCCTATTAACTATGCCATATGTAACTATGATATATTCATTTTAATATTATTGTGGTTTAGATGAAACCAAGTGTTAACCCTGAAACATGGAACACTGAATTTCTAAATAAAGACAAGAAAAGATTAGTGACTCAACTCTGGACAATCAATGGAAAATGCCCCAAAAATAGTATTTCGATCAAAAGAACCAAAAGAGAAGATATTTTGCGAATAAAATCAGCCCAAAGATATGGTAAAAAAAATCTTAACAACATTCATCGGACTACACCAACTAATTTTACTAATAACTTTACCCGTGAGGTACATTTATATAATAGTCGATAATCATTTGAAATGGTCACTTTTCCTTATTCATACATGTGTACATGTGTTATTTTCATAATTTTGTAAATATGTGTGATAACATATGTAGTATGCCCAATTCAAATTAATTGGAAACTTTCACGGAGCTCAAGCAGTTATAAATGTGTGGAAACCATATGTGCAAACACCAGCAGAATTTAGCCTAGCACAAATATGGCTTGTAGCGGGTCCTCGTCATCAAACTAACACCATTGAATTTGGTTGGCAGGTATTAATTTCATTTTATAAATCCATATATATAGATTTCTATTTACTCTTATATAGTCTTTACTTTATCATTGTTACTAACTAGGTTCTCTTCTTATTGTCTTTACATTATATTGCTACTTACTAGGTTTATAAAGGACGTTATGGTGATGACAATCCTAGGTTTTTTATTTACTGGACTGTGAGTTGAGCTGTGAGTTGATATTTATATTCTTGTGTTCAATTTTTTGTGAGAATATATATTTATAGATATCATTTTTTTCTTTTATGTATGTTTTCTAACATGGAAATAGACGGATAACTACAACAATATAGGATGTTATAATCTTAACTGTCCAGGTTTTGTTCTGGTAAGTCAAGAATTTGCCTTGGGAGTACCCGTTAGTCATGTTTCCACCATAAATGGTCAACAATATCATATTCCCACAACTATATGGAAGGTTAGTATAACACAATCTTTTCTTTTACCATAAAATTTTAACAGTTATACTCACTAATTATATTTTAAAACTGAGAGTTAATGTACTATTTATGATAGGATCACCGAACAGGAAATTGGTGGTTAAAAATTAATTATCATATAATTGTCGGATATTGGCCTTCTACATTATTCAACCATCTACAAAATGGTATAGGTGAAATTCAAATGGGAGGCGAAATAACAAATTATAAAATTGGTTCACAACATACAACGACACATATGGGAAGTGGGCGTTTTGCTACTGGAGGATATCAAAAGGCTAGTTATTTTAGAAATATTAAGATATATGATGCAAATAATAGTTGGCAACCAGTTCATGAACCATTTATTTACAATACACAAGAGCGTTGTTATAATATAAAATATGGTAATGGGATTGTTTGGGGGGATTTTTTCTTTTATGGTGGTCCAGGTCGAAATCAATATTGTGTATGATTACATATATAAACATAATATAAATGAAACTATTCTGTTGTAAGTAACTCTGTTATTTCCCACTGTCATGTACTATCTACGGTAGTGCAAAAATTTATTAAAACTTTATCTCCATCTTAAAATCAATAAAATACAATCTAAAATCATCAAGAAATTTAAAGAGTTTAATATAATTTTCTTTATGGATTGTCTAGAATCATCAAGGAGTTTAAAGAGTTTCATATAGTTTAATCTAGAAACTTATAACATGAAAATAACTAAGTGAGTGTTATCACGACAGCTAGACATATTTAATTAATGTATACGATTGTATATATTTATATGTATCAGCTTTAAAGAATATCTTGAATCAATCTTTTCCAAATAAATACTATGAATATTGTCAAACCCATTTTTAGTTATTTAATTAGTTATTAGTTAATAATGACTGATTTTAGATATTGATCCAAGTTTCCTTTAATCTGTACACATATGGATAAAAAAAGTAAATTAAATTATGTTGGATACATACTTAAATTTAATATATATTTATTTATCCACATCAGTAAAAACTATATAAATACATTTTTCTCGTGTGTATATACATGAAATGAAGCAATCTATTTTAAGGAAATAATATACACTTCGGATATTATCTTACTTAAAATTAAGAGCCTTTCCTTTTATTTCCTTTGATTAAAGTCAATTAGGTAACTGAAAAGATTTGGAGAGAATTAATTAGGTAACAAAAGTGACCGAAAAGTGAATTAAGTTAATAACTATTAGATTTTTTTTTTGTTTTTAAAATTTCCTTAACATTAAACTATATATGTAAACCTATTTATATGAACCTGAGGAACCACAAGCATTTCAAGTATATTACAACAGTTTGTATATTTTTAATCATGATCAATCAAACAAAAGTTAAAATTTTAATCAATATTCTGTTGACAACATCAATAATCATTGGCGGGGAATTTTCTGATATTGATGATGCTAAAATAGATATACTGTTAAAAAAACTCAATAAACCTGCTCTTAAATCTATAAAGGTTGATGGATTTTTTTATCCTGCAAAAGAATAATAACTACACCATTTCTTTCATTTTCTCTTTGTTTTTGATTTTTGTTATTAATTTTTACTCTTTTATAATCTATATAGAGTCCAACCGGAGATATAATTGATTGTATCTATATGAAGAATCATCCAATTTATGATCATCCTTTATTTAAAAACCATACTGTTCAGGTCTGAAATTTTTTTTCGAGGTTTTAAATTGTAAGTTTTTTCCTACCGTAATACCATTTCTATTAATGTAGTTATTCATATTTTCAATCTTTCTAAATCCGAAACCATTATAACTATTCGTGATTTGTATCTCTAACTGATTGTAGATCATCTTTATAAACATAAGCATCCATGTTCAATTTTGATCCGAATAACTTGGTCATATATAACTATGATATATTCATTTTAACATTGTTATATTAGATGAAACCAAGTGACGATCCTGAAACATGGAACACTGAATTTCTAAATAAAGACAAGAAGAGTTTAGTGACTCAACTCTGGACAATTAATGGAAAATGTCCCAAAAATAGTATTCCAATCAAAAGAGAAGATATTCTGCGAATACAATCAATCCAAAAATATAGTAAAAAATATCCTAACAACATTTCCCGGAGTACACTAGCCAATTATGATAATCACAGTATTCATGAGGTACAATTTTATATAAGTCAATAATTTGAAAATTATTACTTTTCCTTATTTATGTGTACAAATGTGTTTTCATAATTTTGTATCTATGTGTGTTAACATATGTAGTATGCCCAACTCAAATTACTTGGAAACTTTCACGGAGCTCAAGCTGTTATAAATGTGTGGAAACCATATGTGCAAACACCAGCAGAATTTAGCCTAGCACAAATGTGGCTTGTGGCTGGTCCTTATCATGAACTTAACACCATTGAATTTGGTTGGAAGGTTTTAGTTTCATTTTGCAGATCCATCTTTATAGTTTATTATTTATTAAATTTATCATTGTTATTAATTAGATTAATTTCTTATCGTCTTGACTTTATCATTGCTACTTATTAGGTTTATGAAGGACGTTTTGGTGATGACAACCCTCGATTTTTTATTTATTGGACTGTGAGTTGATATCTATAGTCTTGTTTTTATTATTTTCTTGTGAGAATATGAACTTATAGATATCGTTATTTTGTTTTATATGTATGTTTTCTAACATGGAAATAGGCGGATAACTACAACGACACAGGTTGTTACAATCTTGAATGTCCAGGGTTTGTTCCAGTAAATCAAGAATTTTCTTTAGGAGTACCTATTAGTCATGTTTCCACCATAGATGGTCAACAATATCATATTCCCACAACTATATGGAAAGTTAATATAATAAAATCTTTCTTTAACCATATAAATTTAACAATTATAATCATTAGTTATATTTTCAAATATAGAATTAATGTATTATTTTATGATAGGATCATCGGACAGGAAACTGGTGGTTGAAAATTAATTATCATATATTTGTCGGGTATTGGCCTTCCACATTGTTCAACCATCTACAAAATGGTTTAACTGAAATTCAAATGGGTGGCGAAATAGTGAATTATAAAACTGATTCACAACATACAACGACATATATGGGAAGTGGGCGTTTTTCTATGGAAGGATATCAAAAAGCTAGTTATTTTAGAAATCTTAAGATATATGATGCAAATAATAGTTGGCAATCAATTCATGAATATTTTTATTACACTACACAAGAGAGTTGTTACAATATAAGATATGGCAATGCGATTGCTTGGGGGGATTTTTTCTTTTATGGTGGTCCTGGTCGAAATCAGTATTGTGTATGATTACATAAGATATGTAGTTACAAATATACTATTATAAGTCAATATGTCATTTTATATCCTCATGCTGTGTTTGTAGTAGTGAAAACATTTTATTAAAACATCATTTCAATCTTAAAATCGACAAATTACAACCCAACATCATCAAGAAATTTAAAGAATTTTATAAATAAAGTGTTTTTAATTTTTTTATATAAAATATAAGTTTTTTTAATTGATTTTCTCTTTATAATCTTAGACACTTAAAACATGAAAGTAACTAAGTGAGTATTATCTCAACCATTTTACATATTCAATCAATGTATATGATTGTATTATATTATGTACCAGCTTTAAACTATATCTTGAATCAATATTTTTTAATTAGTTACTATAAATATATATCTTGAATCGATATATTAATTTCCATTATGTTTTGATAGGTTGTAGAAAATATGATTTAATATATAAGAAAAACTAAAAATTATGCCATATTTAGAATTTTTTTTGAGATGTGAAATTTAATGTATATATATATCAGCATCATACATTATTTTATAAATAAAATAGTTTAGTCAGATAAATTAGAACAATTGAGCTAATAGAAATTATATCAAAAGAGCAGGACATATACTAAAGAATCTGGTGTTACATTTTCAATATAAAAATGAAAAAGAAATAAACCAGACTTTTAGATCCAAGAACTCTTTTAGCTAAGTCAAAAACACTTACTAGTATATTAGATATGTCTTCATCTTCACAGGTTTGTTTTTTTTCTAACTAAACACTATCTCCTCATATATTAACATACATTTTATCAAATTAGTTATTGCTTAAACTCTGTGTGTAAAGAACAAAAGAATTAATATTTTTCTTTTTGCCCATAAAAAGAAAATATCTACATCAATGTTGGCATAACACCAACTTATTATAGAGAAAATATTATCACCTTTCCATGAACCATCAATCTGACATATATTTCACGTACTATTTCTAGTGAGAATATAGAATTCTAATAAAATTTCTTTTGTGCCTTTTAATATGTTAGGATTTCACTTATCGCATGATTTTAAAGATTTGGTTGGTTTGACATCATTGTAAACTTTATAATTTCTTAATTTCTATAGAAATCATAAGACCCGCTTGAAAGGGCTTTGCTCCTTAATCCATGTTGTTGTGTCAAAGAATAATCCGCGCCATAAAATTTTGGTTCATCTAAGCGGATCATACAGAAAAACATTTTGATCCATGTATATTTGATAGTACCGATGTTTGTAGTGATGTAGGACATTGAAACAAGCTATATTTAATAGCTTCCTCTTTAATTTCAGTCGACTATTAAGTTGTATGTTTGTCTAGAAGAACACTCAATTGATAGCTTTTCAAAGATATGTAGTAGGTTTATAAACAACACTCAGTCATTAGCTAAAAGATGGCATCCAGAGCAGAAATCAGGGTTATTTCACCAGTACCATGGGATTCATAATGTTCAGACATCATCGAATTTAAGGAGATCACTAGAATGCTGCAGTCCACTATGAGACATTTTTAGTAGCTCTAAATAATGAACTATGGCATGAGTCAAGATTTAAATAATATATCATCGTCAATCAACCAGTAATATTTCAAGATGGGCTCGAACGAAATCCAAACTGGGCGACAGTCAAAGAAGAGAGACAAGTATTATCTCTGAGTAGTACAATAGTGCAAGGCCTCAAACTGCAACTCATCCTACTACACCATGAAGTGATAGGGCTAAATAGAGATAGTAACTAGGCTCAATAGAGAGAGTAAAAAGGCTCCACCAGAGAATCTCAAGCTTACACTGTACATAAAGACCCTATAATAAATCAATGGGAAATAAACTTAGAAGGTCAAGAAGGTCCTACCATTCTAAAAGGAGTCAAAGAAGACTTTATGTAAACACCACAATGCTGACAATCAGTCAATAGTGAAGTGTTTCAAATTGTAAGATTCCTTTATGGATTTTACAAAAAAGGAAACCTAAGAGACATTGAGATCGGGGAGTTAGCAATTTTGGCTTGAAGTGAAGGCACACCTGAGAAGCTGAACTCAAACCGTGAGAAAAAAGTGGATTTATCAACGTATGATCAAAACTTTATGGAGAAGTGACAAGTTCCATCCAAGAAAATAAAAAGTGGAGATTCCATGTTTCTCAAAGTGGAAATAACATTTTCAGAATAAGACCAAACTGATTTAGTCCTCATGATAAGTATAAATATTAGAAAAAATTGTGAAGTCTCATACATTCTAATTGATACATGGAACTTTTCAAACATCATTTTGTAAAAAAATTAAAAAAATGGGATAGATGAGAAAAATATCCAAAGTGATGGAAACCTTCCAAGGATTATTGCACTAAGATGTTGGTGAAAGGGATATACCTTCAATCTAAGCTACTAGCTCAAGATTAAGGTGATGTGGGTTGAATGGTCACAACAAGGGTTGCGGATGTCCCTTGATATTCCAGGTTGATCTTCAAGATATGACACACTTGAGGATCAGTTTTAAATGTTGGATATTACACACCAGCAATCGGTTTTGTTCAAGAAAAACACTAGAGAATCACTCTCTAAAGAAAACAAGTTTTTTTTTACAAAGAAATTGGTTGATTTTATTCATGCACGAAATTGTGCTTAAATAGAGTAAAAATGTGTTGAAAACTAAGCTGAATGTGGTAAAAAAAAGTATACAAAAACTTGAAACTAATTATTGACTTAGACTAGTTTTAAATGAAGTTTGAATAACTTTTCAGCCAAAATATGACCCTTGATCTCCAAAAATCCGTGTCCAGCTTCTTGGGATGCTATGTAGCTTGCATATAGATGGAAAATGATTCAGAAAGGTCCAAGAAACTTGTCCAATTAGACTGACACGAATTGGTTGCTTCATTGTTGATATTTGGATCAATGAGTGAAGATATGAAGTTCTGCACATGCCTCATTAAAAACCTTCTTTGGAAAACCCTATGAGACAAAACCAAAGCAAGGGAAAGAGAGCATTTGATTCATCACTTGTTCACTCATTGATACTCCAGATTTGAAGTCATGATCATCAAATTGCTTTTTCAGCTTCCAAATGAGCATAATCGAGAAAATATAGCTGCCATAATTGAGAACTGCATTGCCTTGAGAAACTCCAATTCCAGCATGGTCCATGGGTGTTCTTGCATGCTCTAAATGCTTCTCACACTCACTTGGCTGAGATAAATGTCTTTTATCCTCCATTTTCCTGAGTGGATACTCCTCCACATGTTTTAGCCCCATCTGTGGTCCATATTGTGGTGTATCGTTACACAGGTTCCTATCACAAAGTGCAACGTCAATCCTTAGAAAATATAGCTTATAAGCACTGTTGGTGGGAGCTGAAAAATTAATGAAAATGGTCAAAATTCACCATTGTCAAACGGAAAGCCTTGTATTCGGCCAGGCAGTGAATTTGATGTCTTGAACCGCCCAGATTTTGATGTAAAACTTGAAAACAGATATAACACAGCTTCATCTACTCGTAAATTTAAGTTCTCTGGTATGTTCATTGTGGCTTTGAACTTTTCCTGATATATCATGAGTGAACTTGGAGAATATAATATGAACTTCATCTTCCTAGAAACGGCCTCATTTCACACTCATTAGGTGATACTTTATCCCTCTCATATATACAAAAAGTACCATGTAATACTTTATATATATATATTTGAAGGCTTGTGGTCTTATCTCATTACTTACAAGAAGATCATCTAGTCATTTAGTGCTTGTGTCAGATTTTCTTTGAACTAACCTCTTAGGATCTCCAATCACATTAGTGGAGTTTCTATCAAACATCCTCTTTAATCATAGGCAATAAAATCATTCCCTTCAATGACTTCAAAACTTGATCTCTTGTTAGACCTTTAGTAAAAAGATCTGCATGTCAGTTAATGTGGTAATCCAAACATATTAAAGCATTTGAGATTATGTGTTTAATGGTTTTATGTCTTGGTCTGATGTGAAAAGATTTACCAGTGTGGAGTTTATTATGTGTCTGGGCTATAGCTGATTAGCTATCAAAATGTATACACAATGCAAGGATAAGTTCCTCTCACGTATGACCATCTTCTATGAAATTTCAAAGCCACTCTACTCCCTCTGCTGATTTTTCTTAAGCAATAAACTCAGATTCCATTGTGGGTCTTGTCAACAGAGTTTGGCTGAAAGATTTCCAATATACTGCTGCAACTACAAAAGTAAAGGCATACCCATTTGTGGTTTTCAAGTTATTTGAATGTACTCCCTAATTTGTATCAATGTATCCTTCAAAGACCATCTCCAATGTATTACTCTACTATTTACTCAAAAATAGAGTAGCTCTAAAATATAGTAAGGTTTCTTTCCAATGAATTACTCAAAAATAGAGTACCTCTATCTTTTTACTTTATTTCACTGTTAAATTTTTAGAGTTAAACTCAAATTTTACTCTATATTAGAGTGAGATATAAATTTGGATTGGAGAAGATCTTACTCTATAATAGAGTTTCTACTCTAAAATAGAGTGGGGGTTGAAAATGTCGTAAAACTGCTGGTTCTTTACCATAGTGCAACCCATAACTTTGGTGTATCACATATACTTCGATACCCTTGTTATGGCCTTCCAGTGTGTCTTACCAGTACTACTTGTGTAGTAGAAATAATATTCTTGTATAAGGCCTTGGATTATAAAAGGACCTATTATTCTTTTGGAAGTGGGGGAGGGGATAGAGATCGTATATGTGGGCTTGTTTTTTTCCGAGATTAGAGATTGGGATTTGTAAATCAACCTTCTGTAGTTATCTGTTGTTCATTAATAATACAAGAACGTTCTATCACATTTAAGAAACAAAATTTAATATGGTGATGGAGAGGGGTTAAAAATTTTGGAAGGTCTTCACTTATTCTATATGATGCTCTAAAATAAGAAAAACCAAAAGTACCCTTTATAAATCTCTAAACTTTTTTATTTTAATATTCAATTTTGTAAATAACACTTTTCTCTTTTCTCTTTCCTTTTTATAAATCTCTTCCACGATCTGGGAAATTGTTTTTTGCTTTTCACATAACCCTTTTCAAAAATCAAAATCTCTCCTTATCAAAAGACAGATCTCATAAATATTGAATTGCTAAGGTTTATTCTTCTTCCGTCTCCCATTTTTTCATTCCATATGTTCTACTTCTTCTCTATTCACTTTAACGTTTTCCTATCTCTTTTTTTTGTTAAATATGATTTCAATTTGAAATACACTTTTGGGATCCAATTCTTTCAAATCTTGACTATTTTGATTCGGTTTGGGCATTTTTAACTTGTTTTTGAAGTCTAATAGTGTTCAATAACGTGTTAAATTAATAATTTTATTGCATAAATTGAATTCTGAATTCGTGATTGACAAAGATGGCAAAAGTGGTACAACTTGCACAACTAGTAGAATAATTACCACCAATACAGATGGTACAACTAGATTGTTGGTATGACTAGTATAAATGTACAACTAATTTATTCTTTTTCAGAGGACAATTGATAGTATTCGTAGTATGTTCATACACATAGATAAGTCTTATATGGATAACTATAATACGTATGAAAATATTGACATTACATATATTGTACAAGCATATGATGTTGTAAATGTTGAATGAGAAGATGTACAACTGAATCTAACTATAGATTAAGAATCTAAAACTAAAAAGGAAGTGAAAGGTCTAGTGGAGAAAATTTAAGAGTTGCACAGCATAAGAATTCAAATTTTCTTGGTAAGAGCATACCATAAAATGCATACATGCTCTCTACTAACTACATCTATAGCCAAAAATAAATAAAAGATACCACACATGCTTGCATATGTGTTGCATGAGGATTACATGGATTCATTCAAGACAGAAACCTTGTAGAATTGATTCAAATAAGACTTATTTGTGTTTTTATGTCAGTTATGACTTGGTACAACATGTTTAACTATGTACAAATAAGTTTGATTACAACTCCATACGTTTCGTACAATTAGTAATAATCGTACAACTCCATACATTAGAGTACAACTGGTACGTCTGGTACAAATGCATTAACTGTATCGTTACAAAAATGTTATAAATTACATTTATAAACATTTTTCTATATCAAATAGGCCATTAAAACATCTGACTTTTACATAAAGTAGATAACTAAATTGGAATTTTTGGAATTATTAAGATGATTATCTTATCTTTATATGAAATGTCTTATCTTTCTAAGGTTAGTTTTAAAAACGTAACCACACTAACATGACCACTGAGTAAAATAGTCTTTTTACATATTTTTATGGCCTGAGATTATGTTAAATGTATAAAAAAAAATTAAATATAAAGTATGATACTACTAATGAAACTTAAAATCTCCCAAAATATAACTCTTTAGAAAAAGTACAACTACAAAACTAGTACAACTTTGTTACATAGAATGATTGTTAGTTTGTTACATAGAATGATTAGAATCTATTTGGTTTTCGGCAATAGCTATTTATTCGATTGTTGTCTATCTTAGTTTTATAACTGTCTCTTTGAACAAGAAAACGAGATTGATTTAATATGTTGTGTCTTACGGTCTCTACTCTAATGATCGTCTTGGAGTCTATTAGTAGTTCGTTTTAAGGTCTTTGTATATAGTATAATCTTATAGTCTTATAGTCTCTAATGACCTTTTGTTTATCAGATGGGTTCTTCATCGTTTCCAGAAGAACATGATTTTGAAGAAGAGTTGAGTCCGGGGGCAGAGCATGAAGTTGAAAGTCCGGATCACCAAGATGTTGAATCTCCTGATAGTCTAGGAAAGAGGAAGGATACCCCAGAAACAAGTGGAGCTACTTCAAAGCCTGACAAAGAGCTCAGAGTCATTCTTCCAAGGTCTCCCGTGTGGGAACACTTCACAAGAACTAAGCAAGACCAAAAAAAGTGCTTCTGCCATTATTGCAAGAAGCTTCTCTGCGGCAATTCGAAGTCTGGGACGTCGGATTTGTCTAAACATCTGGCAGCCTGCAAACAATTTCAAACTTGGCAAGAAAACAAGTCTCAGAAAGTGATAAAAGACGATGGATCAATGCGAGTCACAAAGGTCAGTGAGTATGTGTTCAGAGAGGCAACGAATGAGATGTTAATACTAGGGGACTTGCCACTGTCATTTGTCGACAGTGTTGCCTGGAGACACTTCTCCTTTTGTCTCAATCTCTATCGGCCTCATTCAAGGAGAACAGCAAGCAGGGACATAGTGCAGATGTACGTGAAGAAGAAAGCTTTGCTGAAGAACTGGATTATTTCAAACAAGCAAATGGTGTCTCTAACTACCGACATTTGGGGTGCTCCAAATACAGGTTTGATTACTGTTTCTTTCTTATTTGATTCTAAGATAATTTAATTTCATAGGAGATCATTATAGTATCATATCTGATTTTATTTGATATTTATCTTATATACACAGGTGCAAGCTACATGGTGATTACAGCTCACTTCGTTGATGCATTTTGGATTTTGAAAAAACTTATCATCGGCTTCAAGTATGTCTCTGATCACAAAGGATCAACAATTGCAATCACTCTCCAAGACTGTTTGGCTGAATGGGGGATTCAGAATATATTTTGTGTCACTGTCGACAATGCAACAGCCAACACTTTAGCTCTGAGGAGGTTTCAGCGAGAGTTCAGCCTGGTCAATGATGGAGACTGTATGCATGTCAGATGCAGTGCTCACACCGTCAACTTGATTGTGAGGGGTAGGTTGCAAGACTTGGGAAAGAATGTGGAGGCCATACGCAATGGTATCTCTTATGTCACGTCATCTCATGTTAGGCAGAAGTCGTTTGAGTTGAAGGTTGATTCAGGGAAGCTGAAAAGAGGAAGCCTCACGTTGGATGTCAAAACTAGATGGAACTCTACATACACAATGGTTACTAATGCGCTTAAGTACAGAGTTGCTTTCAAGAAGATGCTATCGGAGGATCAACTTTACCATGACTACTTTCTAGAAGAGGATAACGGGACCAAACGTGTTGGTCCTCCTGAAGCTGCTGACTGGAATGCCATCGACAGATTGGTGAAGTTTCTGGTAATCTTCTACAACTCCACTTTGGTTGTTTCTGCTTCCACTAGCTTGAATGCGCATAAATGTTATGGGGAGATAGTTACAATAGAGAGGAATTTGTCGTTTCTTAGTAATAGTAAGGATGATGCATTGAAAAATCGAGCTGATGAAATGTTGAAAAAAATTGTTAAGTACTGGGATGGGATGGAGAATATCAACAAAATGCTGATCATTGCAACTGTTTTTTATCCTACTAAGAAGATGAAGTTTGCTAAAATGTGTTTTGACAAGCTGTATGGTGAAGATTCTCTTGACTCCAAGGCGATGTGTTATTCAGTTTTCTATGTTCTCGACTCAATGTTTAAAGAGTATGCTAGTCGCTACAACCAGACGAATGGGGCTTCTTCTCAAAGTCAGTCGCATCAGAATTCCACCCACAGTAGTCAACAAAATCAACCAACTGAGGATATGGATTTGGTTGATGATTTGGGATATGAGCGAATGGATATAACGTATAAGGAGATGGTTGCTGATGGAGCAGATTCAGAAGTAAGAAGTGAGTTAGAGATTTATCTCTCGGATGCTGTTGAGAATCTAAAGCTTATTAGGGGTTCAGAATTTGATGTGCTTTCAGAGTTTGAGATGTTTGATCAGCTTGAGAGAGGTAATCTTGAACAAATTTTGGTATTCATACTACTTTGTTCTACATTCATGTTTATACTCATGTTTATAACCTAATCTTAAAACTGTTTTGCAGAGTTTGATATCAATGATGAAAATTAAGCTTTCTGGGTTGCGGGTCAAATCCGCGCCGCCTGACCCGCCCTGCAGCGGTTTCAGTTTTTTTTTGACCCGCCAAACCCGCCCCGCAAGAATTTTAGAAAAAAAAATTTCTACCCGCACCCGCCCCGCTTAAAATGCAGGAAACCCGCGGGACCCACCAATTTATTAAAAAAAAAGTTTCAAATAATTTTTACATATTTTTCGTTTTTTTTTGTTTTTAATAATAATAAATAAGATATTATAAAAATAAATACGTATTTTATATATAAAAA